>JANAVB010029620.1:5225392-5286576 GCA_029216955.1 Iris pallida
AGATGTCAGACCACCAAATATACAATAAAAGGCGTCCCAAATATTACATATTGGATGATCATGAAGCTAGTCGTACAAAATGTCAAGACTAGCAAGAGTTCAGTCATACATGATCAACCCTAGGATTTGTTAATCATGTTACAGCCCGTAGGCAGACAGTAAGTAAATATGCATCGAGCTAACAGGTGCTCGTCGGCTAAACGCCTCAAAAGAATAATTTTACAATGTAGTGAGTGAAACAAAATGGAAAACCCACTCGTAGCCCGGGTTCCTTCTAGTCGCCACCATCGGACTGGAAGTTCGGTAGATCCTCGGGTGTTGCTCCAAAATTTGGCCACACAAAACTAGCTGGGTCAAACCCCAGAAAAAGCAAGTGCCACAATGGAGGCACGAAATAAGAACAAAAGCCAGCATATCAGAACATAAGGAATAAAAGAAAAGTACAAGTAATAAAGACAACAGGACAATAAAACTAGGGACGTGGAACCATTCCGGGAGCCAGGTTACAACCCTTAAACCAAACAAGGACCAGGGTTGTAACCCTTCGCTGAATAGCACTATGTCTCTACCCATTTATTGTTAAAGATAAGTAAAGCAATCGTGTTCAGGAGTACCAGGTACAGGGACTAGACGAGACTTAGACAAGGCTGGACACCATCCATTCACAAACGGCCAAGCAATTACTACGGCTTACTACTTAACTAACTAGGGTTATCACAAGCCTAGTTACTAGCAAGATGCAAGTGAGAAATTCCCAGTCCCAAGCCCTGCAGACTATCTAGTTATCCTTCCGCGAGTTGAGAGTATGGTTGGGTACATCGCCCAGGAGACGATATACCCTTAGGTGACTTAGAGGGTGCAACACATGACAGTGTGCTGGAAATGTGCCCTACTCGTCGGCAGGCTGCAAGTCCGTTAAAGTGCCCAGATAACGAGATCGCCTGTGACTGGAAATTCTCCATGAACTATAGTTTGGTCTAGTCATTAGCCTAATCCATATTCAGTGTGAATCCCTTACCGTGGTAACCAGGGAGTCACGTCCTAGACATGATGCGAGACAAGACAAGTAGATTGCACAAGGAAGCAAGAATGAACATCCACGACGTCAGAGTTGATTATACGAGTCAAGTTAGCCATCGTAACAGCATCAAGTCGAGTCAAGTTACAAGTTACAAGTCAGGAGTGCGCCGCCACGGGCCACTATCAAGTTATCCAGTTGCAAAGATAAATCATGGATCACAGGTCACAAGTTAAAACGCACCCCCATCGGGTCACTATCAAGAAGATCAGAAAGTACAAAAATCATTCTTCACAGAAACCACGAAAACCGTACTAGTCATAAGCAAAACACCAAAAACCGTGCCAGGTCGTGCTGGGTCGAGACAGTCGTGTTGTGTGGAGCAAGATCTCAAAACTCCAATCCACAAAAGAGAAGCCAAGTCCAAGAAATAAAACCATACCATCATGGGCAAGTGGGTTGCGCAGGGGGTCAGATTGTGCTAGGGAATGGACTGCGCAGGGAAATAAACTGTGCAGGAGATGAAATGCGCTGAGGTCGGCTTGCGCTGGGTACGAACTGCGCAGGATATGAGCTGCGCAGGATAGGGTTGCGCTGAGGGCGGGTTGCGCTGGGAGCAGGTTGCGCTGGGTCAAGCTGTGCAGGGTTGATCTACGCAGGAGATGAGCCGCGCTAGGGACAGGTTGCGCAGCAGTCAAGTGCGTTGGGGAGCGAGCTGCGCAACAGTCAAGCGCGCCAATGGAAGGAAGGCGTTGGCGCTAAGGAGCGCCAGCGCGGGTCAACCCAGCGCAAGGCGCTGGCCGAAGAGTTGTGCAGTTCGACCATGCGCTAAAGAGCACAGGCCGAGAGTCATCTTCCCCACCAAGCCGAGAGGAAGACCTCAAGAACTCCAAAATTCCAATCTTCATATCTTGACCAAAACAAAACCAAATTTGGATTTTCAAAGTTCTAACTTGTGTAAAATTGAATTCTCTTCCACATGGAAGCCTCAAAACAAGAAAAATCTAAGTTTAATAGATCAAAACCAAGAAAAACCGAAAATGGTTAAAACTTAGATCTAGAAAAATGGAACCTCTAAATCACAAATTGCCAAGTTCTAATGTTGTTCACCATGGCCTAACCTAGCTAATAGACAAATAAAATTGGGTTCTTATGTGGTGGCAAGGTGCACTTGCCTATGGTGTTGGTGGAGGAAGAAGAAGAGATAAAAGAAAATTAATGGAAGTTATGAGGAGAGAGAAAGTTAGGTGGGGTTTTAATGAGAGAGGGTGTGTTGTGTTGAGGGTGGAGGTTAGCTAAGGTAGTCCAATGCAAACCAAACCAAACCAAACCAATTCCTTCTCCACAAAATAAAACCAAGCCAGGTCCAAAAACCTATTTTATGAGAAAACCAAAATCCGCAAGTTAAGCCAAAACACAATTACAGACCAGAATCTGAGAAAATAAAATACAGGTCCGAAATACATATATGCCAAATTAAAATACATATTTCGAAATACGGGCATTATAACTCTACCCACCTTAAAAGAATTTCGTCCTCGGAATTTAAATCAAGATGCTTAGAGATATAAGAGCCAGCTATGCTATCCACAATTAATCTACACTAAGCAAACAATCAAACAATCATACATGCAAGCAAGGGATGGAAAGCATAAGGCATAAGGAAGACATTATACCTTACGAGTCAAACAGGTCGGGATATCGCGATCGGATGTCGTCCTCACGCTCCCACGTTGACTCACCTAGAGAGTGATGATCCCAAGCAACACGGACTAAGCTATTAGTCTTGTTCTTGAGTATCTTTTCTCTCCGGTCCAATATAGACACGGGCCTCTCCTCATACGAAAGGTTGGTACCAACAACCAATTCGAATGGTCTAGGATATGGCTCGGGTCCGGAATGTACCGTCGTAATTGGGACACATGGAATACATCATGCACCTCACTTAGCGACGACGGAAGAGCGAGACGATAGGATACATCTCCTACTCGCTCCAGGATATCGAACGGCCCTATATACCTAGGACTAAGCTTTCCTCGTACGCCGAAACGAATGACGCTGCGGTTAGACGAGATCCTAAGGAATACATGGACGTCGATAGCAGACTCTAAGGGACGTCGATGAGCATCGATCCAATGGCGCTGGCGATCTTGGGCCACTCGAAGACGATCTCTGATCCTTCTGACCACTTCAACTGTCTGGGTAATCATTTCTGGACCGAGCATCTGCCTCTCTCCAATATCATCCCAGCCTAACGGGGATCTGCACTTCCTACCATACAGTGCCTCGAACAGAGCCATCTGGATACTGGCCTGGTAACTATTGTTGTACGAGAATTCCACCAGGTGCAGGTGATCCTCCAATGAACCACCGAAGTCAAGGGTATAAGATCTCAACATATCTTCAAGAGTCTGGATTGTGCGTTCCGACTGGCCATCTGTCTGCGGATGATAAGCTGAGCTAAACTGAAGATGAGTCCCCAAACTCTCTTGTAAGCTGTGCCAAAAGTGTGATGTGAATCTTGAATCTCGGTCAGAGGTGATTCTGACTGGCACACCGTGAAGCCTGACAATCTGCCTGAGGTACATCTCTGCTAGCTGAGCCATAGACTGCCCAACTCTGAATAGGAGAAAATGAGCCACCTTCGTGAGCCTGTCAACTATAACCCAAATAGCATCTCGACCAGCTGGAGATCTAGGCAATCCAGTCACAAAATCTATGGTCACATGCTCCCAATTCTATTCTGGAATCGGCAAGGGCTGAAGAAGTCTAGCGGGCCTCTGATGTTCAGCTTTAACCTGCTGGCAAACCAAACACCGAGAGACAAACCGGGTTATCTCCCTCTTCATGCCATTCCATCAGAAATGCTGATGAATATCACGGTACATCTTCGTGCCACCGGGATGAATAGAATACTGTGAACTGTGAGCTTCTGTCGTGACCTCCTGTCTGATATCTCTACTGGGTACACAAAGACGAGTGCCGTGTTGAAGTGTACCATCTTCATGAATGCACAACTCTGGCCTTCTTCCTGTCTCACACTCTGCTCTGAGTCGCTGAAGCTTGGAATCTGCTGACTGCGCTCTCCGGATCCTCTCAACTATACTGGACTGAACCTGTAGACTGGCCATCAACGCCACGTTGGTAGGAAGAACCACTTCAATTTCCATCTTCTAAAGATCTGCCAATAACTCTGGTTGCGCTGTTAGAAAGTAAACTCCGGCTCTCCTGCTCAACGCATCTGCTACAACATTGGCCTTTCCTGGGTGATACTGCAAGTCCACATCGTAGTCCACCAGTAGCTCGAGCCATCTTCTCTGCCGCATATTAAGGTCCTTCTGGATGAAAACATACTTCAGGCTCTTGTGATCAGTAAATATCTCCACTCTATCTCCGTACAAGTAGTGCCGCCAAAGCTTAAGTGCAAACACTACTGCTGCCAGTTCCAAATAGTGGGTCGGGTAATTTTTCTTATGATCACGAAGTTGACGTGATGCATAAGATATTACCTTTCTATGCTGCATCAAGACACACCCCAATCCTCTGTCTGAAGTGTCGTAATAAACTGTGAATCCTCCGGTCCCATCTGGAAGTGTAAGAATGGAAGCCGTTACCAAACCTCGCTTTAATTTCTCAAATGATTCCTGGCACTCTGCTGTCCAAGCAAACTGCACATCCTTGCGGGTCAACTGGGTCATCGGTGCTGAAATCCTCACAAAATCTGAAACGAATCGCCGGTAGTAGCCGGCTAATCCAAGGAAGCTGCGAACCTCTACCACTGAGCTAGGTACTGGCCATGTCTCGATACCACAATCTTCCGGGGATCTACTTCCACTTTTCGGGTAATGATATGACCCAAGTACGAAATGCGGTCGAGCCAAAACTCATATTTACTGAACTTGGCATACAACTGGTGCTCCCTAAGCATCTGAAGGACGATTCTGAGATGCTGCTCATGCTTTGCTTCACTCTTTTGTAGACCAGGATATCATCTAGGAACACGATCACGAACTGATCCAAGTAAGGCATGAAAATGCGATTCATAAGGTCCATAAATACGGCTGGCACATTGGTCGCTCCAAAGGGCATAACAAGGAACTCCCAATGCCCATACCTCGATCTAAATGCTGTCTTCGGGATGTCCTACTCTCTGACTCTGATCTGGTGGTATCCTGACCGCAAGTCTATCTTCGAGAACACTGAAGTCCCTTTGAGTTGATCAAACAAGTCATCTATCCTTGGGATAGGATATCTGTTCTTGATTGTCACTGAGTTCAAGGTACGATAATCTACACATAACCTGGATGTACCATCCTTCTTCTTCACAAGAAGCATCGGGGCTCCCCAAGGTGATCCACTTGCACGAATGAATCCCTTGGTCCTTAATTCTTCAATCATCTTGTACAAAATCTCCAACTTTGAAGGCACCATCCTGTAGACTCTCTCTGATACTGGTGCTGTCCCGGGGATTAAGTCTATAGTGAACTCGATCTCTCTCTCTGGCGGTATTCTTGGAAATTCCTCTGGAAAGACATCTGGAAACTCTTCAACTATCCGGGGTAACTGTACTGCTACTACTGCCATCCGCAATACTGGAGAAGATGGTTCTACTGTACCTCTGGAAAATAAAAACTCTGGCTTGCCTGGAATACTAAAGACAACCCTGCCAATGTGGCAGTCTATCCTAGCATACTGGTTTCTCAACCAATCCATGCCTAAGACTACATCATAGTCTGCCATAGGGAACTCTATGAATCTAGCGGAGAACTCTCTACCGCTAACTACGATCCGATACGAGGAAATCACTCGATCTACTCCCACAAGACCATTACCAGTAAGTATATTGAGCCTTACTGATAATGACTCTGGCTTCAATCCTATCCGTGTTGTGAATCGTGCAGACATGATTGAATACGATGCACCAGAATCAAATAATACCGATGCTGGAGAGGAGTTGACGAGAATAGTACATGCTACTACCTCACCTGGTGCAACCTCTTCTTCCATAGCCATCATCATTGCCTGACCTTGTCCTCTGGCTGCGAGTCCTCTCTGCTGGAAACCTCTCTGCCTGCTCTGCACTTGGGCTTGGGCGTACTGCTGCTGGTTCTGCTGCTGAAAAACCTGGGCCTGGGGCAACAATAGCCTCGGGTACTGCTGCTGCTGCATAGGTGCTGGTCCCCTAACCGATGGACTGGTTAGGTTGGAAGAGGATGAACTACCCCTATTCGGGCAGGCTCCTATCTTGTGATCTCCCGCTCCACAAGCCAGGCACAATCCCTGCGCCCTGCGCCCTGCAACAATCTGCCACTATGTGTCCTGGCTTCCCGCAATGAGAACATCCCATCGCAAAAGTCTGCTTCGGCTTCTGCTGCTGCGGGTACGTCGGGGTTGAATGCTGAACCGACGTCACTGAGGCCGCCCGCCTCGGAGTTCCAATGGTCAAACCCCTAGCTGCCGGGGCTAGAGCTGATGATTGGTGCATCTGATTGTGGGATCGCTTCCTACCTCCGGTCCTATCTACGATCCTCTGGGAGGTGTACTCGTGCCTTCTAGCCGTCCTCAATACTGCAACGAACGTCTGGTGCTCGAATTGCTCAACTGCCAACAAGATCTCCAAATACAGCCCCTGCTGGAACCGCTGGGCCCTATCAAACTTGGTCGCCACCAAGGTGGGGGCAAACCTGAGTCTAGAAAACTCAGATGCATAACCGTCGACCATTCTGCCTCCTTGCTTCAAGTTGGTAAATCTCGTCTGCAGGTCGTACCGAGCTACAGCATCGAAATACTTCGTCTGGAACCTTTCTCTAAACACCGCCCAAGTGACCGGTGCCGCTAATCCCACGACCTGTGTCGCCCACAAACTACGAGCCAAGTCTAGCAACTGTAGGCGTACCCACCACCTTCTCATTCTCAGGTGTCCTAGCTGCTTCCAGAACCACCTCGGTATCCTGAAGCCAAGCGTCCACGGCAATCGCATTTTCGCTGTCGTCGAAGAAGGAAGGGTTCAAGCGCTTGAAGCTGTTGGCCGCGCTGTTCCCTGGATGACCGCCTCTGGTCAAAGCATCTGCCACTACCTGGTGCAAGGCGTCTCCTCTATGATCCTGGAAAGCTATCAAGGTCCTGATGAGACCCACCAAGGTGCCATCGTCAGGCTCTGCAGGCTGGACGGGCCGAACTGGGGGTTCTCCCCCAGTAGGTACAACTCTGGAGGCTACTCCAGAATGCTGGGCTTGATCTCCGGGTTTCTGCTGGTCCATGGGAAGTGCTCTACCTCACAGATCGGTAGAGTCAGGTACAGTACCGCTGAAGAAGACGACACAGAGGAAGGACCAGGATAGATCAACGATACAAGCATGTGATCAGGTCAAGATTCTCAGGGATTCGGTGGATATGAGTAGAGATCAAGGGCGAATACTGATTGAGACATCTATTAGGTAAACCCTCACATTCTTGAATGCCAAGACCTGCATGGGCCACCACTTAAACCATGTGACATCCCAGAACCAGAATACTGGAGAGCGGGGGTGTACATAGCCAGCTACGTATATTAAAATAGAATCCACCTTGCTATACGGTCACGACTGTCTAGATATGAGGGTTTACTACAAGCCAACGGTCTCTTAAGGTCAAGCCTATTGTCTAAATCTCAAGCAATATAGTTACAAGATGTCAGACCACCAAATATACAATAAAAGGCGTCCCAAATATTAAATATTGGATGATCATGAAGCTAATCGTACAAAATGTCAAGACTAGCAAGAGTTCAGTCATACATGATCAATCCTAGGATTTGTTAATCATGTTTACAGCCCGTAGGCAGACAGTAAGTAAATATGCATCGAGCTAATAGGTGCTCGTCGGCTAAACGCCTCAAAAGAATAATTTTACAATGTAGTGAGTGAAAGAAAATGGAAAATCCACTCGTAGCCCGGGTTCCTTCTAGTCGCCACCATCGGGCTGGAAGTTCGGTAGATCCTCGGTGCTGCTCCAAAATCTGGCCACACAAAACCAGCTGGGTCAAACCCCAGAAAAAGCAAGTGCCACAAGGGCCACGAAATAAGAACAAAAGCCAGCATATCAGAACATAAGGAATAAAAGAAAAGTACAAGTAATAAAGAGAACAACAGGACAATAAATGACTAGGGACGTGGAACCATTCCGGGAGCCAGGTTACAACCCTTAAACTAAACAAGGACCAGGGTTGTAACCCTTTGCCTGAATAGCACTATGTCTCTACCCATTTATTGTTAAAGATAAGTAAAGCAATCGTGTTCAGGAGTACCAGGTACAGGGACTAGACGAGACTTAGACAAGGCTGGACACCATCCATTCACAAACGGTCAAGCAATTACTACGGCTTACTATATAACTAACTAGGGTTATCACAAGCCTAGTTACTAGCAAGATGCAAGTGAGAAATTTCCAGTCCCAAGCCCTGCAGACTATCTAGTTATCCTTCCGAGGGTTAGAGTATGGTTGGGTACATCGCCCAGGAGATGATATATCCTTAGGTGACTTAGAGGGTGCAACACATGACAGTGTGCTGAAAAATGTGCCCTACTCGTCGGCAGGCTACAAGTCCGTTAAAGCGCCCAGATAACGAGATCGCCTGTGACTGGAAATTCTCTATGAACTATTTTGGTCTAGTCATTAGCCTAATCTATATTCAGTGTGAATCCCTGACCGTGGTAACCAGAGAGTCACGTCCTAGACATGATACGAGACAAGACAAGTGGATTGCATAAGGCAGCAATAATGAACACCTACGACGTCAGAGTTGATTATACGAGTCAAGTTAGCCATCGCAACAGCATCAAGTCGAGTCAAGTTACAAGTTACAAGTTACAAGTCAGGAGTGCGCCACCACGGGCCACTATCAAGTTATCCAGTTGCAAAGATAAATCATGGATCACAGGTCACAAGTTAAGAGTGCACCCCATCGGGTCACTATCAAGAAGATCAGAAAGTACAAAAATCATTCTTCACAGAAACCACGAATACCGTACTAGTCATAAGCAAAACAACAAAAACCGTGCCAGGTCGTGCTGGGTCGAGACAGTCGTGTTGTGTGGAACAAGATCTCAAAACTCCAATCCATAAAAGAAAAGCCAAGTCCAAGAAATGTAACGCCCCAGAACTAGAATACTGGAGAGCGGGGGCGTACATAGCCAGTTACGTATATTGAAGTGCAACCCACCTCGGTATACGGTCACGGCTGTCTAGATACATGAGGGTTTAACTACAATCCATCAGTCTCCTATGGTCATGAACAAGCCTAATGTCTCAATCACAAGCAAGTAGTAGCAGTCACAAAATATTAGAACATCAATATACAATAGTAAGGCGTCCCATACATTACATATTGGATGATCATGAAGCTAGTCGTACAAAATATGAAGACTAGCAAGCGTTTAGTCATACATGATCAACCCTAGGATTTATCAATCATGTTATAGCCCGTAGGCAGACAGTAAATAAAGGTGCAACCGAGCGAACACGTGCTCGTCGGCTAAACGCCTCAAAAGAATAATTTACAATGAAGTGAGAGAACAAAAGAAACCCACTCGTTGCCAGGGTTACGCCTGGTGGCCACCATCTGGCTGGAAGGTAGGTAGAACCTCTGGAGCTGCTCCGATATCTGGCCACACAAAACCAGCTGGGTCAGACCCCAGAAAGATTAAGTACCACAAAGAAGGCTTCACTTAGGAACTAAAACCAGCATATCACAATAGAGTATTAAAGATAAATAATAAACAAAGAACTGATAATAATAGAGATAACCACAGTAAACTGAGTGCGAGGAAATCATTCAAGTAGCCAAGTTACAACCCTTAAACCAAACAAGGACCGGGGTTGCAGCCCTTCACCTGAATAGAAACCCGTCTCAAATACTATTATAAGTAAAACATGATTAGTCTAGGCATAGGATAAAATAAAACAATAAACGAAGAGAGGATAAGGAACTGTTCCGGAAGCCAGGTTACAACTTTTAAACCAAACAAGGATCGGAGTTGTAACCCTTCGCCTGAATAGAACCTTGCCCCTGATCTTTATTGTTAAGGCAATCATAGGTAACCATGTCATGTCATATTCTTATAAAATAGGCGAGCATGGCACAGGATGCAAATAGGAAAATAACGAAAAGAAGACACAGAACTGCTCTGGGAGCCAGGTTACAACTCTTAAACCAAACAAGGACTGGAGTTGTAACCCTTCGCCTGAACAGAACTGGCCCCTGATCATTATTGTCAAGGTAAGCATAATAGTCATGGTATTGAGGTAAGGTAAACATGACGAACGTGGCATGGGGTTGCGATAAGACAAATAAATGAAGAGAGGACACAGAACTGCTCCGGGAGCCAGTTTACAACTCTTAAACCAAACAAGGACCGGAGTTGTAACCCTTCGTCTGAACAGAACTGGACCTCCGATCGTTATTGTTAAGGCAAGCATAAATAATCTCGTCATATCACAATCTAGCACAGGATCAGGATAAGACTATGCTGGAATAAACTCCATTCAATCAATCACGACCAAGCAATGAGTACGGCTTGATACTTTTAACTAACTAGGGTTATCACATGCGTACCACCGATTACGGTAGCGGGCGTAAAATATCTATAAAAGGTAAAGGTGTATGCCATAGAAACTCAAGTTTCTACGCGTGTACCACCGATTATGCTAGTAAAACTTTACGCGTGAGCTTTACGCTAGCAAGGGAGCATACGGGTGGGATTTACGCTAGCCAGACTTTATGCTAGCGAGATAGTACATGCGTAAAATTTTACGCGCCGAACTCTCGAGCAGACTTTACGCGAATAAGACTTTACGCGAGGAAAACTCGGGCAAGCTTTACGCTCGTAAAGGTCTGCTTGAGCCAGGGGTATTACTCTCGTAAAACTTACGCGAGCCCACGTCTACGCGAACACGATTTTACGCTAGTGGGAGAGCCCCGCGTAAAATTGATAACTCGGCGTAGAGCGGGATACGCTTACACGCAATGCGTGAGCGTAAAAGGGGCACTACGCAGGCACGTTAAGACGTGAGCGTAAAAGGCCGAAATAAATGCTGGCACATAAAACGTGGGCGTAAGGGCTAAACACTACGCTAACACGTTAGAACGTGTGCGTAAAACTTCATCTTCTCCCCATGGCCAAAGCAAACACGCGTAAAAACTCAGAAACTCCATCTCGGCCAGGACTTGGTGAAATCCGGCCATCCCAAAACCAAACTTGTGCAAAATCATACGGCGTACTATATGGAACTCTTAGTTTTTTAAAACAAGTTATTTTAGTAGATCAAAACCAAGAGGATCGAAAATACTAGAAACTTAGATCTACGTAGAATGAGCCATGGAATTTGAAAACACTAAGTACTGAAGAGGCTTAAGATCTCGAGGAGAAGAAAATGGAACAACAAAATGGGGGTTCCTTCGTGAAGCAAGTTACACTTGCTAGCTCTCTATCTGGTAGGTGAGGAAGTGCTGGTGGAGAAGAAGAAGAAGTAAATGAAGAAGAGTAATGAAGAGAGAGAGTTGGGCAGCTAATAAAGGAAGGAGTGGGGTGGTAGGTGGGAGTTTGCACTCCATCCCAAACCGAACCAAATCAAGCCGAACCTAACCGAACCAATCCCAAGGTGACCCAAGCAATAAAAATGCCAAATAAACCAAGCAGGGAGACATGCAATACGAGTCAAAATACGTACACGTATACCAAGATACGTAATACGAACCACAGGCATTACAACTCTACCCACCTTAAAAGAATTCCGTCCTCGGAATTTAATTAAGAGGCTAGAGAGGCAATGACAAGCTATATTAATCATAGGCAAGCTATACTAGTCAAGCAATCAGGCAATCAATCATGCAAGCAAGGAATCGAAGCCATGAGGCATAAGGAAGAAATTATACCTCACGTGTCAAACAGGCCGGGATATCGCGATCGGATATCATTCTCACGCTCCCACGTTGACTCACCCAAAGAGTGATGACCCCAAGCAACACGGACTAACTTGATAGTCGTGTTCTTGAGTATCTTCTCTCTTCGGTCCAATATAGATACGGGCCTCTCCTCATACGAAAGGTTGGTACCAACAACCATTTCTGAATGACCAAGGACATGACTCGGATTCGGGATATACCGTCGTAGTTGGGATACATGGAATACGTCATGTACCTCACTTAGCGACGGCAGAAGAGCGAGACGATAGGACACATCTCCTACTCGCTCCAAGATATCGAACGGCCCTATATACCTAGGACTAAGCTTTCCTCGTACGCCGAAACGAATGACGCCACGGTTAGGCAAAATCCTCAGGAATACGTGGTCGCCGACAAAAAACTCAAGGGAACGCCGATGAGAATCAGCCCAATGACGCTGGCGATCTTGGGCAACGCGAAGATGATCCCGGACTCTCCTGACCACTTCGATTGTCTGGGCAATAAGTTCTGGACCGAGCATCTGTCTCTCTTCAACATCATCCCATGCTAGCGGGGATCGACACTTTCTACCATATAGTGCCTCGAACGGTGCCATCTGGATACTGGCCTAGAAACTGTTGTTGTATGAGAACTCCACCAGGTGCAGGTGATCTTCCCACGAACCACCAAAGTCGAGTGTACATGATCGCAACATATCTTCAAGGGTCTGGATCGTACGATCCGACTGACCATCTGTCTGCGGGTGATAAGCTGAACTGAACTGGAGGCGGGTCCCCAAACTTTTCTGGAGACTCGGCCAAAAGTGTGAAGTGAATCTGGAATCTTGATCCGAGGTAATACTGACTGGTACTCCATGTATCCTGACTATCAACCTGAGGTACATCTCTGCTAGCTGAGTCGTCGACTGACCTACTCTGAACGGGAGAAAGTGAGCTACCTTCGTGAGCCGGTCAACTATAACCCAGATAGTATCTCTACCAGCTGGGGATCTAGATAATCCAGTCACGAAATCCATAGTTATATGCTCCCATTTCTATTCTGGAATCGACAAGGGCTGAAGAAGTCCAGCTGACCTCTGATGTTCAGCATTGACTTGTTGGCAAACCAAATACCGAGAGACAAACTGGGCTATCTCCCGCTTCATGCCATTCCACCAAAAGTGCTGTCGGATGTCACGGTACATCTTCGTACCACCAGGATGAATGAAATACTGCAACCTATGTGCCTCTGACATGATCTCCTGTCTGATATCTCCACTGGGTACACAAAGGCGCTTACCATGTCAAAGTGTACCATCATCATGAATGCATAACTCTAGTCTGCGTCCTGCCTCACACTCTGCTCTGAGTTGCTGAAGCTTGGAATCTGCTGACTGTGCCATCCGAATCCTCTTGACTATAGTGGACTGAACTTGCATGCTGGCCATCAATGCCATACTGGTAGGAAGGACAACTTCTATACCCATCTTCTGAAGATCGGCTAACAGCTCTGGTTGCGCTGTTAGGAAATAAACTCCGGCTCTCCTGCTCAATGCATCTGCAACAACGTTGGCCTTCCCAGGATGATACTGCAAGTTGACATCATAATCCACAAGTAGCTCTAAACACCTTCTCTGACGCATATTAAGGTCCTTCTGGATGAAAACATACTTCAGGCTCTTGTGGTCGGTAAAAATCTCCACCCTATCTCCATATAAGTAGTGCCTCCACAACTTAAGCGCAAACACTACTGCTGCCAACTCCAAGTCATAGGTTGGGTAATTCCTCTCATGATCACGAAGTTGGCGTGACACATAAGCTATTACCTTCCCATACTGTATTAGAATACACCCTAAACCCCTGCCTGAAGCATCGTAATATACTGAGAATCCTCCGATTCCATCTGGAAGCGTGAGAATGGGTGCCGTGATCAAGCCTCGCTTCAACTTATCAAAAGAATCCTGGCACTCTGCTGTCCATGCAAACTGCACATCCTTGTGGGTCAACTGGGCCAATGGTGCTGAAATTCGAGCAAAGTCAGAAACAAATCGCCGGTAGTAGCCAGCCAATCCAAGAAATATGAACTTTTACAACTGTGCTAGGTACTGGCCATGATTCTATAGCCACGATCTTCTGAGGATCCACTTCCACGCCTCCTCTGGTAATGATATGACCCAAGTACGAAATACGATCGAGCCAGAACTCGTATTTACTGAACTTCGCATACAACTGGTGCTCTCAGAGAATCTGGAGGACTACTCGGAGATGCTACTCATGCTCTGCTTCATTCTTACTGTAAACCAGGATGTCGTCTAGGAACACAATCATGAACTGATCCAAATAAGGCATAAAGATACGATTCATGAGGTCCATAAATACAGCCGGCGTATTGGTTGCTCCAAATAGCATCACAAGGAACTCCCAATGCCCATACCGGGATCTGAAAGCTATCTTCGGGATGTCCTGCTCTCTGACTCTGATCTGATGGTATCCTGACCGCAAGTCAATCTTCGAAAATACTGACGCCCCTTTGAGTTGATCAAACAAGTCATCTATCCTCGGGAGAGGGTATCTGTTCTTGATTGTCACTGAGTTCAAGGTATGATAGTTAACACATAATCTGGATGTACCATCCTTCTTTTTCACAAGAAGCATCGGGGCTCCCCAAGGCGATCCACTAGCACGAATGAATCCCTTGGTTCTGAGTTCTTAAATCATCTTTTACAATATCTCTAACTCTGACGGCGCTATCCTGTAGACTCTCTCTGACATTGGGGCTGTCCCGGGAATCAAGTCGATAGTAAACTCGATCTCTCGCTCTGGCGGCATTCCTGGTAGCTCTTTTGGGAAAACATCTGGAAATTCCTCGACGATCCGGGGTAACTGCACTACTGCTACTGCCATCCGCAATACGGGAGGAGGAGGTTCAGCTTCGCCTCGGAAGAAGGAAAACTCTGGCTCGCCTGGAATGCTAAAATAACCCTGCCAAGATGGCAGTCTATCCTAGCATACTGGTCCCTCAACCAATCTATCCCTAAGACCACATCATAATCGGCTATCGGGAACTCTATCAATCTAGCGGGGAATTCTCTACCGCTAACTACGATCCGACACGAGGAAACACTCTATCTACTCCCACATGTCCGTTACCAGTAAGTATATTGAGCCTTACTGATAATGACTCGGGCTCCAATCCTATTCGTGTCGCGAATCGTGCAGACATAAATGAATGCGAGGCACCAGAATCAAATAATACTGAAGCTGGAAAGGTGTTGACGAGAATAGTACCTGCCACTACCTCACCTGGTGCTATTCCTTCCTCTTCCATGGTCAAAGCCAGCACTTGACCATGTCCTCTGGGTACGGGATCCCTCTGCTGAAAATTCTTCTGCCTGCTCTGGATCATGGCTTGGGCTTGGGCATACTGTTGCGGCCTTTGCTGTTGGAATGCCTGGGCCTGCGTCGGCAATGGCCTCGGAAACGGATACTGTAGCTATTGCTGCTGCTGATGCTGGACTGCTGGTCCTCTAACTGAAGGACTAGAGAAGGCAGATGAACTCCCCCTGTTCGGGCAATTCCCAACCCTGTGGTCCGGGGCACCACAAACCAAGCACAAACCCTGTGCTCTGCGACACTCTGATACCACATGCCCCGGCTTCCCGCAGTGTGAACATCCCACTGCGGAAGACTGCTTCTGCTTCTGTTGCTGAGGGTGCGTCGGGGTGAAATGCTGAACCGACGTCACTGAGGTCGCTCGCCTCGAAGCTCCAATGTTCAAAGCCCTGGCTGTCGGGGCTGGTGGTGATGACTGATTCATCTGGCTGTGGGATCGCTTCCGATCTCCGGTCCTGTCTACGATCCTCTGGGAGGTATACTCGTGCCTCCGAGCTGCTCTCAATACTGCATCAAAATTCTGATGCTCAAACTGCTCCACTGCTAATCGAATCTCCAGATGAATCCCCTACTGGAACCGCTGGGCTCTATCGAACTCGGTTGCTACTAAGGTAGGAGCAAACCGACTAAGCTTGGAAAACTCGGCCGCATATCCATCGACCGTCCTGTCCATCTGCTTTAGATTGGTGAACCTCGTCTGTAGGTCGTACCGAGCTACAGCATCAAAATACTTAGTCTGGAATCTCTCCCTAAAGACTGTCCAGGCAATGGGCGCCACTAATTCGGCCTGCGATGCCCACCAGCTGCGGGCAAGATCCAATAGCTGCAGGCACACCACGGCTACCTTCTCGTTCTCTGGAGTCCTGGCTGCTTCTAGAATCAGCTCTGTGTCCTGAAGCCACGCATCTGCGGCGATCGCATCTTCACTGCCGTCGAAGAATGGAGGGTTTAAGCGCTTGAAGCTGTTGGCCGCGCTATTATCCTGTGACCTCCTCTAGTCAAAGCATCTGCCACCGCCTGGTGCAAGGCATCTCCGCGATGATCCTGGGAAGCTAATAGGGACCTGATGAGACCCACCAAGGTGCTATCATCAGGATCTGCAGGTTGAACTGGCCGAATTGGTGGTTCTTCTTCGGTAGGCACGACTCTGGAGGCTACTCCTAAATGCTGGACTTGATCTCCAGGTTGTTGCTGGTCCACGGGAGGTGCTCCACCTTGCTGATCGGCAGGTCCAGGAACAATGTCGCTGACAAAAATGACATAGGGAACAATAAGGAAGGACCAGGATAGATCAACGATACAAGCATGTGATCAGGGCAAGAATTTCAGGGATTTAGAAGATACGAGCAGAGATCAAAGGCGAGTACTGATTGAGACATCTATTTGGTAAACCCACATATCTTGATTTACAAGACCTGCATGGGCCACCACTTAAACCATGTAACGCCCCAGAACCAGAATACTGGAGAGCGGGGGCGTACATAGCCAGCTACGTATATTGAAGTGCAACCCACCTCAGTATACGGTCACGGCTGTCTAGATACATGAGGGTTTAACTACAATCCATCAGTCTCCTATGGTCATGAACAAGCCTAATGTCTCAATCACAAGCAAGTAGTAGCAGTCACAAGATATTAGAACATCAAATATACAATAGTAAGGTGTCCCATACATTACATATTGGATGATCATGAAGCTAGTCGTACAAAATGTGAAGACTAGCAAGAGTTTAGTCATACATGATCAACCCTAGGATTTATCAATCATGTTATAGCCCGTAGGCAGACAGTAAATAAAGGTGCAACCGAGCGAACACGTGCACGTCGGCTAAACGCCTCAAAAGAATAATTTACAATGAAGTGGGAGAACAAAAAACCCACTCGTTGCCAGGGTTACGCCTGGTGGCCACCATCTGGCTGGAAGATAGGTAGAACCTCTGGAGCTGCTCCGATATCTGGCCACACAAAACCAGCTGGGTCAGACCCCAAAAAGAGCAAGTGCCACAAAGGAGGCTTCACTTATGAACTAAAACCAGCAAATCACAATAGTATTAAAGATAAATAATAAACAAAGAACTGATAATAATAGAGATAACCACAGTAAACTGAATACGAGGAAATCATTCAACTAGCCAGGTCACAACCCTTAAACCAAACAAGGACCGGGGTTGCAGCCCTTCACCTGAATAGAAACCCGTCTCAAATACTATTGTAAGTAAAACATGATTAGTCTTGGCATAGGGTAAAATAAAATAATAAACGAAGAGAGGATAAGGAACTGTTCCGGATGCCAGGTTACAACTCTTAAACCAAACAAGGACCGGAGTTGTAACCCTTCGCCTGAACAGAACCTTGCCCCTGATCTTTATTGTTAAGGCAATCATAGGTAACAATGTCATGTCATATTCTTGTAAAATAGGGCGAGCATGGCACAGGATACAAATAGGACAATAACGAGGAGAAGACACAGAACTACTCTGGGAGCCAGGTTACAACTCTTAAACCAAACAAGGACCGGAGTTGTAATCCTTCGCCTGAACAGAACTGGCCCCTGATTATTATTGTCAAGGTAAGCATAATAGTCATGGTATTGAGGTAAGGTAAAACATGACGAACGTGGCATGGGGTTGCGATAAGACAAATAAATGAAGAGAGGACACAGAAATGCTCCGGGAGCCAGGTTACAACTCTTAAACCAAACAAGGACCGGAGTTGTAACCCTTCGCCTGAATAGAACTGGACCTCCGATCGTTATTGTTAAGGCAGGCATAAATAATCCCGTCATGTCACAATCTAGCACAGGATCAGGATAAGACTATGCTGGAATAAACTCCATTCAATCAATCACGACCAAGCAATGAGTACGGCTTGATACTTTTAACTAACTAGGGTTATCACATGTGTACCACCGATTACGGTAGTGGGCGTAAAATATCTATAAAAGGTAAAGGTATACGCCATAGAAACTAAAGTTTCTATGCGCGTACCACCGATTACGCTAGTAAAACTTTACGCGTGAGCTTTACGCTAGCAAGGGAGCATACGGGTGGGATTTACGCTAGCCAGGCTTTACGCTAGCGAGATAGTACGCGCGTAAAATTTTACGTGCGCGAACTCTCGAGCAGACTTTACGCGAGTAAGACTTTACGCGAGGAAAACTTGGGCAAGCTTTACGCTCGTGAAGGTCTGCTCGTGCCAGGGGTTTTACGCTCGTAAAACTTACGCGAGCCCACGTCTACGCGAGCACGATTTTACGCTAGCGGGAAAGCCCCGAGCGTAAAATTGATAACTCGGAATAGAGCGGGATACGCTTACACGCAATACGTGAGCGTAAATGGGGCACTACGCAGGCACCTTAAGACGTGAACATAAAAGGCCAAAATAAACGCTGGCACGTAAAACGTGGGCGTAAGGGCTAAACACCACGCTAACACGTTAGAACGTATGCGTAAAACTTCATCTTCTCCCCATGACCAAAGCAAACACGCATAAAAGCTCAGGAACTCCATCTCGGCCAGGACTTGGTGAAATCCGGCCATCCCAAAACCAAACTTGTGCAAAATTATGCGGCCTACTACATGGAACTCTTAGTTTTCGAAAACAAGTTATTTTAGTGGATCAAAACCAAGAGGATCAAAATACTAGAAACTTAGATCTACGTAGAATGAGCCATGGAATTTGAAAACACTAAGTACTAAAGAGGCTTAAGATCTCGAGGAGAAGAAAATGGAACAACAAAATGGAAGTTCCTTCGTGAAGCAAGTTACACTTGCCTAGCTCTCTATCTGGTAAGTGAGGAAGTGGTGGTGGAGAAGAAGAAGAAGTAAATGAAGAAGAGTAATGAAGAGAGAGAGTTGGCGGCTAATAAAGGAATGAGTGGGGTGGAAGGTGGGAGTTTGCACTCCAACCCAAACCTCAAGCCGAACCTAACCGAATCCCAAGTGAACCAAGCAATGAAAATGCCAAATAAACCAAGCAGGAAGACATGCAATACGAGTCAAATACGTACACGTATACCAAGATACGTAATACGAATCGCAGGCATTACAAAAAATAAAAAAAACCATCATGGGTAAGTGGGTTGCGCAGGGGGTCAGATTGCGCTATGGGAATGGACTGCGCAGGGGAATGAACTGTAAAGGAAAATGAACTGTGCAGGGGATGAACTGCGCTGAGGTCGGCTTACGCTGGGTGTGAACTGCGCAGGATAGGGTTGTGCTGAGGGCGGGTTGCGCTGGGAGCAGGTTGCGCTGGGTCAATCTGCGCAGGGTTGAGCTGTGCAGGAGATGAGCCACACTAGGGACGGGTTGCATAGCAGTCAAGTGCGCTGGAGAGCGTACTGTGCAGCAGTCAAGCGCGCCATTGGAAGGAAGGCACTGGAGCTAAGGAGAGACAGCGCGGGTCAGCCCAGCGCAAAGCGCTGGCCAAAGAGTTGCGCAGTTTGGCCATGCGCTAAAGAGCGCAGGCCGAGAATTATCTTCCCCACCAAAGCCGAGAGGAAGACCTCATGAACTGCAAAATTCCAATCTTCATATCTTGACCAAAACAAAACCAAATTTGGATTTTCAAAGTTCTAACTTGTGTAAAATTGAATTCTCTTCCACATGGAAGCCTCAAAACAAAGAAAAATCTAAGTTTAATAGATCAAAACCAAGAAAAACTGAAAATAGTTAAAACTTAGATCTAGAAAAATGGAAGCTCCAAATCACAAATTGCCAAGTTCTAATGTTGTTCACCATGGCCTAATCTAGCTAATGGACAAATAAAATTGGGTTCTTATGTGGTGGCAAGGTGCACTTGCCTATGGTGTTGGTGGAGGAAGGAAGAAGAAGGTGAAGAAAATTAATGGAAGTTATGAGGAGAGAGAAAGTTAGGTGGGGTTTTAATGAGGGAGGGTGTATTGTGTTGAGGGTGGAGGTTAGCTAAGGTAGTCCAATACAAACCAAACCAAACCAAACCAATTCTTTCTCCACAAAATAAAACCAAGCTAGGTCCAAAAACCCATTTTACGAGAAAACCAAAATTCACAAGTTAAGCCAAAACACAATTACAGGCCAGAATCTGAGAAAATAAAATACAGGTCCGAAATACATATATGCCAAATTAAAATACGTATTCCAAAATACGGACATTACATTCATGTAGGTCCCGAAACAACCTGGAGGTTATGAATGTGGATATTTTGTTATGAAATATATGCGGGATCTCATGGAAGACCCCTCTCCTACTATTGAGTCAAAGGTAAGTTGTTCATTAATTTAATTCTTAATTACTTTTATGAAATTATACAAACTAATGTAACTATTTTTTGACTTTTTAGCTAAAAAAATTGGCTGGAAAATCAACATACACGCAGGAAGAACTAGATAATGTCCGATGCGAATTCATCGAATTCATTGCCAATCATATGGATACATGAGGGTCAAGGTACTCATTTTACTCATTTCTATTACTGATACGAGACACCCTAGTGTCACATGGACACAATACACTCAAGACACTGTCAAGACACTCACTAAACTATGACCGATAGTCCTACCCTCTGTTCTGTTTGTCGAACATCAATTTTTGGTTATGGATTTGTTAGGGTTTGTGGATTTGTTGTGGATTTTGAAACATCAATCACAGCTTTGATTTTCAATCAAATAGCATAAGCTTTTTCCATATTTCTTCTACTTTGCTGCTATGGATAAGAATAATACTTCAATTCATATTTAAGTTAATAACAAAAGATAAAATGTTTTATGTGCTGTTTATGCATTTCTTGTATGATCAAGTGGTTTAGGCATCTTTTGGGAATTTCTTATATAAAGGAACTGGAAATGTTTCATGTGCTGTTTATGCATCTCTTGTATGATCAAGTGGTTTAGGCATCTTTTGGGAATTTCTTATATAAAATATTTTTGTATTATCATCCACCTGTTGACAAATGACGCTAAGTTTGGCTCGTATTATCTACTATTTGCATCTTTCTCTTTGCATCTTTCTCAATTGTATGGATTCTCATTTTGATTCTTGTAACGTAAACCATCATTTTTTAAAATTACAAACAACCTCAACATAGATACTCAGTTCCATTATTTTTTAAAACTATAAACAAACTCAACATAGATTCTCAGTTCTGGAACACCCCTCTAACACAACACACATGGTGAAACACATGCCTATATATACCTGTCATTGACACTTATACCAACTTGACACACAAAGCAGCTTATGGATGAATCACTTATACATGGCCTCCTAATCTCTTACACATATAATTCCCAAGGCTGTGTCCCAGTTCTTTGTCTGTCTCATGTTCAAAGATCTCTGATATCCTACCTGTCCAATTCGACCATTGATACTCTAAGGGTACACTAAGTTTCCTAGATTGTATGTACCTGTCCATATGTGTATGTTGTTAACCTAAATTTGTTCCCAGGTCTTGCATACCTGTCATACTCTAACATAAAACAAATACTCATTAACTGGCACTGGCTCACTGCTTGCATAGGCCTATGGCCAAGAGCCTACAGCAGGTCAAGCTGGAGGGGGGGGAATGAGTCCCCTACTGCTGCTAATGTAGCCTACTGCTTTGGCCTGGCCTGCTGCCACTTGCCCTACCTGTAGGCAATAGCCTCAAGCCTTAGCCCAACATCTGCAGCATCAGTGGCCTTAGCCAACATCTGCTGCCACTTGCCTACAGCAGGTCAAGCTGGAAATGGGGGAATGAGTCCCCTGCTGCTGCTAATGTAGCCTACTACTTTAGCCTGGCCTGCTGCCACTTGCCCTACCTGCAGGAAATAGCCTCAGGCCTTAGCCAACATCTTTCTGATAGTTACATTATATGTACACAAGATGAATCTGACAGAAACTCCACACAACAGTTTCCCACAACATATGTTGAATTGTGATCTTAATGTGTGTTTTTAATCAGGACTTATACATCATTCAAGATCCTATAGTTACATATATACATCATTATATCATATTTATTAAACCTTATTTTATCTTTTGTAGGGTACATGTGCTGTGGACGCAGTTCTTCATGTGACTAAGTTGTATGTTATGGTGTGGGATATGTGGATAGTTTTGATGTAAAGTGTACTAGCTATATTGGATATTGATCTATAGATTTTTGTGAAGATGTATATATATATGGCCTGAGAAATGTGGAATGATAGCTAAAGTGTACTCTATTTTGAGACAATAGAATGTACCCTATTTTGGGATAATGAAATGGAGATTAATGTTACATTTCAATGTTTTGTTGTGAATATGGTTCAAATTAAGTGGTTGTTTTCGAATTGAATTGAGCAGGGTTTGGAATGTATAACATGCAGTATAGAGCGTTCTAAATGTTATACAAATGCCCAATCATAATGCTTTCAAAATGTCCTGACTTCCAACCATATTAAATATTCATAACGTTTTTACATAACTATCCATAACGCTTTAAAAATAGAACGTAGTAGAAATACAATCTATTAATGACGTTTTCGGACGATTTATCTATAACGCTTTGAAAAACATTTATAACACCCGATTTCATAACGCTTGGATTAAGAAAAAACCGTCATGGTTCGTGATTAATGACGGTTTTTAGCCGTCATTAAAGGGTATTTTTGTTGTAGTGGATGGAATAAAAAAACCAATCAAAGCAACACACAGAGCCCAGCCCATTTCCTCTCAGCCAAAGTATCAGTCGAGCCCGAACACCCCAAAATACTGCACCCGAGCAAAAATTCACCCCCGCGACTGAAACAATTCCGCGTAACATAAATATACGAGAGAGGGGGGCTTCTACTAAACCCTAGCCGTACCCCAGTCATCTGGGCGGTCACCTCGATGTTGGAGCACCGCCAAGGGACCGCCGAAGTCGGCCAGAGAGCCCTCGCGCGCGCGCGTGCACGAAGACAGCAGGACAGCAGTGTAGGCTGGGTAACCATGTTCTCTTGTCCTTTTCTCTCTCATCGCTTCATCATTTTGCGGGCTACAAAAACCTACGCGTAGCCTATATAATCTCCTACGTGACCCTTCAATTTGTTTCGAATATGGTAGACCATATTTTTCAGGAAATCGATTCGAATATCGACAAAATCCTGTCCCGAAACAGGATCTATGACAGTCCATGTACCCATATTAAGAGATCGATTCGGATCGATCTAACACCATATTATAAATTGTATTTGAACAAAGTTTTAGAGTACATAACCAGGATTAGAACCCTTCTTTTATTTTCTATTTTGGACTAGTATAGATTCAGTTACTTGGTTTCGAAAATTCAGAAAAAACCTTATTTCGAAAATTAAATTTAATAAAAAACACTCTGATACCACGTGCGTCCCGCCAATCCGGGCGACGTGGTCATGAACCGAAAGCATCGAAAGGTGCGTAACAACTTCATGGACGTGTGGGCTTTAACGGAATTCAAATTGGTCGCGTGTGCACGACGAATTTGATGCGTATCCGTCAAAATTTACCTTATCGGCCTCTGTACAAATTTTTCAATTACTTTGTGCATGCACGTCAGATCGAGATAAAACTTATGCCAACAGGACCATATCATTTTTCTGGTCATGTATGCCAAGTTTGTTCCGATTCTGAGACAGTTGATTGGATCACCATTTTGTGGGCCCCGCGGTCCAACTCAATGGGCGATTTCGTGCACAACCCACCGGAATCCAACTCTAGACATACAGTTGGGTTTGTATCAGAAAACTGGATCCGTAGACATATAGTTTGACGACTTTAGAGGCTGTTGACTCTGGCATATTTTTCGGTGCAAAGCGGGTCCAACGGCGGACACCGTTTGACCCAAAATTACCGTTTTGCCCCTGTATCCGGAATTGGACTTAAGGACAGACAATCCTAGCTAATTTGACTATTCTGAGAACATTGGTGATGTTTATTTTAGCTTTCAGGGACTGTTGTATGAGTTTTGACTATTGTGGCACACTTAGTGGTTTGGATTATCGATTTTACTAGCAAAGGACCACAGACGAGTACAGTTTATTGTTTGTTTTCAGTATTGATCTTTACTATATATCAGTATTTAGTCGATAGATATGTGATTTCAGTTTTCTGTTGATTTTGTTCCTTGTTGTGTCGGGAGGTGAAGTACCAACGATGTGTGATCTGACCTTAGACCATATAGACCGGGTTTATTATTATATTTATTTCTTCTAGACAGTGTAACTTTAGACCATGTAGATCGTGATTATTACTGCATTTAAACTGTGTAGATCGTGATTATTATTTTATAGACAATGTTTCTTTATTGCAATATTAACTGTAGACCGTGTAACTGTAGACCGTGTAATTGTAGACCGTGTAACTGTAGATCGTGTAACTTTAGACCGTGTAGACCGTGTCACATAATTGTTTCGAGACCGATCACATATCAAAGGTACTTCAGTCGGTCAGTTGGTGAGTATTTTATTGTATTTTATTTTCTGTTCTTATTATTTAGTTTTATTGTCTTTCTTTATTTTTATGAATCATATGTCTAAAGGCTAACTTATATAGTATAGTCATTTTCATATATTGAAACTGAATTCAGTGAATTGTGCTCATTCCATTCCTGATTGAAAACCAATATTTTTCAGGTTAGCCGTGGATCCACTTAGCATGGGAGTTACGGGTGTACATGCGGACGAAAAGCCTAGAGACTAGCTAGATAGACGAGTTGTAGACATTCTCATATTTGTACAAGTTTATATTTTCTGTAAATATAAAACTTGATCATTATAAATTAAATTAATTTTGTGAATGAGCATTATTTATGATTTTGATCTTCATGGCCGTGACAGCCTTCTACCGTCGACACTACGGCGTAGGCTGGCTTGGACACGTCTCGTATCCGTTTAAAAAAAATGGGTGCGGGTCGTGACTAGTTTTTGTGGTGGCTCATGCAGGTCTGTCTTCGCAAATCATACGAACTCATGATAGTACTTAAGTTAGTCGTACTATTGCGAACCTGCAACTAGAAAATGCTCATTCACGAATTAGGAATTAATTTAATTTAAGAGAATGACTAGGACTAGGAGTCCCTTATACAAATTTACCAATGGGTAGTCTAGGCCATGCAATTTATATGAGAGTTATTAATTTTGATGGTTTGTCAGATTCCCATAGGTATATTATTATCTCTCGATATGACGACACGATCCAAGGTGGATAGATTATTCACTTGGTGAGACCGGGCTTCATAGAAATAATGATCTAACCTTGATAAATTGTGCAATTCCTTCTCTTTGCCCCTTAGATATCATCCTCATATTGCCTATTTAGTTTCTATTTTGCCCTAAGAATTATTATTTTTATGTTATCCATAGATGAACCTCGAGTTAGTATCGATTCAAGTTTTCCTCAAAGGCTTGAGTACACATGGAATAGTTAGAATATTTGTATTTCTTTGTCTTCAGTTATTTCCTCCATGTTCATCTTTTATTTTAAGGATTGTGACTGATAGATACTTACCTATCTCATAGTCAACTTGTTTGAATCTCTATAAGCTCATGGATTTTATAGACATAGTTTAAGAAATGTTAGTTAACTCATAATGGCAGGACAGCAGTGCACTGTCGCCATTTATTTGAATTATGAAGACTATAGGTTCATTGCAGCCAGCAGCACACTGGCGAGTCACGACCCTAGAGTTGAAATTGTTTAAGGAAATATAGGTTATAGAATGTTACTAAAACTATGGCTAGTGGTCCTCTTTGACCGTAGTCATCCTTGTGTCAATATAAGGTAGAATATCGGATAGCATATCACATCTGAATCATGAAACCAAGGGTTTACCACAGCCAGAGTATACGGGCAGGGCATAATCCTCGGTGAAATGATTCCAGACGTGATTACAAGTTCAGGATACTATGGAGGATAGAACAATGCCATGTATGTCCCATAAGATCCAAAGCCAATAATAGTGGAAGTTTTGTAAGTTGGATAACTTGTCTCCCGACCTAGCATTCTGTAGTCCTTGTGACTTATTGACGAGGTAATTGACTAACGCTGATAGGTTTATCCAGAATATAGAATTTAGAGGTTCATAACCCATTAGTCGATCAAGGCCTTATGGGTAAGAAGATAGTTGAAAGACTGTATAAGCAAGAGCACCGAGTAAGGTTTTGACTCTCACAAAACTCGAACTACTTGTGCCTTCTTTCAAAAATCTCGCATACTTGACTACCTTAACCAATGCTGCTATTACAGCCTAGTTTTGCAAGCTCACTCTGTTCTCGAGCTTGATTCAAGACATATGTTTAGTGGGGACGCCTACTAACATATTGTCTAATCAGAATCGATGTATTACGGTCTGATCAACCGTAGTGCACCCGGTTCGCTCTCCCTCTGATTAACCTACATGGATTGAGATGTCGAGGTATCTATGATCTCATCTGCGACTACATTGACAATTCCTCTTGAAATTGTACATTCGCCTTTGAATCACGAAATTGTATTCAGTGACATCTCCTTTGAACTCTTTATTGTTCTTGTCTTTCACTGAATCGGAAAGACGAAAGCTCGTAATTGGTAGATAGATACGAAGTATCCCCAGGGCTACGGTAGTTGTATACACAAGTGTAGCTACCATCGGCCAGTCATGTGATTGAGTTACTCGTTCTTTCCTCGACCCTCAAACTACTATTGAGACCTTCTAGCCATCTGAATTTGAGAATGATTAGGGTTATACCCTTAGTCGAAATGCCAACCTAGGAGACTATCTATTCTCAAGGAACCAAATGGCGTGAGCCTCTAATTATTTGCTTGAAGCCTGCTTTAACTAGAACCCTTATGACAATAGTCTGGGAGGTTTGACCCCAATAGATATTCACGAATCAGTTATTAGAAATCTTTTCATATGATGTGCCTTAGAGTTGGTTACCCAGTCAATAACTCTTGAATACTGGGGACGAGTAGATCATTCTATTTTATCGACCATGTGTCATTGTACACACTCGTTTTTCATTCATTGAGGAACGATCCTCGAGTTGACTTATATCTACCGTATTCCGTTACGCCGTGCCTTATTCTTATTTAACAAGAGTCGAGGTACAATACCTGGACTTTGAAATTTTTCTAACCTCATTGCTCTTAAGACCATGACCTAGCTTCTAAGGTAGGTAGACTGTAAGCCTTCTAGAATTTTTGGGGTATGCAAGAATTACCGACTGATTAGAATAATTTCCATTAGGGTGATAATTAGTGCCCCATGGACTCCCACTTTCCATTTAGATCATTTTGCGACCCCGGCCGTGTCATTAACAATCGGAGCACGAGACCAGCTGTTACCTTCCAACAAATTTTATATATAAAATCTAGACGAGTCCACCTTCATCTAGGTATATCATGTCCCACTCAAACACGTCCCCTTGTACTCTATTTTTATGGTACGACTTTCAGGTCAAAAGGACTAGCTATAACCCTTACCAAATACCGGTAAACTTCTCGACTACAACTAGAGACTCAACCTTGGATCAAACCTTTCGACCCAATATATGGTTGTGATCTACTCGAAGCCTACTGCGCACATGTCACTAGAGTGCCACGCAAATGTGTCTTCTCGTGCTACTTAAACACAAAAGTCATTGAAGGCGCAGTTTTGGGCTTTAAGGAACTAGCTAACCAACCTGACTGGCAACTAGCTCAACCTCTTGGGTGGAAAACTATTCTAGGTTACCCTAATCTAGTAGAAGTAGTATAATCATTGGGATCTAGACCAGTCAATAGAGACTGAAATCCGAGGTTCATCCAACCAACGATTGATGTCCAATCAGGAACTCGTTAAGACCCAGTTAAACCCATCCATACAAACTACCATTTTTGGAATATAAAACCGAACTATTTGAGATAAGTTCCTATACCGATTATGTAGCCTCCACCTCTTAGAATGTGAAGCCATTCGTAACCCTTATTCCATCTACCTAGAAGATGCGACACGATCTTGTATTACATTTATATTCCTTGTTTGTGTGTTTAAATAACCATGAAAAATATCACAATTTTGAATTCTCAAATTCCGTTCTATTATGGAACTTTGTTCAGAATTTCGAGAATGAAACTTCTGTATTGCACGGATTGCAAGCCCTCTGAGAAATGAAAGGTTCTTAGACTTAGCAAGTTACTGGACTAGAGTAGCCTAATCTAGCAAAATAGGTCAATGGCTCATAAAATTTCTTTCTATCTACGCCTTGGGTACTCCCTACCGCTCTTGAAAATTCATAAATGCTCTCAATTTTTCTTCCCTATCTTCCTGTCCTTCCTGTTTCAGAGTGACGAATGGTTACGCTTACTAGAATTCAAAAATATTTCCTAGCTACTTCTGTAAATTTGTTGCATATTAGATTTTGGATTATTGATAGATAGGAGAGGATTATAGTGGCCATTAGCAATAGATATCTATCGTAACAAATTTAGCAATTAATTGGATGATTATAAGTTTTAGTGACATGAGATTTGAAGGAGTAGTGTGACCAAAGGTGGGTAGAAGTTCTCGGAGTTTCGTAGTTACAAAATGGCTAGGAGGAGGATGTAAACTATTTTGAGGAATTAAAATTCGAGGAGATTAAGGTAATGGTAGTTTTCCTTTGAAATATAAGGAATAATTATGAATTAGAATTTCGAGGATGAAGTTATTTTTAAGGTGGGTAGATTTGTAGCTGCCCTTCCCAAAAATTTAGAATATTTTATTATTATTATTTATTTTATTGGAATGGTGATTTTAGATTTTATAAATAATTACTTAGTTAATTAGTACGAAAGATGACTTTAGCCATGACAGAGTTTTGGAGTGCATGGTGACTAGAAATCATGGCATGGATAGTGCAATGGCGTGCTTTGACTAGAGTACTAGCCCTGGTAGGGAAGGCCGAGCCATATCGATATTCTAACTAGGAAAACCATGCCAAGATGCGACTTAACCCTTACCGAAGACTTATTTATTTATTATTTATATTATTGAGTTTGGAAAAAACTAATTATACCATTTAGTCCAGACTGGACCCGACATGGGCCTAAGCCCATGTAGTCATATGGCACGCCCAACGACAATCGTGCTGATGGAATTTGGTAAGAGGGTATTGTATTTCATTTTAATAATTTAATAAATATTTCTAAGTATTCGTATTTAAATATTATAAATATTATTTTTAGTGATATTCAGTGACTTTTGGTATATAATAGGCCCTCATATAGTTTGGAGTTTTAGACTGTACATAATGGTTTATACACACCATTAATGTTTTATTAAATTTTGTTATAGTTATTATTATTTTATTGAGATTATTATTATATAATATATTTGATGATTATTGGTTATATTTAAAATATTGTGTTTCCTGTATAGAATTTGTGGTGTAGTTAAATATATATATATATATATATGTATAAACACCAGGATATATATATATATATTGATTTGTAACCATATTTATAATCTTTTAATATATATACATATATATATATATATATATATATATATATATATATATATATATATATATATATATATATATATATATATATATATATATATATATATATATATATATTTTTTACATATATATATATATATATATATATATATATATATATATATATATATATATATATATATAAATATATATAAAATATATATATATATATATATATATATATATATATATATATATATATATATATATATATATATATTGCATGTATATGTATATATAGATGTTGTATATGTGTATTTATATATAAATATATATTATAGATATATATATATAATATATATATATATATATATATATATATATATATATATATATATATATATATATATGTGTGTGTGTGTGTGTGTATATATATTTATGTTTATGTATATACATAGATATTGTATATGTGTAGGTATAAACAAATATATACTATAAATGTGTTTATGTGTATTTATATATAAATATATGTAAAATGTATTTGTGTATATATGAATATATATATATAATATGTATACGTATAAAATATATATATATATATATATATATATATATATATATATATATATATATATATATATATATATATATATATATACGTATACATATTATATATATTATATATAATATGTATACGTATATATATATATATATATATATATATATATATATATATATATATATATATATATAAATAGTAGTGGCTGTAATGGAATAAAAAAAGAAAAAAAACAATCACAGCAACGCACAGAGCCCAGCCCATTTCCTCTCAGCCAAAGTATCAGCCGAGCCCGGACACCCCAAAATACTGCACCCGAGCGGAAATTCACCCCCGCGACTGAAACAATTCCGCGTAGCATAAATACACGAGAGAGGGAGGGGGGCTTCTCCTAAACCCTAGCCAAGCCCCAGTCATCTGGGCGGTCACCTCGATGCCGGAGCACCGCCGAGGGACCGCCGGAGTCGGCCAGAAAGCCCTCGCACGCGCGCGTGGACGAAGACAGCAGGATAGCAGTGTAGACCGGGTAACCATGTTCTCTTGCCCTTTTCTCTCGCATCGCTTCATCATTTTGTGAGCTACGAAAGCCTACGTGTAGCCTATATAATCCCCTACGTGACCCTTCAATTTGTTTCGAATATGGTTGACCATATTTTTCAGGAAACCAATTCGAATATCGGTAAAATCCTGTCCCGAAATAGGATCTATGACAGTCCATGTACCCATATTAAGAGATCGATTCGGATCGATCTAACACCAGATTATAAATTGTATTTGAACAGAGTTTTAGAGTACATAACCAGGATTGGAACCCTTCTTTTATTTTCTGTTTTGGACTAGTAAGATTCAGTTACTTGGTTTCAAAAATCCCGAAAAAAACCTTATTTCGAAAATTAAATTTAATAAAAAACACTCCGATACCACATGCGTTCCGCCAATCCGAGCGACGTGGTCGCGAATCGAAAGCATCAAAAGGTGCGTAACGACTTCGTGGACGTGTGGGCTTTGACGGAATTCAAATTGGTCGCGTGTGCGCGACGAATTTGATGCATATCCGTCGAAATTCACCGTATCGGCCTCTGTACAAATTTTCCAATTACTTTGTGCACACATGTCAGATCGAGATAAAACTTATGCCAAAAGGACCGTATCGTTTTTCTGGTCCTGTATGACAAGTTTGGTCCGATTCTGAGACAGTTGATTGGATCGCCATTTTGTGGGCCCCGCGGTCCAACTCAACGGGCGATTTCGTGCACAGTCCACCGAAATCCAACTCTGGACATACGATTGGGTTCGTATGGAAAACTGGATCCATAGACATGTAGTTTGATGACTTTAGAGACCGTTGACTCTGGCACGCTTTTCGGCGCAAAGCGGGTCCAACGGCGGACACCGTTTTGACCCAAAATTATCGTTTTGCCCCTATATCCGGAATTGGACTTAAGGACAGGCAATCCTAGCTAATTTGACTATTCTGAGAACATTGGTGATGTTTATTTCAGCTTTCAGGGACTGTTGTACAAGTTTTGACTATTGTGACATACTTAGTGGTTTGGATTATCGGTTTCACCAGCAAAGGACCACAGACGAGTACAGTTTATTGTTTGTTTTCAGTATTGATCTTTACTATACATCAGTGTTTAGTCGATAGGTATGTGATTTCAGTTTTCTATTGATTTTGTTCCTTGTTGTGTCGGGAGGTGAAGTACCAACGATGTGTGATCTGACCTTAGACCGCGTAGACCGTGTTTATTATTGCATTTATTTCTTGTAGACAGTGTAACTTTAGACCGTGTAGACCGTGATTATTACTACATTTAAACTGTGTAGATCGTGATTATTATTTTGTAGACAGTGTTTCTTTATTGTAATATTAAATGTAGACCGTGTAACTGTAGACCGTGTAATTGTAGACCGTGTAACTGTAGACCGTGTAATTATAGACCATGTAACTGTAGACCGTGTAACTTTAGACCATGTAGACCGTATCGCATAATTGTTCCGAGACCGATCACATATCAAAGGAACTTCATTCGGTCAGTTGGTTAGTATTTTATTGTATTTTATTTTTTGTTCTTATTATTCAGTTTTATTGTCTTTCTTCATTTTTATGAATCATATGTCTAAAGGCTAACCTCTGTAGTATAGTTATTTTCATATATTGAAACTGCATTCAGTGAATTGTGCTCGTTCCATTCCTGACTGGAAACCAATATTTTTCAGGTTAGCCGTGGATCCACTTAGCATGGGAGTTACGGGTGTACATGCGGACGAAAAGCCTAGAGACTAGCTTGATAGACGAGTTGTAGACATTCTCATATTTGTACAAGTTTATATTTTTCTGTAAATATAAAACTTGATCATTGTAAATTAAATTAATTTTGTGAATGAGCATTATTTGTGATTTTGATCTTCATGGCCGTGACAGCGTTCTACCGCCGATACTGCGGCGTAGGCTGGCTTGGACACGTCTCGTATCCGTTTAAAAAAACGGGTGCGGGTCGTGACAGTTATTAGCGCTTTGATGAGTTTGTCACCCTATCAGGACTACGTCATCAAAGTTATGTTGATACAGAGTTTCGACACACCTCACAGGCACAACTATTACGGAACAGCATAGCTGATCTTCATTGGAGCTTGGCGCATGACCCTGTTCATCCAGTTCACATGATCCATCATCTCAGATTTGCTGGACCGAGGTTTGATGATGCGACTACTTTCCAGCACTTTGATCTTACCACTGCCTATTTTGATCCTCATCCACCTACTGCTCCTAGAGATGATGACACACATATGTGATGTGGGCTTCAGTTTAGTCTTTTTGGGTTTTATTTTGCTAGAGATAATGATCTGTGTAGTTGTTGTTTTTTGGTACCAGTCTAAACTGTTATAGTTAGACTTTATCTAGTTTTTTTTCATAGTCATAAACTTTCATAGTTATGACTTTCTATGTACTTTTGATGTACTTCAGTTCAGTTCAGTTCAGCTTGTGATATATCAGCCTTTTAGTTCACTGCTACTAGTTCTACTTATGTTGTAACTTGTATATTGTGGTTATTACTCTGTTTTTTTGTCTTTGTCTATGATGTTTAATAAATTGTTGGCTTCACACATTACGGGGGAGCTACACATTTTGTACATGACAAAGGGGGAGAAGAGCAATACCAAAAATTTCAAAATTTAAACGATTAATCAAAGAACAAGTCAGGTATATTATTTCAAATTTATATATTAGCTATATTTTGGTATAGACTCAAATTTGTCAATTATCAAAATCGGGGAGATTGTTAGCCCATTGCCTAAGGGTCACTCCTGATTTTGATAATCAACGATAACTTAAGTTGATACACAAAATATACGAATTGCTGCTAACATTTCAGGACAAGTAAAATCAATATTGAAGAGCATACTACATCTACAACAAGCATTCAAGTCGTCATCCAAAAGCAAAATGAATCGAAATCAGATCGAGTTATTTTACAATTTATTCTGTATTTTATTCTTTATTTGAGTCTAGGACATAGAATGTAAAATCGATCGGGTATTACTGGCTTAGGTTATCTACAGTCCACTTATCTAAAAAGCCTACCCATTTATCTTAGCTCCACTTAACCAAAAAGCCACAAATACTATACAAGTTTGGTCCCAATATCTACATTCTGAATTGACAGAACTCAGACAAAACTCATGCCGAATTCGGTCTGAGTTTGGTCTGAATTCGGTCTATTCAAATTCAAATATCAGTTTCCTCCAAATCTGCATACAACGTTCATCTGGAAGATCTTCACATTCGAACTCTGCCCGAACTCTGCCCGAGTTTGGTCCCTAAAAACACCTATAAATAGAAAAGAATTTTTTTATTTCACATCACTCATTCACTCTTCTCTCTGTCTATTTCTAAAGTGTTTTTCAGCAATCTAAAGCTTTCACATTTCACCTATACATCTCCTAGCCAAAGCTAGTATCATCTATTCGATTTAGAGTCTTTGCTTTACATATTTGTAAAGAGGTTTCTCAAGTTTAGAAAATATCTCAGTTTTGGGAGCCGGTCGTGTGCTCGTCACCAAGCACGATGTTGTGAAGTCGGTCGTGCACTTGTCACCAAGCACGGTGTTTTAAAGAGACTGTAAGCTCTCAATTAGTTTGTGAATAATGGATTAATAGCGGGCAAGAGTACCTGCGAATGGACTAGTCCTCTCAGAGGGAAACCAGTATATATCGCGGCGTTCACTGAGTTTGATTTTCTATCTCTTACTGTACTTACCATTTTGTCTCTTTATTTCTGCTATAGTTATTAACTGCTTTATTTTTTTAATTGGTGATTATTTTTGTTGCACACGTATACACTCTATTCACCCCCCTTTAGAGGTGTTCAACGGTCCTAGAGAAGTTTTCAAATATCGTGTGATGTGACACATGTAGATACTCTATTAAACTCAGTTTGTCAATGGTACAAAATAGTGCATTGATCGCTCTTGCATCAAGACTGCCTTGTGACTTTTCTAGATTCGTATATCTATCATGTGGCTTATCTACAAGACTACCATCAATCACTATTCTATGTGGCTTTTTTTAGCCATCTATAAGTGTAGACCGAGGGTCAAAATCAACAGATTTCAGGAAGAAACATATTTTTTAATAAGTACAGTTTGTTCCATTAAATAATGGTGGCCTATTTGTGCATTGTCCTTCACCTGGGAATATAGATTTCACGGCTGACATATATACTCTCTAAAGTATATTTGAATATAACCTGCTTTGATACCAATTGTAGGAACGTTGTGTACCTCTAGGAGGGTAAATAGAATACGTGTTTGCAGCGAAAAGATAATCACTAAATTAAAAATTACATGCAGTGTCACAGGTAGGAAGTATTAAGCATGTGATAACAAACCTATGTTGTGAAAAGCGCGCTTAAGCCGCTTAAGCGAGATTTAGAATTATGGTGTCTCGCTTAATGAATTTTTTCTCCAGAAAAGTGATCAGCGCTTAAGCGTGCTTAGGCATCACTTAGTAGCGCCTCGCTTAACGATTTTTTTTATTTTTTTTTTAATAACTAAACCGAATCTTTTGTTATTTACATAATTGGATAGTTGAGAAACTTTATGTAGGAACTATGGATATAACTTTTATGTTTGATGACTATGTAGTGTGTATGCATTGTGTGGCTTGTAGTTTGCATTTTGATTCTAGTATTTATATATTTACTTTGCTTGATTGATAATTGGTATTGTTATTCATGCATATACTAGTAGGATTGTATGAAAATATATTAAAATTTATGTGTATATAATATATAGAGTATTTTACATGTAAGAGCAAAAAAATGTGAGGTGCTAACTAAGTGCTGCTTAAGCGCCGCTTAAGCACCACTAAGCGAGGCGATAGCCTCGTCAGCTCGCCTCACGCTTAATACAACATAGTAACAAACGTACACAAAATTAAATGCGTAAAGTAAAGATCTAAAAAAGCAAACTCATGACGCAGCGACGTATACTGGTATCCCTATGAGAGGACTAGTCTATTCTCGAGTACTTTTGCTCGATGTTAATCCACTATGGCACAAGCTTTGAATTCGAAGCGCTTGCATCTCCTTACAATCACGAGTTTTTATTCGAAGGACTCGCAACTTCAAATAAGACGAACTTTGAAAACTAGAACATTTTCGAAAAGCCATCTTTGTAAACTCAAACCAAACTCTATTTCGAACAGAAAAGACCCTTGGCTTTGCTAGGAGTTGTTTAAAGGCTAGATGTGAAAGTGTAGACCTCTCGAATGCTTCTAAATAGATAGAGAAGAGAAGAATGAATGAGTGATTTGGAATGTGAACTTCTCATCTATTTGTATCATTTTTATGGTCAAAAATTGGCACGAGTACGGGTCCATACTTTTTATTGTTCAAAAATTGGTTGCAGTTCTTCAGGAAGACCACTGACAATCAGGAACTAACATAGCAGAACTCAGGCAGAGTTCGGGCAGAAATCTTAGGTTGAGTTCTCCGACAAGTTATTTGTATTTCAATGAAGAGTGCTTTTTGCTAGTAGGCTTTTTCGTTATTAGATATTGGGTATAGGCTAGTATGGAATGTGGAGTAGATATGTAGGCTATTTTGAAAGTGGAGTTTAGTAGAATAGTCAGTTACCAATCCGATCGACCTCACATTTTTCTTAGACTCAATAAAATATAAAAGAAGATATAAAAATATGTCTTGATCAGCATCTGAAGCCTTTGTATGATGAAGACGAAGAGTGGTAGAAGTGTGGAAGTAGACATTTTGTTTTTATACCTGTAGCTGCGTATTATTTGCGTATCGACCAAAGTTTATGTTGATTATCAAAATCAGGTGTGACTATGACCAATGGGCCAATAAAGAATTTATAGAGAAGGGTAGGTGAAAGAGCTAAGATTGATAGAAATTGGTTTGAAGAGATTTGTTTGAGTTTTGGTAATCCAATCAAATGATATGGTGATATGTACCCCAAAGATTTAATTAGATTTCCTAATTTGGAAAGAAAAAAATATTGAGTGGTGTATAATCGATCCAATCAAATATGGATGCTATTTAATTGATAAAAGTAACCAAATATGGGTCTATTAGGTTATGGCAATCTAGGATGCTCCACTAAGCTAGTTGGACTAGGTTTGAGTCAAAATAATTTACCGAGTTGAAATAGACTCCGAAAGTCTACTAATTGAGTCTTGTATGTCATTTGAAAATAAATAGCACATGGAAACTCAATTGAGTGGAACACTATTGGTATGTGTATAGTAGGTTCAAAATAGGTCAAAACCATATATTGGGTTGAGATTGGGTCCCGAATTTAAATTGGAAAGTACTACAAGATTACGGTAGATAGTCAAAATGGCCCAATCGACCTGAAAGTTGTGTGACAAAAACTGAGTACAAGGAAATGAGTTTGAGTGGTACATGATATATCAAAATGAAGATAAACTTGTGTAGATCGAACATATGAATTTTTTTCAAGATAATGATGTTTCTTGTGCTCCTAAAATCAAAGCTACGATAAGGGATATTAATGATAAAAAATATATATATTAATAAATAAATTAAATAATAATTTAAAATAACTCTAAAAAATTCAGGAGGGTTACAACATACCCATATTAAAGAATTTTTTCCTCGAATTAATGATTGGACGATAACAAACAATAATGAGATGAATGGGATTAACTTCCAACGAAGTGACACGATTGATGGGTACGAATTACTCCACAAAATGACCATCAAGTTAAGAACTTAATTTCTAATCCCTTAGCCATCATATTCTTGATTCTTTTTAACTTTTGAATCTACCAACTAATTTTCTCAAAGGTCTTGTCCTATATATTTGTTCAAGCCTTAAAATTAAATAATAATAATAATCTTTAACCATTTCTAATCCTCAAAATTTGATTTTATTCCTAAATATTCTTAAAATTTTAAACGCAAGTCCACTCTTACGTCAATCTCTTTAAAATTTTAGTAATAATCAATCTTTCAAGTTTTGAATTTTTAAATTTCATAGCCTTCGGGATTTAAATTCATTTTTTCACATTAACTCAATAATCATAATTTGTTGTTCTGAAAATTCTCGAACTCAAGCGCTAAAATATCTTAATCTTATTTTACCTGATTGCCTTCTCAACCACTATCTAAGTTCTTCACAAAAAATTTCTTTCTACTGTGACTCTGACAAAACTACATCTACCAACCTTAGAATCTATCAATCTTTCCTAAACAAAATATTATATCGTATAATAACATCCTCAAAATTTTAAATTGAATCCATTCTCCTCTCTTTCAAGTTTTTAATTCTTATAAATTCCTAATATTTTATCGACCAATTTACTCATTAATTCACCACCAATAAATCACATTGTGCCTTGAGGACGTCTACCACCTTTCGTCATATTACCCCATCCAATACATGCTGCCATAAAATCTTATAATTTTGTCCACTAAAAGAAAAAAAATCAATACCACCATATACCTATGACATATGGTATCCCAAATCCCCTTATATATATCAATCAACCAAAATTTAATAATGTCACGTCCCAGTTCCAAAACTTATAGAAACTTGAGATACAAGCATGCCATCTAATATGATCTAGAATAAGATACCCAATTTAATGGACTTACCCCAGAAGTATTACGCTGTAGAAGTGTACTAAACTATGCTATCTCAGCTATATCTCAATCCACATACAAGTAAATGAAACAAGAATGAACAACATATAATATAGGTCAGCCGCCCTATAATATACATGTCCGAGCAAACTTGAGAATAACATAATGAGCTGGATATAACATGATAGAAAATAGAAAGCACGAGAAAATGAATAAGTAAAAGTACAAATGATACCTGAATCCTGTAGCCAAAATCATACCATCCACCTATCTATACTATAAGCTCAGCAACTACCTGGAGAGATCACCAGGTCCGTAGAGGGACATAGCAAGATACAAAATAATATATCATAATATGAACTGAATAAATAACAGATAAACAAGGGTATACTAACCATCTATGTGTATGCAAATCAAGACGACTTTGGTATGTTTGAGTAGGTAAAGGAATAAAGCATAGCATCCGCTAGAGGCTTACGCATGAATTAGTATACATCCAGACCGTATCTGACGTATAGTTAAGGCCGCTGATGGATATATCCCCTAGTCATACTTTACATCGACTAGCATACCTCCCGACCGTATTTGGAAGCGCAGTCAGCGGCCGCTGTCGGATATATACTCTAGCGATACACCCATAACCGGGAATCAATAACCCATAACCGGGCAACATTGAGGATGAAATAGGGCTTCCTCATACGCCTACTAATAGTCTTCCATGCCCATGTATTGCACAAGTCATATCCATGACTCGAACACTACATATCTCAATACAAGTCACTAACTAGACTCAGAATAACTCTATATGAACCGACATACGAACCGCTCGCACCGGTAGCTAGCCGAATATGTAAGTTCGTGCCAACACATTTGTAGAAGCATAAATAAATTTTATAGACCAAGTCAAAGAAGTTGAGAGCTTTACGCAAGTCAAACTGAGTCAGATTCAAGTTTTACGCAGAGGTTAAACAGAGTCTAACTTTACGCAAACTACTTTACGCGAGAGCCATCCTCAGCCTTTACGCGAGAGATAGGCTGTCCACATTGAATTTAATGTGCATGATACTGCTCTGACAGAATGATTTTTTGACAGTACATTGCACAGAAGCCAAGAAAATTTTTTCACCAAACCCAACACTTGTTGTTTAGTGTGCAGATGGGCTACTTTATGCTCAAGAGACCGCTTCCTTTACACATGAAAGCTATTTAAGTTTTTACGCTCAAGGCTTTCGTGTGCGTAGAGTTTATTTGAGCTAACTATACGCTCAAGGCTACTTTTCAACCACTTTACGCAGGAAGTCTATTTTGGGTTATTTTATGCCCAGTCTGCTACTTTATGCAGGAAGTTTGTTTTGGGTTATTTTTACACCCAATCTTTTCTGGCAATATGAGAACGTGGTCTGCATACGTGGCTTTCATGCCACACTTATCGAGGAACGCGTGTACGTGCTCTCCACATATTGTTGAAGTTGTGGGACACGTGTCACCATGCGTAGAAACCACAACTCTATATGGGACACGTGTCATCACACGTAAAGGTTGATTTTCAATCGTGGGTGGAAGTTACTTGCGTAGAGACCCAATTATGTTGCTTTTTACGCACATAGGGTCTAGTCTATAAATAGACTTATTTTTAACAGAAGAAGAGATCAAAAGAGATATACAGAGGAGAAGATTCTGAGAAAACTCATACTTTCAGAGTGATATTTCCTGAAGCATTTTTTCAACTTTTTTTCAAGAACAGGGTAAAGCAAAGCAGGAAAGCATTCGACTGTACCATCAGTGCCATTGTATCGATACCTTTCTGGTGACTTAGTTCTTTCGATTGTTCATCTTCTTCAAGCAGTTCTCTTCATCATCATCGTGTGGTCCAAGGAACAAAGTGATCGCTCTCAGATCAGACTTCTATAGCAATACTCTCCAGAATCTATTTATACTTTTGTACTTTTTCTCGTTTTTTTTCAAAAGCCTTTCAAGGGCATTTTGTTAAGTAAAACAAAATGGCGACTCTGCTGGGACGACTTTCTCCTCTGACAAGAAAGCAATTGCTCAATACGATAGCGTGTCAATCGGATCGACGAAGAAGACTCTGGTTGTTCAATTCGACCAGACTGCTTACGAAGAAATGCTCTGAACTGGGGGTAGTGCTCGCTACTCTAACGTGCAAAAATTATAAAAGGTGCAAAAAGTTTAGATTCCTAAATCCAAGGCATCCTCGCATCTCTCTGCTATCTTTGAAGGCAAGAGAATTCTTTCCACTCCTGTCGTTGAGGCTTCCTCTGTGACGAGGCAGTCTCTACTTTAGTGTTGCGCCCCGGGCGTAAAAATCAGTCTTCCATCTGTGACGTGGTAGGCACCCAAGTCTTGCGCTCTGTGCATAAAAATCAGTCTCTCATCTATGACGTGGTAGACACTCAAGTCTTGCGCTCTACGCGTAAGGGTAAATCTCCCGTCTGTGACGTGGCAGATGTTCCTCTTTTGCGCTCTACGCGTAAAAGTAAATCTCCTGTCGGTGACATAGTAGATAAAGTTCACAATGATGCTTTTGTATCTAAAGTGAATTTGCCTACACGCATGCAGCATAAAAACAAGAATTCTATTGTTGGTAAAACTTCAGTTTTTTACCAACAACCTTCTTACACTGCTTTACGCAAAGTACCAAACCTTCAGATTACGCGTAATGCTGATGGAATTCTTTGTACACAAAAATCTCAGGATTTATGCACACAACTCCAGGCGCATAAAAATATACAGTTTGGTTCTGCTAATGAAGCCAGTAATCTTCTTTATACGCAAGGGACTAAACGTTTCTCTATCCCAAATATAATAAAGAAGACGACTCCTTCCACTCCTTCTGATTTACGCAAATTACTTGTACAAAAGCATAAAAACAGAAAATCTCCTGTGATACTCCTCCAAGAAAATTATCATTGTGAGTGTCACCGGATTGTAATCAAATGTTGCTGTTCGGCTTCTGAACGGTCAGTTTTTGATCGATTAAGCTACAATGTGCCTCAGTAACAAATTGATGACCAAGAACATGAGTTGTCCTATGCATCAGTCAATATGGCATCTCATATCAATAGAGGACGACGTCCAAGACGCAATTCGTCCCGGACTCCAAGCCAACAATAGTTCAACCGACTCCTTGACACTTTTGAAGGGGTATATCAGCATACTTGGTCAAGAAGTCAAAGATCGTTGCAATCTTCTGATTCAGAAGCTGGGGGTACCCAGTCTTTAGAGTCAGAAACTGATAGCGTTGATTCATACCTCTATACCAATCCCTCTGTATGTTCAAAGGAGGTTGAATCTTATGTTATTGGAGAAGTCTATTTATTGATTATGCGGTTCATGGGATTTACCTGAAGATCCAAAAGAAGCTGCATCAATCAAAAGACGATCATTTTGATTCTACTATGATTCTTTTTGCATATGTTGTATCATCATTCTTATGACGGACTTTTATTACGTTCTTTCAGAAAGTGAAGCCAAATAAATACTATATGAAGCTCATGATGGAGTTTGTGGGGCTCATCAACCAGGTCTGAAACTACAAGACCGTATTAGAAGAATGGATTATTATTGGCCTTCTATGATAGCAGACGCTGTAGATTATGCCAGACGGTGTAAAGCATGCCAGATTTATGCTGACTTTATTCACCAACCTTCTGAATTCTTACATCCTACAACAGCTTCTTGGCCTTTCGAAGCATGGGGCATGGATATTATTGGTCCAATTAATCCTCCTTCTGTAAAAGGGCATCGGTTTATCCTGGCTATAACTGATTACTTATCTAAATGGGCAGAAGCAGTTCCTCTTGTGGAAGTAAAAATGTCTAATGTGGCTAGCTTCATCAAATATCATGTCATTTATCGTTTTAGAGTTCCCCGAAGGATAATCCATGACAATGGACCACAATTTGCCAGTCAGGTATTTTATCAATTTTGTGATAAGAATCGGATCCAGAACATAGCTTCTACGGCTTATAATCTTGCTGCTAATGGTTTAGCGGAAGCTTTCAACAAAACTATTATTAAACTTCTCAAAAAGTTCGTCTCTTCCAATAAACGTGATTAGAATGAAAAACTTAGAGAATATTTATGGGCTTATCGAACAACAGTCCGAACTCCCACTGGTTTTATACCATTTTCACTGGTTTACGGATACGAGGCTGTTCTTCCATTGGAAATTCAGATCCCGTCTCTTAGAATAGCCATTGCTAATGAACTAACCTCTAAAAATAATGATCGTTTACGACTCCAAGAACTTGAGGGTCTGGACGAGAAGCGTCTTCAAGCACAACAGCACATCGAGCTATATCAAGCCCGTATATCTCGAACTTTCAACCGTAAAGTTAAAGAGAGGGTATTCTAAGTCGGTGAGCTAGTCTTAGCTGTCCGAAGACCTATGGTTATGACTCATAAGAGCAAAGGCAAGTTCCATGCTAAATGGGAAGGTCCTTATGTAGTCGAGACAGTATTCTCCAATTGTGTCTATAGGTTATCGAAACCTAATGGAGATTTGATAATGATGCCAATTAATGGCAAATTCTTGAAGAAATACTATGTTTGAATTTCTTCTTTATTCCCCAGCTACCAAGGTTTGGTTAAGCTGATTATTTATTCTCCTAAAAGAGAATTTTGATTTTTTGTCTTACCATCTGATTTCAGAAAGAAAAATATTTATTATTTATCATGTCCACATTACCTCTGAATAAATATTAAATCTATTTCTTTTCCTTATTCCATCTATCATGTCCGCATTACCTCTGAATAGATATTAATTTATTTTTCTTTGAGTCATTACGGTTCATATTACCTCTGATAGTATTGTATGCTCTAAAAATAAAATAAGATTTATTATCTATCATGTCCACATTACCTCTGGATAGATATAATCTACTTTGTTGAGTTTGGAAGATTTATCATGTCTATATTACCTCTGATAACTGTTCTCTATCTCACAACTATTTTATAAAAAAAATGTTTCATTCATTGCATGATTTGAAATATTACAGCAAAAGAAAGACAGAATACAAAATTCTTTATTGATGATATGAAAAGAAGAATACAAAATTCTTTATTTTCTAAGGTGGAGCAGATATATCTTCAAGCATTTTCTGCAACTCTGCCAAGCGCCTTTCACGAGAACTCAATACATTTGTAGTAGCTATGGTGCGACGAGCTTCTGGAGTACAGAGATGGGAGAGTTCCGCGAAAGTAGCTACATTTTATCCTTGGCATCATCAAGGGTTTTAATGGTAGCTTCAGCACCAAAAACCTTCTCTTCCAATATTGAGCTCTGCGTCAAATGTTGGTCTTGAGCTGCAATCATCTGCTCTCTTTCTGCCTTCAAACTAGCCAACTCTTCCTCAACTTCATGAATTCTATCATTTTGTTGATAGATTCTCATATTTGAAGTTTCATAGGCTTCTCTATGTGTCTCCAGCGGGTGTTTATTTTTATTCAGAAAAGCTCGCTCCTTGGCAACTTTACTACTGTAGTCTTGGAGAGATTCCTTAAAAATAGTCTCCTGAGTTATGTATTCAGTAGATAAAGCATTATACTCGGTTTGGATGAGACTTTCAAGGGTTTTACTTGACAGCCTTAGATATTCTTTAATAGACTGTTCAAGTCCTTCCACCACTTTCTCCAAAGCTGCTGCTCTCTCGGCATCATTGAACATAGCAACGTTTCTAATGGTGGGAGCGATTGCAGCCTTCAAGCTTTCGTAATTAAGGCCCTTCTTCAGGACCATCTTGATCAAAGCTGCCAGAGTTTTATAAAAAGCTTTTGTATGAATCTCAACTAAAAGATTCATTTCTGCATTAGAGCTTGGTGTGGCAGCAAGCTCTACTAAATCCCTCTTCTGAAGACTGGGAGCAGATGTTATTGTTGCCTTGGTTGCAGGCTGAGAGGAAGTCATAGTTGTCGTTGCTACCAAGGCTAACTGATCCTCAAGAGGTCTAGAAACAATATTTTTAGCGTTTATACGGATTATATCTCCATCCGTTTCTGGAGCTGAAACTAATTGAGTTTCGATGGCGGTGATTATTGCGGGTGGAATGGTGATTGTTGTGATTGTTTCGGGTTCAGACACTGTCTTCTCAAGAACTTATGTCAGATCAGTAACAATAACTGAGGATGCTATTACTACGTCTCCGACTTTGGTTGATGGGTTGATAATGTCTTCATCACCTTTGTTGGCTGCAGGCCCTTCAAGTTCTGGGAGTATTTCAGTTGCAGTTGGTTCTTCTGCAACTATTTCTTCATTTACAGCTGGTTCTTCTGCAGCTAATTCTTTTTCTCTGTCTTCAGCAAGAGAAGGCAATTCTTGCTGAGCCTCTACTGCAAGCTCATGTTGTACCTCCATAGATGGGGAATATTCTTCTTGAGCAGTATCTTCTTTTGAAGAAGAACTCTCTCCTTCAGACTCTGTTTCTTCTTCATGGATAGTCTTTTGAGAATAAGGAGGGACAACAGGCTTTGCTGCAACGATGACACCTACAAAGATTAAGCAAAATAAGTTAATATACAAAATCATAATACATAATTTTGTATAGATTTTGTGTAATTTATATTTACCTGGAGTAGGTGCAGGACGTACCAAGAGTTTTTTCATAATCTTGATCCCAGTCATCATCTTCTAAATCAAGAGCCGGTTCATCCGAGGGGATGGGTTCTAGATCTACAGTGTGAGTGGTGGTGGTGTCTTCGATTGCTTGCGCCTTTTGTGGCGAAGTGAGATGCATCAAAGTACTGAGACGTCCAAGAGATAGGAGCCCCATAGTTTCTGTTGCTGCTGCTGATTGAGATGCTGAAGACCCTTCTCCAGGATGAGCTGAAGAAGATGCAATATTTTGAGCTTCCTCGACTGGAGTTTCGCATTCTGGAGTAGCGGCCCTCTGTCTGGAAGGCCCTTTAACAGTGACCTTTTTTTCTTCTCTCGAGCAGCAATCGCTGTGTCGGATTTATGCTTCCTAGAGGTAGAAATTTTAATTGCTCCTGCTGGTGCCTCCCCTAAACCCGTTGGGATCACTTCCAGATATTCATCTGGAACAGCAGCATCATCAGGTACGTCCGAAGGTATCCTAACTGGTTCTTCGACGTTTTCCTTGTTCCATCGTAGACTTCCCTTCATGTTGTAGTCATTTGTGAAGGACGGATAGAGGCATAAAAATGAGCATACGAATAAAGTATTCGTAGCTCAGTTGTGCTGGTGGCAGTTGACACACAGAATTGAGCACCGGTACATCCAGCACTGAAATATCTCCATGCCCTTGCACCATCAACTAACTTTTCATAATGGTTGAAGGAGGTAGAGGGATTACCAATGTGAAGTTGGTTATACCCGAATTGACGAGCAAACCGACTGGACAGATACGGTTCGAAGGTGCAGTTATCATCAGTTCTGTACATCATATGTGATGGTCTGATACATATCAGCCAATTAAAGACAGGCGCAGGAAGTCCCATCCTCTCTTCACCTACATCTTCAAATTGTACCAAAGCAGTCAGCCGGAACTGGCGGTCGTATGTAGAAAAAGTTCCACCCATGAGAGTAGTTTAGTGCTGCTCGGGTATTTGCCACTGAAGTTGCAATCCACGAGGCTTCGTAGAACTTCTGGAGGAATACCTCCGCTCGATCTTCGGGGCCTGGTGGCAATAAACTGAGTTGTGGTATAGTAACCAGCCCATTAAATAAGTATAGGGCATCTCCACTCTAGGAAAATCCTTACGGTAGGGAGCATTACTGATTAGCTCCTCACCAAATGCTCGCAGACCAGCATTTATCCGATACACCATTGCCGATAATAAGTTGAGTCTGGTCTTGTCACGACCTGCACCCATTTTTCGGATACGAGACGTGTCCAAGCCAGCCTACGCCCCAGAGTCGGCGGTAGAACGCTGTCATGCCCGCAAGAAAATAAATGCTCAAAAAAATAACATTTGCTGCTCATTCACATTTCTACAATTATTACAACATTTACAAGATTTATAATTAAAGAAAATATAAGATTTTACAATTAATGAAATTGATACAATTGTTTTCTATTTCTAGGTTGACCTCAGCATACCCAAGTCTTTCCAGTGCTAAGAGTGATCGCGGCTAAACCTGAAAAATGTTGGTTTTCAGTCAGGAATGGAACAAGTACATAAACCGACGACAATACGAAAACATAATAGAATTAACAAGACATGAAAATAACATATGAGATAAAAACTGGAAGATAACTGATGACGTAGCACGATAGAGAAGTAACAAGAAAAAACTAATAAAAGACATCTATCTAGGTGGTGTGAAATATCTTTTTCGACATGTGAACGGCTAGGAGGTAAATTTGGCACACTGCACGTGTCGTGTGCAGCGGCTATTATTCAAGAATAGACTCATGGGATAGTTCTGGGTAGTTCACATGTTTACTAAGATATTTCCCCTTCCGACTACTCCGTGTGACGAGCGTGTCAACAAGCAGCAAGATATATATATGAACATGAAATGTATTAACTACTATGAATCGAAAAGCAATCAGAAAGTGCACTTGCCTGAGGTCCTTAGCTGGAGAAACCAATAATAATATCCACTCAAAGAGCCACAATCAGTCAACACATGCAGAGGTCTCCAGATGCTGAAATAAATAGTACCAACATTCTCAGAATAGTTAAATTAGCTAGGATTGCCTATCCTTAAGTCCAATTCTGGACACAGGAGCAAAACGGTAATTTCGGACAAAAACGATGTCCGCCGTTGGACCCGCTTTGTACCGAAAAACATGCCAGAGTCATCGGTCTTTAAAGTTGTCAAACTACATGTCTACGGATCCGGTTTTCCAATACGAACCCAACCGTATGTCCAAAGTTGGATTTCGGCGGTCCGTGCACAAAATCACCCGTTAAGTCGGACCGGGGGGGGCCGCGATACGGCAATTTATCAACTATCTCAGAATCGGACCAAACTTGGCATACAGGACCAGAAAAATGATACGGTCCTATTGGCGTAAGCTTCATCTCGATCTGACAAGTGTGCACAAAGTAATTAGAGAATTTGCAAAGTGCACGATATGGTAAATTTTGACGGATACGCATCAAATTCGTCGCGCACACGCGACCAATTTGAATTCCGCCAAAGCCCACACGACCATGAAACCGTTACGCAGCTTTCGATGCTTTCGGTTCGTGACCACGTCGTCCGGAATGGCAGGACGCACGTCGTGTGGATGAATTTTATTGAATTTTCAGTTTTTTAGAAACAGGTTTTTCTCTAACTTTGGGATTCGATTTCTCCACCTAGTCGACGAAATCAAATTCCGTAAAAAGGGATTCGAAGCCCTATAGGTTGTCTAAAAGTGTGTTCAAATAGTTTTCTAAAGTTCCTAACCGATTGATCAGGAATTGCTTTCCAATTTGGATTCCCACAACAGTTATAATACCCTATTTTCGATGATTTTTACTCGACTTTACGTCGACTTTTCGGGTTGGTCGATCGGCGATATCCAACTCCACTAGTTGAAAATTAGAGAGGGTTATGTGGGCTTTGATCTACATTTGATAGAACGAAAAATGATTACGAAGTAGGGAAGAAATTTACCTCGAAAAATGGGTGGTCGGGCTACTGCTATCCTTACTGTCACGCGCTCGCGCGCGCGGGTTGCGGCTGTGCGCGCGGCGGCTCCGGCCGCGCACGGTGGGCGTGTCGAAGGCGGTTGGGTCGCCGGACTGGAGGGTGTCGGCGCGCAGGTTTGGTCGGGGTTAGGGTTTGCTCATCGTCGACTCTCGTACATAAATACTGTGTCGAGTACAGGCAGGGGTCGAGTCTCGGTTTGGGCTCTGTGGGGGTGTTCTGTTTGGGCCGAGAGTTTATATAATGGTTTGATACTGCTAACATGGGGCTTTGGTGCTCGGTTTAATGGGCTAGTAAGCTGCTATTATTCTTATTTTCTATTTATTATCATATATATATATATATATATATATATATAATATATATTATATATATATATATATACAAGTACTTAAATATTTAGCTGGTACAATATGTTGACGTGGTAAGCTAATGCATGTACATTTTTGTTCGGTAATGTGTATACTCAATGTGACAATGTCCCCACTTGGAACATGGGGACAGCTGAAATCATCACATTTAATAAATGAAACCAGTTCTTATATATATATATATTATGTATATATATAGTTATATCTCTTTATATGTATATAACCATATATATAGATATTTCCTAAATTCTAAAATCCTAATATTAAATCTTCCTATTATAGGTTATTATAACAATATGTACCCGAGTATAAATTATATTTATTTTCGAAAATAGGAGATAACAAATATTTATAATATCTAATAATAATAAATATATTTATTTAATCACCTCAAAATAATCAATTAATAATAAATAATAAAATGGTGTTTTGGTGAATCCATACTATTCACCTCTATCCGGGTCCAGAAATTTGTACCATATTGTAAAACAATATTTAATAAGGAATACCAATTTTGTACCAATATTCTAAAACTCTATTTAAATAATGATAACAATAATACCCATTTTGTATAAGTAACCAAATATTTAGGAAATATCGTTAAGTCTACCCAAAAAGCTAGAAAATATTTGCACATACCTAAAAGTATGTCTACATAGGCTTGGGCTTGGTTTGGGTCCAATCTGCACTAGTTTGGTACAACCGGGTTCCCTAAGATTAAATAATATAATTAATAAATAAATAATCTTCGATAAGGATTACGTCGCAACTTGGCCTGGTTTTCCTAGTTATGACATTATTATGGCTCGGCCTTCTCTACCAGGGCTAATACACTAGTCAAAGCATGCCACTGCACTACCCGTGCCATGATTCCTAGTCATCTTGTACTTCAAAACTCAATTATGGCTAAAATCATCTACCGTAATAATTAACAAATAATTATTTATAAAACTTTAAAAATTACCATTTAAATCAAGAAAAAAAATATTTCAAAATTTACGGGAAGGGGAGCTACAGGTCTTGAACACCAAATATACTGCTGGCCATAGTACGTTCCGGTGAATTCTGTTGACCGTACCTGTCCCTGATACGACCCATCTCCGTAGCCACAGAGAAAGAAAGCCTGCCAACAAGGCTTCCTTTGAGATTTTCCGACTGCCATGCTTCAGCTAGCTCAAAGCTTCAGTCCTCGCAGGGATTTCTCCAGTCTTGGTGGTCAGATACTGATCCGGAGACTTATGTGTGATCATCAAACCATGGATCAGATCCGAAGGAATTATTGAACAAGGGTTGATGGTTTAAGCTAGTCACGACCCGCACCGCTTTTCGGATACGAAGCTTGTCCAAGCCCAGCTACGCATCAAGCGGACTCCAGCCCGACTCGAATACGTAAACACTGTCAAGGCTATGGTATACTGCCAAATCATGGCAAAAAATCTATATCTCAATCCACAATAAGAATATGAAACATGAATGAACACTATGGGTCGTGGTCTGCAGCCCACTAGCATAAATGCCCGATAAGACTCTAAAAGAAATAACAAGAGTCTAAAACTGAATCAAGAAACAGGAATCATGATAAGGTATGAAAGCACAAGCGGATAATAACACGATAACGATACCTGAATCCCGCAAGAACCGTAAATCCTTCGCCATCCAGAACTACTAGCTAACTCCATGCAATCGCTAAACCTAAGAAGATCATCAGGTCCTCAGAGGACATAGCAAGATACATAATAACATGCCTATCTAACAGTTTTATCATGCGCAAGAAATAAACAAGAAAGAACAAGGACAAGACAAATGACTACGAACACGAACACAAATACGAACACAATACGAACACAGAACACTAGAACACTAGAACACTACGCATAAATGAACTGTCGGATGAACGAAACACGAGATCAATGGAAGAACCAAACCCTCATCCTGAGTGTGGACTCTGGTTTGAACTAAGCACTAACCCTCGTCCCGAGTGTGGACTCTCTGGTTAGCTCACGGCAAGACACCCTCGTCCCGTGTGGACTCTCTGGTGTAATTGGTCAACCCTCGTCTCGAGTGCGGACTCTCTGGTGCCAATGATCACGACAATACCCTCGTCCCGAGTGTGGACTCTCTGGTACATCAAACAACCCTCGTCCCGAGTGTGGACTCTCTGGTTGTGTACAACGATAATCAAGGCTATGGCAGTTCACTACCGCACTCGTTCTATGACATGACTCAAGCAAGGTACTGACGAGAAACTCCAATGTGAAATACAAGGCCAAAACATGAACATGGCTATAAACAATAAAACAACTCTACAGAATATAACACGAAAAGCATATGTCCATAAACAATCAAAGACTGAAAACTAAAAGAAATGCATGTAGATAAAACTGTAGAGGGAGGCAAGGTATACTTGTCTTAGGTCCTGAGCTGCGAGTACGGTGCAGAGCACTGATTCAAATCCAATTAACCTGTTTAGATAGTTCGATATGATCAATACACAATTTAAAGGTGCAAATAAACTATCTATTGGTTTGTTTAGGCTTCTAGGTTTACTTCCTATTTTAAATCTAGTTTTCCCTTTTTCTAGGCTGTAGGTACATGTTACTCATATATTGTATCCAGGTATAGACTCATAGCTAAGGCCCTTCATACACTTTATTCAGATTTTACCTTCTAGAGACTTCATGAACTTACCAAGCACACGCAAGGAGAAGAGTGGTTATACTTGTCATGTACAAAGAGATGGCTATACTAAGTAGCGGGTATTAAGGTATCCTATTCCTGACTGATATATGTACCATAGAAGTTTAGGCCAGGGAGCTAAACCAGTGCTTCCATTTTGCTACTAGGTGGGTTAGATTCCAAAGGACCGAACCTACCATTACTGCTAACTGAGTAGTTTGTTAAAGCCATACACATACATACACCCATTCCATTCCTCTTAAGTACTAACCTGGGTTCTCGACCTCCTGAACCAGAAGTTGGAACCTTACTGAGAATTTTACCTTGTAAATCGACCCTTGGCCTGCCTATCTAATCTATAATGTTACCTGTATTCTGACACACACCCAACAATCTGATATTCATCATGGTACTTCTCATTGCAGTATTACCTGCAAAGTTCTTCTACAAGCTGCTTACGTGACAGCAGCACCCCCTGCTACTGCTACTCGAGTAGGACGGGAATGCCCACAGTGTCTCCCTATTCGTTATTGCTTGCCCCTTGGTTAGGACTGATACCCAATGGTATCCCCATGTCCTGTGTAAGCAGGGTCCTACACACTTAGCAGTTGTATGCTAGCTTCCAGGACCCTGTTACCAATATATGCTCTGCATACAATATTATTGCTTCCTATATCTAGACTAATACTCTATGACAAAGTATAAAACTATAGGTAACTCCTATACTAGGTAGATAGGGACTGCTTCCATCCCTAAGATTTAGTTGGGCGCACAATTCTTTAGGAGGTTAGGTAATAGTCCACAAACACACACACTCCAACACGTTTCTGATACCTGTATCAACCACCCCCTCCTACCTCTAGTACAAACAGAAACTCCTACTAATACACCTGCCATACCCTTTTGTTTCAGGACTGATACTCAATGGTACCCTTAACCTTCTGTTACAGTCGATTGGTAGGGTACCAATGCTGGTACCCGAGTGCAGGGACCCCTTCATACTTCCATATCTAACTCCTTTGTACCTGTAGTCAAAGACACTACTAGCAACCCAACCATTCCTGGCATTGGGTTCAAATAGATGCTAACAATAGGTTGATATACCTGGATGTAGCTTGTAGGTGATATCCATAGATGAAATATATATTCTATGAGGCCATCTGATGTGTGACTACTGTCTATAGCTAAATTGAGAACCTGGTTATCTATGGTTAAGGGAAACGTCACGGAAACAAAGGGGACCAGTGGCTCTTCTTTAGCTGCCATGTTAACCTGTCAATTCACCCTTCCCTATAATCATGTTATCCCACCTTACAACATTTTAATGTTGTTCTGAACTATATTCTATTGGTTTATTCCTGGAACAAGGGGTAGTACAGTCTAATAGGCAATACATGTATTATTTGGACTTTGGGGATTGACTCACACTTGATCATTTGATATATATACCTATATCCCCACTGATCCATCTGCTACGGCCCTATATTTAACCTCCGTTACACTAGGTAGTCTGCTTTCTATATTGTTGGGTCGAGTCCAATTGTGTCTCTAGTGATACAAGGGTCAAAAGTGGCATCAAATATCAATTCAGACATGTTCTGTGCACGCCATGACTGATACCCAACTGCTATCAGGTATCAATTCAGACACCATAATTGGAAGCTGATACCAGGTATTCGAATGGGGATCCAGGTATCAATTCCTATTCCAATATTGAACGAGTTATCAACAACTCGAGTTACCTGCATCAAGAGGTACCAAAGCTTGTTTATATCTGATATTCAAAAACAAGCCATGTAGTTGATATTAAATCAGGTACCCACTGTGGACTCTGATCCTAGGGTCAAGTACGATGTCAGTATCAAACGGCCAATAAGATGTTGATGTCTGTTACTAAGGTATCAGTACAATACCAGGTATTCGACAAGAAAAAGAAGTAGATGCATAATATGGCAGGTCATGCCTATAAAAGTTCTAAACACCTAAAAAGTTATCAAGGATACCTCCCCATGGTCGTGTGATCAGTATTTATTTGTAGTCGAGGCAAAAGGTATCCATATTGCTACAATAAATCGCTACAGGATATCAAATCGATACATAACCTTACCTGGGTCTAAGCCATTATGCAGCTCTGCCCTCAAGGCTACTCATACATTAATATATATCAGCCATCATCTGTACAGGGTCATCCATTGACTGATATTGTTAGTTATCGATTTCAATGGATATCTCAATGTATCCAATTACAAAGAAACCTAGAACAGGGGTTGGTCCTATCATGTTTAGAATCTTTAGGAAAATTCAATTAAGCCTGGGTTCAAAGATGCCTGGATGGAAAAATTATACACTAGTATCAATCTGGTGTTGTCGAGTTCATCTGATTTCAATACTATGATACTAAAGTATCGGATTCAATTTCGAAAACTCATCTAATACTTGATCATCTCGATCAAGTACAACCTTGTTACCACATCTTTTAGCTAAGTCCTCACTCCTTGCTTGCTAGTCTACTGGCCTTCTACAATGACAGGATATTACAGGAACAATGACGAAGGATTTACATACCTTTCGTTGCTAAGCTTCGATCTGAGAGATTCCTCAATCTCGAGTTGGTAGCAATGAACGCTAGGGCTCCTTCTCTCAGTTCATGTTGCTTGACGAAACTCAGGAGTCTCTCTAGGGTTTCCACTTGTCCAATCCCCCGATCAGGGGTCTCTTAGTCTATATATATTTGCAAGCGAGGGGGGAGGGAAGATAATGATCGGCTGGTTTGAACTGGTAGAGGTTATCCTTTGGGTATTCAAATCCTAAAAGATTTTAATCTAGAACTGAGTTGGAATCGGCTAAGGGTTTGGGGGTCGGCCAGGTTCAGATTCAAATAACAGTTTGATAGGATCAATAGATAAGGAAGAAATCTATTTGAATAGGACTTGAACCTGCCATTGGAGTTTAATTCCCAAAACAGGGTTTATCCACTGCTACAGTAATTTCGTATTTGTTTGGGGAGAGTTTTTCCTGGGTGCAAATGTGAAAAGGAAATTTTGAATGAGAAACTTTGCATACAAATCCCTTTCAACTCCTATATTATCTCTTTGGTCCCTCTATTGTAATTTAAATAAAAGATACCACAATAAATGAGTCATAAAAGAAATTCTTCTTAGTTAAATAAAAGGAAAAAATTTCTGGTCAAGGGGTTGACAGAGCCTTGTTGTCTTGAAATCTTTCCTTTTCATCCTTGGATATTCTATCCTTATGGTAGAATAGATAGGTTGTCCATTTATTGGTGTATGCCAAATGCGACCCACTTTCATACGTAGTGGTGCAAATCAAATAATGTCACATCAATTCTTAATATACTTTGACTAAACTAGGATTTGTCTTGCTAATCTCTTCTAGTTCCTGGTTGGAGGGAACGTATTCTTCATATGGAGCACCCCTCATTGGCAGCTTAGAGATGAATTGCATCTCATACAGTACAAAACCCATTTCTCCTATTGGGTTGCAAAAGTCCCTGTTGAGCTGATGTACAACTCCATCAAAGCTAAGAACAGGTTATTGTTCATTGGTATGCCTTGACTGGTAGAGGCTACTGCTTCAAACAGGCCAATGGCTCGTAGCTCTGTTTCAAAGTGCTTCATGACCCAGGCACTGAGTTGAATCCAGTTCTTATTATGTGGGGTCATCTACCCTGGAAGCCTAAGGTTAACCTGAGGATATAACACTAAAATGTTCATAAACTTGTTTATGAACATTGGTATCTACACTGGCTGGATCAGAGCTGAATCCTCGCTTGGTGTGAATCCAGGCTGTAAACCGAAGAAAGGGACAACACCACCACTGGGAGTGCTGGTATGATAGCCCATTTGGTGAGACCCATCTCTCTTAAATATGATTTTTTCTGGTCTACCATGACTGTTGGGGGTCAGGTTCCAGACCATATGTCTTGTGTAGGTGGCATGAACGAACGAAGATAGGGGATAATCCCTTGACATTGACGGGAGGTACATCGCTCTCTTCCCAAATCTAAATACCCAGGACTCATTCTTAGAATTTGTTTAAGATTTGAAGTCAATGGCGTCTCCAAACAAGAAGGCAGGCTTCAAAAAATGTTGGCCATCCAGCGATGTCAACAGCTCTCCGTTTATCAAAGTCAGCAGCATCCTGTCTCCCTGAGCAGCTATCAGTTATTGTCTCTCTTCAGGGTACTGTTTATCTGATTGTGGGAACTCAACATGAGACAAATTCTCCAAGTAGTTGGAACCCAAAATACCAGTTGGGGAACCAAAGATTTCAGAGAGAGGATAAATCTGCAAGTCCACTGCAAAAAGAAGATCAACAAAAATCAAGATTAGTAGAATTTAGAATTGATCTTTATACAAAACTTTACGCAAATGCTTCTACGCAAATGAATATTTGTGCATAATGATTTTTCTCTACACGAGAGTTATTTTACACAAGAGAAGATTTGTGCGTAAAGGATTCTTGTTGACTAAAAGTTTTCTACGTGTATTTCTCTGTTCAAAAGAGTAAAGTTATACGCATGAAAACATATAGTCTTTTGACTTACTTTACGCTGACACGTATGAACGTGGGTGACTTATGTATTTTTACGCTGGCACATATAGATGTGGGCGTATTTAATGCTTAAACATTTTACGCTGGTACGTATAGACGTAAGCATTTTTGTTGTTCATATTTTACGCTGGCACATATAGATATGGGCGTATTAATGCTTAACATTTTTACGTCGGCACGTATTGACGTGAGCGTATTTTGTTGTTTATATTTACGCTGGCACGTATTGACGTGAGCGTATTTTGTGTTTACATTTTACGCTAGCACGTATAGATGTGAGCGTATGTTGTTTTTACGCTGGCACGTATAACGTGGTGTATTTGGTGATTCTTATTCTACGCTGACACGTATAAACGTAGGCGTGAAGTTTAGGGTTCGGTTCTTCTTCTTCTCCGACGAACCTATGGCCTAATTAGCTAGGGTTCTACCTATCATGGCCAAAGCCACAGCGGGGTTAGTCTTTCGGGTTGCGACGGCGGTCTCCGTACGCTCACTCCTCACGACGAAGCAGTGGCGGGCTTCTTGCCCTTGGCGCCGGCGGGGGTCTTGCTTTTGGGGGCCATTGATTTGAACTGAGATTTTGAAGAAGAGAATAAAGAAGATAGAGAATGCAAGAATGAGTAAAGTTCTCTCTCTATTCGCAAAGCTCTATTTGTAGAGAATTTTGAAATCGATTCAAATTTCCAAAATTTACGCGGACTGTTGGGTATCCCGAACTTTACGGACTGTTGGATATCCTTGATTTTACGCTTCTGTTCGAAGTATTTCAAATCGTAGAAAAAAAAATTTGAAAACTTTGAAGGGGGTCTTGTAGAAGCATAAATAAATTTTATAGACCAAGTCAAAGAATTTGAGAGCTTTAAGCAAGTCAAACTGAGTCAGATTCAAGTTTTACGCAGAGATTAAACAGAGTCTAACTTTACGTAAACTACTTTACGCGAGAGCCATCCTCAGCCTTTACGCGAGAGACAGGCTGTCCATATTGCATTTAATGCACGTGATACTGCTCTGACAGAATAATTTTCTGACAGTACATTGCACAAAAACCAAGAAGATTTTTTCACCAAACCCAACACTTGTTGTTTAGCGTGCAAATGGGCTACTTTACGCTCAAGAGACCGTTTCCTTTACACGTGAAAGCTATTTGAGTTTTTACGCTCAAGGCTTTCGTGTGCGTAGAGTTTATTTGAGCTAACTATACGCTCAAGGCTACTTTTCATCCACTTTACGCAGGAAGTCTATTTTGGGTTATTTTACGCCTAGTCTGCTACTTTACGCAGGAAGTTTGTTTTGGGTTACTTTTACGCCCAATCTTTTCTGGCTATGCGAGAACGTGGTCTGCATACGTGGCTTTCATGCCACACTTATCGAAGAACGTGTGTACGTGCTCTCCTCATATTGTTGAAGTTGTGGGACACGTGTCACCATGCGTAGAAACCACAACTCTATATGGGACACGTGTCATCACACGTAAAGGTTGATTTTCAATCGTGGGTGGCAGTTACTTGTGTAGAGACCCAATTATGTTGCTTTTTACGCACAGAGGGTCTAGTCTATAAATAGACTTATTTTTAACAGAAGAAGAGATCAAAAGAGATATACAGAGGAGGAGATTCTGAGAAAACTCATACTTTCAGAGTGATATTTCCAGAAGCATTTTTCAACTTTTTCTCAAGAACAGGGTGAAGTAAAGCAGGAAAGCATTCGACTGTGCCATCAGTGCCATTGTGTCGATACCTTTCTGGTGACTTAGTTTTTTCGATTGTTCATCTTCTTCAAGCAGTTCTCTTCATCATCATCGTGTGGTCCAAGAAACAAAGTGATCGCTCTCAGATCAGACTTCTATAGCAATACTCTCCAGAATCTATTTGTACTTTTGTACTTTTCTCATTTTCTTTCAAAAGCCTTTCAAGGGCATTTTGTTAAGTGAAACAACATTGTATCTCACTCAATGTGTCGTTTAATGATTCTTGACAAGGCATGGAAGTTATTGTGAATAACTTTACAACTTTTCGGGTATGTCTCCTATACACGTAATTCCTACACATGCACGCTCACCACAACATCGATGCACTATCGATGGCACCCAAGTTATACTTGGATGCACACTACTAAAGTAACACACTAGAAATACAAGAATAATATCATGAAATTAAAATAGTAACAAGATGGCAAGGTATCTTGCTAGATTTCTAAGCTAAAATGTAAAGGTCCTACTCCGGCTTCCAAGTCTAAACGATACCAAGAGCCTATATATACAATAATATCAGATCAGACACTATGATACCATTCACTAAGCATGCACAAGAGTACAACATATACAAAAACATTAGTCATTAGGGTCTAAACCAAACATGGATTCTAACTAGGTGGGTTGACTATGGTTAACTAAATAAATGTTAAATAGGTGTGTAAGTATACTAGTCACATAACATCTCTAAGTCCTCTAAATATACAATTTTCATATATCATAAACATAGTCATAACTAGGGTCCATGTAGTTGCTAAGTTTCTTCTCAACTACGTATGTACTAGGTGTCCTACCTACTAGGGTCTTCTTTTACAAGTATGACAAACATATTTCTCAATGCTCATAAAGCAAGTGCTAACCTAACTCAAATAGCTATTTAAAGTATGTCATCATCAAGTTCACGGGTAGTTGAAACTCACTAATACTATCCTCAATCCATATTACACATGAAATATTAAATATAATTCTATCCTTCACATGTTTAAGGTTTTTCATTATCAACTACAACTAGTGCATGTAACAATAACTACTTCTAGGATTAGCATAACCACAACTTTTATGCAAATTATTCTATATATGCTTATCAACTATATTAACACATAATTTAGACATGTGCATAACTATATATCTAGCATGACATATGTTATTTTCTAATATGGTATTTGTACATACAAAATAACTATCTTGGAATAAATCTAGACATGTGCACAACTAATACATAACTTTCATCAAGTCTCATTCAAGTGTAACTATGCATGTAACTCCATAGATATAACATTTATATTCTAGATTTTAGTGATAAATGGAGTTAATACCATGATGGACAAGTGTTTACAAAAGTTGTATTCATGACAAGGTGATAAACAATAACTAGTTATATAAAGACATTTCTAATCGTCAATGAAGGAGTGCTAGAATTTCATACAACAAATGGATATTCATGAAGAAGAAGTTGAAGTTTATGAAGAACAAGTTGAAGAACGTGAAGGGAGGTTTGAGGAGGAGTTTGTGCACTTACCAAAGGGGAATGTGGGTGAAATGGACTGTGTGCAATCCTTGCACAAATCTGTCCAGATTTGGACACTTCGGCTCGTTGCTGCTGATCGGGGCTCCAAAACTTTGATTCAAGTGTTGTAGGGCTTATAAAAGTTAGGGTGGAGATAGAGAATGAGGATAGGGTGATTGTTGAAGGGTTTTTAATGCTGGAAGTGGTGGCAATAAGGTGTCGAAGTGGTGCTATTGCTGGCGAGTTCAATAGGGTGTCTTCGGTTTGTAGGAGGTGTTTGAGTGAGTTGTAGGATAATTTAGGTAATAATTTGTAAAGAAAATTTATTAAAAAAAGTAGGGAAGGATATGTGGATGCTTTGGTGGTGGTTTGGGGGCTTTAGAGGTGGTGGAGTGGCCTGAGAAGGGGAAAGACTAAATTCGGATTTAGCCTGGACACCTCTGATGGAGGAGCTGTTTTGAAGACGTTAGATTGAGATTTGATAGAAGGTTTGTGAAGAGAAAATATGAGGACAGAGAGAGAAAGAAGTTTACCAATTTTTAGAGATAGATACTTTATGTCGAGGGAGATATGGTCGTTTTGGTGGAGACTAGCTGAATTCGGATTTAGCCTGGGTAGGGTTGGATAGATGGAGGTTTGGAGGGAGATAGAAAAGGTTTTGGAGAATAGTTTGTGAAGAAATTGTTTAGAAGAGGATTAGGAAGAAATGTTCTTCAGGATTTTTTAATGGGTTAGGTGAAGGGGCGGGTTATGACTTTGATGATGAGGAGTTACCAATGAGGTAAGAAAAAGTTACAAGATAACCCCTTCCCTTTCACATTCCACCCTAATATTTAATAACCCATGGCTGTCCCAAACTAAAATGATGTCTAATATGGATGGTAAAACCTAGCTTAATCAATAAGCCCAACTAGTTCCAGTTGGGTCAAGTTCGGGTCGTTGCGGTTTAGTTTGACTAGGTTGGTCCTATTTACTAGGAAATGGGTCATTGTGAGTATTGAGGGTAGGTAGCACATAGGTTCAATTGAGTGGGATATATGTATCATGTGGTTTAGACTCAAAGTAGATCTTGATCATATATTGGATCAGAAATTTTGGATTGAAATTGGGTCTCCAATTTCTGTCGAAGTGGACAACGGTTGCACGATAGGTGCTAGAAATTGCATTTTTGGCTCGGATATTGTGCGATAAAAAAATAATGCAAAAGAAGACAGTTGAGTGGGAAATGATAGTCAGGAAGGAAGTATGGTGTTTAGATCAAGCATATCAAATTTGTTTGAAAGAAATAGAATTTTTGTGATCCTAAAGTCAAAATTACGGTAAAGATCTTTATGCTAAATTTTAAAATGAGATAAATATTAATTAATTAATTCTAAATAAATACCAAAAATAAACTATGAAATTCAGAGGTCTTACAACCTATCCACATTAAAAGAATTCGTCCTTGAAATTAAACTAAGGCACGATATATAGGATAAAGAACTAATCTTGGAAGAAGTCCAATAAAACTAGTCGTATCGGGTTTCTCCAAATGATAGGGTACACGGTTATCAATAGAATCCTAGTTGGCATCACGACCTAGAGCTAGGTTATGCTTAGTTCAAGATACCACCCAACTATAGGCATTTAAGTTGGCAACAGAATCTCTAGTCATAATCCTATTTGTAAGATTCATGGGAAGGTCTAATTTGAAGGAGATATACGATGGTATTATATACTTTGATGGTAGTCATAAACTTTCAAAGGAATCTAGTTGCTACTATGATGCTAATAGTCAATAGCTCTATAAGAAAATTATTATGAAATCCGTACTACTTCTAAATATATCATGCTCTCAACGAGGCAGTAGAAATAACTTGGTCAAACATATCTTAGGCGAGATGGTATATAGAGCTTCGATTATCATATGGCATGGATAATAGAGCGACAAAATTGAGGAAATCGTGAAAAGAAGTATTTGCAAATCAACATAAGAAATTTTTTTGATAAGTTTAAAAGAGTAGAATCACATGACTGGATTCAAAAAGAAAATTACAACACGAATAGAGGAGGGTTATGATATTCTCAATCGCGTAATTCAGAATGATTATTTCTAAATCACAAAACGATGATACAATCATGACATAGGTAATCACCAACTAAAAGGATAGTGGTACAATCTATAGCAAACGCCAACTTTGGTTACTAGATTATTCTTGTGTTCATGATAACCAAAATAGACTGAAGAAATTGCAACCAACTCATCCTTTGGGATAGCA
>JANAVB010029620.1:5286589-5693693 GCA_029216955.1 Iris pallida
GAATTTTTTTTTTAAGCGTGCTTAGGCATCACTTAGTAGCGCCTCGCTTAACGATTTTTTTTTTTTTTTTTTAATAACTAAACCGAATCTTTTGTTATTTACATAATTGGATAGTTGAAAACTTTATGTAGGAACTTGGATATAATTTTATGTTTGATGACTATGTAGTGTGTATGTTGTGTGGCTTGTAGTTTGCATTTTGATTCTAGTATTTATATATTTACTTTGCTTGATTGATAATTGGTATTGTTATTCATGCATATACTAGTAGGATTGTATGAAAATATATTAAATTTATGTGTATATATATATAGAGTATTTTACATGTAAGAGCAAAAAAATGTGAGGTGCTAACTAAGTGCTGCTTAAGCGCTTAAGCACACTAAGCGAGGCGATAGCCTCGTCAGCTCGCCTCACGCTTAATACAACATAGTAACAAACGTACACAAAATTAAATGCGTAAAGTAAAGATCTAAAAAAGCAAACTCATGACGCAGCGACGTATACTGGTATCCCTATGAGAGGACTAGTCTATTCTCGAGTACTTTTGCTCGATGTTAATCACTATGGCACAAGCTTTGAATTCGAAGCGCTTGCATCTCCTTACAACCACGAGTTTTTATTCGAAGGACTGCAACTTCAAATAAGACGAACTTTGAAAACTAGAACATTTTCGAAAAGCCATCTTTGTAAACTCAAACCAAACTCTATTTCGAACAGAAAGACCCTTGGCTTTGCTAGGAGTTGTTTAAAGGCTAGATGTGAAAGTGTAGACCTCTCGAATGCTTCTAAATAGATAGAGAAGAGAAGAATGAATGAGTGATTTGGAATGTGAACTTCTCATCTATTTGTATCATTTTTATGGTCAAAAATTGGCACGAGTACGGGTCCATACTTTTTATTGTTCAAAAATTGGTTGCAGTTCTTCAGGAAGACCACTGACAATCAGGAACTAACATAGCAGAACTCAGGCAGAGTTCGGGCAGAAATCTTAGGTTGAGTTCTCCGACAAGTTATTTGTATTTCAATGAAGAGTGCTTTTTGCTAGTAGGCTTTTTCGTTATTAGATATTGGGTATAGGCTAGTATGGAATGTGGAGTAGATATGTAGGCTATTTTGAAAGTGGAGTTTAGTAGAATAGTCAGTTACCAATCCGATCGACCTCACATTTTCTTAGACTCATAAAATATAAAAGAAGATATAAAAATATGTCTTGATCAGCATCTGAAGCCTTTGTATGATGAAGACGAAGAGTGGTAGAAGTGTGGAAGTAGACATTTTGTTTTTATACCTGTAGCTGCGTATTATTTGCGTATCGACCAAAGTTTATGTTGATTATCAAAATCAGGTGTGACTATGACCAATGGGCCAATAAAGAATTTATAGAGAAGGGTAGGTGAAAGAGCTAAGATTGATAGAAATTGGTTTGAAGAGATTTGTTTGAGTTTTGGTAATCCAATCAAATGATATGGTGATATGTACCCCAAAGATTTAATTAGATTTCCTAATTTGGAAAGAAAAAATATTGAGTGGTGTATAATCGATCCAATCAAATATGGATGCTATTTAATTGATAAAAAGTAACCAAATATGGGTCTATTAGGTTATGGCAATCTAGGATGCTCCACTAAGCTAGTTGGACTAGGTTTGAGTCAAAATAATTTACCGAGTTGAAATAGACTCCGAAAGTCTACTAATTGAGTCTTGTATGTCATTTGAAAATAAATAGCACATGGAAACTCAATTGAGTGGAACACTATTGGTATGTGTATAGTAGGTTCAAAATAGGTCAAAACCATATATTGGGTTGAGATTGGGTCCCGAATTTAAATTGGAAAGTACTACAAGATTACGGTAGATAGTCAAAATGGCCCAATCGACCTGAAAGTTGTGTGACAAAAACTGAGTACAAGGAAATGAGTTTGAGTGGTACATGATATATCAAAATGAAGATAAACTTGTGTAGATCGAACATATGAATTTTTTTCAAGATAATGATGTTTCTTGTGCTCCTAAAATCAAAGCTACGATAAGGGATATTAATGATAAAAAATATATATATTAATAAATAAATTAAATAATAATTTAAAATAACTCTAAAAAATTCAGGAGGGTTACAACATACCCATATTAAAGAATTTTTTCCTCGAATTAATGATTGGACGATAACAAACAATAATGAGATGAATGGGATTAACTTCCAACGAAGTGACACGATTGATGGGTACGAATTACTCCACAAAATGACCATCAAGTTAAGAACTTAATTTCTAATCCCTTAGCCATCATATTCTTGATTCTTTTTAACTTTTGAATCTACCAACTAATTTTCTCAAAGGTCTTGTCCTATATATTTGTTCAAGCCTTAAATTAAATAATAATAATAATCTTTAACCATTTCTAATCCTCAAAATTTGATTTTATTCCTAAATATTCTTAAAATTTTAAACGCAAGTCCACTCTTACGTCAATCTCTTTAAAATTTTAGTAATAATCAATCTTTCAAGTTTTGAATTTTTAAATTTCATAGCCTTCGGGATTTAAATTCATTTTTTCACATTAACTCAATAATCATAATTTGTTGTTCTGAAAATTCTCGAACTCAAGCGCTAAAATATCTTAATCTTATTTTACCTGATTGCCTTCTCAACCACTATCTAAGTTCTTCACAAAAATTTCTTTCTACTGTGACTCTGACAAAACTACATCTACCAACCTTAGAATCTATCAATCTTTCCTAAACAAATATTATATCGTATAATAACATCCTCAAAATTTTAAATTGAATCCATTCTCCTCTCTTTCAAGTTTTTAATTCTTATAAATTCCTAATATTTTATCGACCAATTTACTCATTAATTCACCACCAATAAATCACATTGTGCCTTGAGGACGTCTACCACCTTTCGTCATATTACCCCATCCAATACATGCTGCCATAAAATCTTATAATTTTGTCCACTAAAAGAAAAAAAATCAATACCACCATATACCTATGACATATGGTATCCCAAATCCCCTTATATATATCAATCAACCAAAATTTAATAATGTCACGTCCCAGTTCCAAAACTTATAGAAACTTGAGATACAAGCATGCCATCTAATATGATCTAGAATAAGATACCCAATTTAATGGACTTACCCCAGAAGTATTACGCTGTAGAAGTGTACTAAACTATGCTATCTCAGCTATATCTCAATCCACATACAAGTAAATGAAACAAGAATGAACAACATATAATATAGGTCAGCCGCCCTATAATATACATGTCCGAGCAAACTTGAGAATAACATAATGAGCTGGATATAACATGATAGAAAATAGAAAGCACGAGAAAATGAATAAGTAAAAGTACAAATGATACCTGAATCCTGTAGCCAAAATCATACCATCCACCTATCTATACTATAAGCTCAGCAACTACCTGGAGAGATCACCAGGTCCGTAGAGGGACATAGCAAGATACAAAATAATATATCATAATATGAACTGAATAAATAACAGATAAACAAGGGTATACTAACCATCTATGTGTATGCAAATCAAGACGACTTTGGTATGTTTGAGTAGGTAAAGGAATAAAGCATAGCATCCGCTAGAGGCTTACGCATGAATTAGTATACATCCAGACCGTATCTGACGTATAGTTAAGGCCGCTGATGGATATATCCCCTAGTCATACTTTACATCGACTAGCATACCTCCCGACCGTATTTGGAAGCGCAGTCAGCGGCCGCTGTCGGATATATACTCTAGCGATACACCCATAACCGGGAATCAATAACCCATAACCGGGCAACATTGAGGATGAAATAGGGCTTCCTCATACGCCTACTAATAGTCTTCCATGCCCATGTATTGCACAAGTCATATCCATGACTCGAACACTACATATCTCAATACAAGTCACTAACTAGACTCAGAATAACTCTATATGAACCGACATACGAACCGCTCGCACCGGTAGCTAGCCGAATATGTAAGTTCGTGCCAACACATTTGTAGAAGCATAAATAAATTTATAGACCAAGTCAAAGAAGTTGAGAGCTTTACGCAAGTCAAACTGAGTCAGATTCAAGTTTTACGCAGAGGTTAAACAGAGTCTAACTTTACGCAAACTACTTTACGCGAGAGCCATCCTCAGCCTTTACGCGAGAGATAGGCTGTCCACATTGAATTTAATGTGCATGATACTGCTCTGACAGAATGATTTTTTGACAGTACATTGCACAGAAGCCAAGAAAATTTTTTCACCAAACCCAACACTTGTTGTTTAGTGTGCAGATGGGCTACTTTATGCTCAAGAGACCGCTTCCTTTACACATGAAAGCTATTTAAGTTTTTACGCTCAAGGCTTTCGTGTGCGTAGAGTTTATTTGAGCTAACTATACGCTCAAGGCTACTTTTCAACCACTTTACGCAGGAAGTCTATTTTGGGTTATTTTATGCCCAGTCTGCTACTTTATGCAGGAAGTTTGTTTTGGGTTATTTTTACACCCAATCTTTTCTGGCAATATGAGAACGTGGTCTGCATACGTGGCTTTCATGCCACACTTATCGAGGAACGCGTGTACGTGCTCTCCACATATTGTTGAAGTTGTGGGACACGTGTCACCATGCGTAGAAACCACAACTCTATATGGGACACGTGTCATCACACGTAAAGGTTGATTTTCAATCGTGGGTGGAAGTTACTTGCGTAGAGACCCAATTATGTTGCTTTTTACGCACATAGGGTCTAGTCTATAAATAGACTTATTTTTAACAGAAGAAGAGATCAAAAGAGATATACAGAGGAGAAGATTCTGAGAAAACTCATACTTTCAGAGTGATATTTCCTGAAGCATTTTTTCAACTTTTTTTCAAGAACAGGGTAAAGCAAAGCAGGAAAGCATTCGACTGTACCATCAGTGCCATTGTATCGATACCTTTCTGGTGACTTAGTTCTTTCGATTGTTCATCTTCTTCAAGCAGTTCTCTTCATCATCATCGTGTGGTCCAAGGAACAAAGTGATCGCTCTCAGATCAGACTTCTATAGCAATACTCTCCAGAATCTATTTATACTTTTGTACTTTTTCTCGTTTTTTTTCAAAAGCCTTTCAAGGGCATTTTGTTAAGTAAAACAAAATGGCGACTCTGCTGGGACGACTTTCTCCTCTGACAAGAAAGCAATTGCTCAATACGATAGCGTGTCAATCGGATCGACGAAGAAGACTCTGGTTGTTCAATTCGACCAGACTGCTTACGAAGAAATGCTCTGAACTGGGGGTAGTGCTCGCTACTCTAACGTGCAAAAATTATAAAAGGTGCAAAAAGTTTAGATTCCTAAATCCAAGGCATCCTCGCATCTCTCTGCTATCTTTGAAGGCAAGAGAATTCTTTCCACTCCTGTCGTTGAGGCTTCCTCTGTGACGAGGCAGTCTCTACTTTAGTGTTGCGCCCCGGGCGTAAAAATCAGTCTTCCATCTGTGACGTGGTAGGCACCCAAGTCTTGCGCTCTGTGCATAAAAATCAGTCTCTCATCTATGACGTGGTAGACACTCAAGTCTTGCGCTCTACGCGTAAGGGTAAATCTCCCGTCTGTGACGTGGCAGATGTTCCTCTTTTGCGCTCTACGCGTAAAAGTAAATCTCCTGTCGGTGACATAGTAGATAAAGTTCACAATGATGCTTTTGTATCTAAAGTGAATTTGCCTACACGCATGCAGCATAAAAACAAGAATTCTATTGTTGGTAAAACTTCAGTTTTTTACCAACAACCTTCTTACACTGCTTTACGCAAAGTACCAAACCTTCAGATTACGCGTAATGCTGATGGAATTCTTTGTACACAAAAATCTCAGGATTTATGCACACAACTCCAGGCGCATAAAAATATACAGTTTGGTTCTGCTAATGAAGCCAGTAATCTTCTTTATACGCAAGGGACTAAACGTTTCTCTATCCCAAATATAATAAAGAAGACGACTCCTTCCACTCCTTCTGATTTACGCAAATTACTTGTACAAAAGCATAAAAACAGAAAATCTCCTGTGATACTCCTCCAAGAAAATTATCATTGTGAGTGTCACCGGATTGTAATCAAATGTTGCTGTTCGGCTTCTGAACGGTCAGTTTTTGATCGATTAAGCTACAATGTGCCTCAGTAACAAATTGATGACCAAGAACATGAGTTGTCCTATGCATCAGTCAATATGGCATCTCATATCAATAGAGGACGACGTCCAAGACGCAATTCGTCCCGGACTCCAAGCCAACAATAGTTCAACCGACTCCTTGACACTTTTGAAGGGGTATATCAGCATACTTGGTCAAGAAGTCAAAGATCGTTGCAATCTTCTGATTCAGAAGCTGGGGGTACCCAGTCTTTAGAGTCAGAAACTGATAGCGTTGATTCATACCTCTATACCAATCCCTCTGTATGTTCAAAGGAGGTTGAATCTTATGTTATTGGAGAAGTCTATTTATTGATTATGCGGTTCATGGGATTTTACCTGAAGATCCAAAAGAAGCTGCATCAATCAAAAGACGATCATTTTGATTCTACTATGATTCTTTTTTGCATATGTTGTATCATCATTCTTATGACGGACTTTTATTACGTTCTTTCAGAAAGTGAAGCCAAATAAATACTATATGAAGCTCATGATGGAGTTTGTGGGGCTCATCAACCAGGTCTGAAACTACAAGACCGTATTAGAAGAATGGATTATTATTGGCCTTCTATGATAGCAGACGCTGTAGATTATGCCAGACGGTGTAAAGCATGCCAGATTTATGCTGACTTTATTCACCAACCTTCTGAATTCTTACATCCTACAACAGCTTCTTGGCCTTTCGAAGCATGGGGCATGGATATTATTGGTCCAATTAATCCTCCTTCTGTAAAAGGGCATCGGTTTATCCTGGCTATAACTGATTACTTATCTAAATGGGCAGAAGCAGTTCCTCTTGTGGAAGTAAAAATGTCTAATGTGGCTAGCTTCATCAAATATCATGTCATTTATCGTTTTAGAGTTCCCCGAAGGATAATCCATGACAATGGACCACAATTTGCCAGTCAGGTATTTTATCAATTTTGTGATAAGAATCGGATCCAGAACATAGCTTCTACGGCTTATAATCTTGCTGCTAATGGTTTAGCGGAAGCTTTCAACAAAACTATTATTAAACTTCTCAAAAAGTTCGTCTCTTCCAATAAACGTGATTAGAATGAAAAACTTAGAGAATATTTATGGGCTTATCGAACAACAGTCCGAACTCCCACTGGTTTTATACCATTTTCACTGGTTTACGGATACGAGGCTGTTCTTCCATTGGAAATTCAGATCCCGTCTCTTAGAATAGCCATTGCTAATGAACTAACCTCTAAAAATAATGATCGTTTACGACTCCAAGAACTTGAGGGTCTGGACGAGAAGCGTCTTCAAGCACAACAGCACATCGAGCTATATCAAGCCCGTATATCTCGAACTTTCAACCGTAAAGTTAAAGAGAGGGTATTCTAAGTCGGTGAGCTAGTCTTAGCTGTCCGAAGACCTATGGTTATGACTCATAAGAGCAAAGGCAAGTTCCATGCTAAATGGGAAGGTCCTTATGTAGTCGAGACAGTATTCTCCAATTGTGTCTATAGGTTATCGAAACCTAATGGAGATTTGATAATGATGCCAATTAATGGCAAATTCTTGAAGAAATACTATGTTTGAATTTCTTCTTTATTCCCCAGCTACCAAGGTTTGGTTAAGCTGATTATTTATTCTCCTAAAAGAGAATTTTGATTTTTTGTCTTACCATCTGATTTCAGAAAGAAAAATATTTATTATTTATCATGTCCACATTACCTCTGAATAAATATTAAATCTATTTCTTTTCCTTATTCCATCTATCATGTCCGCATTACCTCTGAATAGATATTAATTTATTTTTCTTTGAGTCATTACGGTTCATATTACCTCTGATAGTATTGTATGCTCTAAAAATAAAATAAGATTTATTATCTATCATGTCCACATTACCTCTGGATAGATATAATCTACTTTGTTGAGTTTGGAAGATTTATCATGTCTATATTACCTCTGATAACTGTTCTCTATCTCACAACTATTTTATAAAAAAAATGTTTCATTCATTGCATGATTTGAAATATTACAGCAAAAGAAAGACAGAATACAAAATTCTTTATTGATGATATGAAAAGAAGAATACAAAATTCTTTATTTTCTAAGGTGGAGCAGATATATCTTCAAGCATTTTCTGCAACTCTGCCAAGCGCCTTTCACGAGAACTCAATACATTTGTAGTAGCTATGGTGCGACGAGCTTCTGGAGTACAGAGATGGGAGAGTTCCGCGAAAGTAGCTACATTTTATCCTTGGCATCATCAAGGGTTTTAATGGTAGCTTCAGCACCAAAAACCTTCTCTTCCAATATTGAGCTCTGCGTCAAATGTTGGTCTTGAGCTGCAATCATCTGCTCTCTTTCTGCCTTCAAACTAGCCAACTCTTCCTCAACTTCATGAATTCTATCATTTTGTTGATAGATTCTCATATTTGAAGTTTCATAGGCTTCTCTATGTGTCTCCAGCGGGTGTTTATTTTTATTCAGAAAAGCTCGCTCCTTGGCAACTTTACTACTGTAGTCTTGGAGAGATTCCTTAAAAATAGTCTCCTGAGTTATGTATTCAGTAGATAAAGCATTATACTCGGTTTGGATGAGACTTTCAAGGGTTTTACTTGACAGCCTTAGATATTCTTTAATAGACTGTTCAAGTCCTTCCACCACTTTCTCCAAAGCTGCTGCTCTCTCGGCATCATTGAACATAGCAACGTTTCTAATGGTGGGAGCGATTGCAGCCTTCAAGCTTTCGTAATTAAGGCCCTTCTTCAGGACCATCTTGATCAAAGCTGCCAGAGTTTTATAAAAAGCTTTTGTATGAATCTCAACTAAAAGATTCATTTCTGCATTAGAGCTTGGTGTGGCAGCAAGCTCTACTAAATCCCTCTTCTGAAGACTGGGAGCAGATGTTATTGTTGCCTTGGTTGCAGGCTGAGAGGAAGTCATAGTTGTCGTTGCTACCAAGGCTAACTGATCCTCAAGAGGTCTAGAAACAATATTTTTAGCGTTTATACGGATTATATCTCCATCCGTTTCTGGAGCTGAAACTAATTGAGTTTCGATGGCGGTGATTATTGCGGGTGGAATGGTGATTGTTGTGATTGTTTCGGGTTCAGACACTGTCTTCTCAAGAACTTATGTCAGATCAGTAACAATAACTGAGGATGCTATTACTACGTCTCCGACTTTGGTTGATGGGTTGATAATGTCTTCATCACCTTTGTTGGCTGCAGGCCCTTCAAGTTCTGGGAGTATTTCAGTTGCAGTTGGTTCTTCTGCAACTATTTCTTCATTTACAGCTGGTTCTTCTGCAGCTAATTCTTTTTCTCTGTCTTCAGCAAGAGAAGGCAATTCTTGCTGAGCCTCTACTGCAAGCTCATGTTGTACCTCCATAGATGGGGAATATTCTTCTTGAGCAGTATCTTCTTTTGAAGAAGAACTCTCTCCTTCAGACTCTGTTTCTTCTTCATGGATAGTCTTTTGAGAATAAGGAGGGACAACAGGCTTTGCTGCAACGATGACACCTACAAAGATTAAGCAAAATAAGTTAATATACAAAATCATAATACATAATTTTGTATAGATTTTGTGTAATTTATATTTACCTGGAGTAGGTGCAGGACGTACCAAGAGTTTTTCATAATCTTGATCCCAGTCATCATCTTCTAAATCAAGAGCCGGTTCATCCGAGGGGATGGGTTCTAGATCTACAGTGTGAGTGGTGGTGGTGTCTTCGATTGCTTGCGCCTTTTGTGGCGAAGTGAGATGCATCAAAGTACTGAGACGTCCAAGAGATAGGAGCCCCATAGTTTCTGTTGCTGCTGCTGATTGAGATGCTGAAGACCCTTCTCCAGGATGAGCTGAAGAAGATGCAATATTTTGAGCTTCCTCGACTGGAGTTTCGCATTCTGGAGTAGCGGCCCTCTGTCTGGAAGGCCCTTTAACAGTGACCTTTTTCTTCTTCTCTCGAGCAGCAATCGCTGTGTCGGATTTATGCTTCCTAGAGGTAGAAATTTTAATTGCTCCTGCTGGTGCCTCCCCTAAACCCGTTGGGATCACTTCCAGATATTCATCTGGAACAGCAGCATCATCAGGTACGTCCGAAGGTATCCTAACTGGTTCTTCGACGTTCCCTTCCTTGTTCCATCGTAGACTTCCCTTCATGTTGTAGTCATTTGTGAAGGACGGATAGAGGCATAAAAATGAGCATACGAATAAAGTATTCGTAGCTCAGTTGTGCTGGTGGCAGTTGACACACAGAATTGAGCACCGGTACATCCAGCACTGAAATATCTCCATGCCCTTGCACCATCAACTAACTTTTCATAATGGTTGAAGGAGGTAGAGGGATTACCAATGTGAAGTTGGTTATACCCGAATTGACGAGCAAACCGACTGGACAGATACGGTTCGAAGGTGCAGTTATCATCAGTTCTGTACATCATATGTGATGGTCTGATACATATCAGCCAATTAAAGACAGGCGCAGGAAGTCCCATCCTCTCTTCACCTACATCTTCAAATTGTACACCAAAGCAGTCAGCCGGAACTGGCGGTCGTATGTAGAAAAAGTTCCACCCATGAGAGTAGTTTAGTGCTGCTCGGGTATTTGCCACTGAAGTTGCAATCCACGAGGCTTCGTAGAACTTCTGGAGGAATACCTCCGCTCGATCTTCGGGGCCTGGTGGCAATAAACTGAGTTGTGGTATAGTAACCAGCCCATTAAATAAGTATAGGGCATCTCCACTCTAGGAAAATCCTTACGGTAGGGAGCATTACTGATTAGCTCCTCACCAAATGCTCGCAGACCAGCATTTATCCGATACACCATTGCCGATAATAAGTTGAGTCTGGTCTTGTCACGACCTGCACCCATTTTTCGGATACGAGACGTGTCCAAGCCAGCCTACGCCCCAGAGTCGGCGGTAGAACGCTGTCATGCCCGCAAGAAAATAAATGCTCAAAAAAATAACATTTGCTGCTCATTCACATTTCTACAATTATTACAACATTTACAAGATTTATAATTAAAGAAAATATAAGATTTTACAATTAATGAAATTGATACAATTGTTTTCTATTTCTAGGTTGACCTCAGCATACCCAAGTCTTTCCAGTGCTAAGAGTGATCGCGGCTAAACCTGAAAAATGTTGGTTTTCAGTCAGGAATGGAACAAGTACATAAACCGACGACAATACGAAAACATAATAGAATTAACAAGACATGAAAATAACATATGAGAGATAAAAACTGGAAGATAACTGATGACGTAGCACGATAGAGAAGTAAACAAGAAAAAACTAATAAAAGACATCTATCTAGGTGGTGTGAAATATCTTTTTCGACATGTGAACGGCTAGGAGGTAAATTTGGCACACTGCACGTGTCGTGTGCAGCGGCTATTATTCAAGAATAGACTCATGGGATAGTTCTGGGTAGTTCACATGTTTACTAAGATATTTCCCCTTCCGACTACTCCGTGTGACGAGCGTGTCAACAAGCAGCAAGATATATATATGAACATGAAATGTATTAACTACTATGAATCGAAAAGCAATCAGAAAGTGCACTTGCCTGAGGTCCTTAGCTGGAGAAACCAATAATAATATCCACTCAAAGAGCCACAATCAGTCAACACATGCAGAGGTCTCCAGATGCTGAAATAAATAGTACCAACATTCTCAGAATAGTTAAATTAGCTAGGATTGCCTATCCTTAAGTCCAATTCTGGACACAGGAGCAAAACGGTAATTTCGGACAAAAACGATGTCCGCCGTTGGACCCGCTTTGTACCGAAAAACATGCCAGAGTCATCGGTCTTTAAAGTTGTCAAACTACATGTCTACGGATCCGGTTTTCCAATACGAACCCAACCGTATGTCCAAAGTTGGATTTCGGCGGTCCGTGCACAAAATCACCCGTTAAGTCGGACCGGGGGGGCCGCGATACGGCAATTTTATCAACTATCTCAGAATCGGACCAAACTTGGCATACAGGACCAGAAAAATGATACGGTCCTATTGGCGTAAGCTTCATCTCGATCTGACAAGTGTGCACAAAGTAATTAGAGAATTTGCAAAGTGCACGATATGGTAAATTTTGACGGATACGCATCAAATTCGTCGCGCACACGCGACCAATTTGAATTCCGCCAAAGCCCACACGACCATGAAACCGTTACGCAGCTTTCGATGCTTTCGGTTCGTGACCACGTCGTCCGGAATGGCAGGACGCACGTCGTGTGGATGAATTTTATTGAATTTTCAGTTTTTTAGAAACAGGTTTTTCTCTAACTTTGGGATTCGATTTCTCGACACCTAGTCGACGAAATCAAATTCCGTAAAAAGGGATTCGAAGCCCTATAGGTTGTCTAAAAGTGTGTTCAAATAGTTTTCTAAAGTTCCTAACCGATTGATCAGGAATTGCTTTCCAATTTGGATTCCCACAACAGTTATAATACCCTATTTTCGATGATTTTTACTCGACTTTACGTCGACTTTTCGGGTTGGTCGATCGGCGATATCCAACTCCACTAGTTGAAAATTAGAGAGGGTTATGTGGGCTTTGATCTACATTTGATAGAACGAAAAATGATTACGAAGTAGGGAAGAAATTTACCTCGAAAAATGGGTGGTCGGGCTACTGCTATCCTTACTGTCACGCGCTCGCGCGCGCGCGGGTTGCGGCTGTGCGCGCGGCGGCTCCGGCCGCGCACGGTGGGCGTGTCGAAGGCGGTTGGGTCGCCGGACTGGAGGGTGTCGGCGCGCAGGTTTGGTCGGGGTTAGGGTTTGCTCATCGTCGACTCTCGTACATAAATACTGTGTCGAGTACAGGCAGGGGTCGAGTCTCGGTTTGGGCTCTGTGGGGGTGTTCTGTTTGGGCCGAGAGTTTATATAATGGTTTGATACTGCTAACATGGGGCTTTGGTGCTCGGTTTAATGGGCTAGTACAGCTGCTATCTTATTCTTATTTTCTATTTATTATCATATATATATATATATATATATATATATATATATATATATATATATATATATATATATATATATACAAGTACTTAAATATTTAGCTGGTACAATATGTTGACGTGGTAAGCTAATGCATGTACATTTTTGTTCGGTAATGTGTATACTCAATGTGACAATGTCCCCACTTGGAACATGGGGACAGCTGAAATCATCACATTTAATAAATGAAACCAGTTCTTTATATATATATATATTTATGTATATATATAGTTATATCTCTTTATATGTATATAACCATATATATATATGATATTTCCTAAATTCTAAAATCCTAATATTAAATCTTCCTATTATAGGTTATTATAACAATATGTACCCGAGTATAAATTATATTTATTTTCGAAAATAGGAGATAACAAATATTTATAATATCTAATAATAATAAATATATTTATTTAATCACCTCAAAATAATCAATTAATAATAAAATAATAAAATGGTGTTTTGGTGAATCCATACTATTCACCTCTATCCGGGTCCAGAAATTTGTACCAATATTGTAAAACAATATTTAATAAGGAATACCAATTTTGTACCAATATTCTAAAACTCTATTTAAATAATGATAACAATAATACCCATTTTGTATAAGTAACCAAATATTTAGGAAATATCGTTAAGTCTACCCAAAAAGCTAGAAAATATTTGCACATACCTAAAAGTATGTCTACATAGGCTTGGGCTTGGTTTGGGTCCAATCTGCACTAGTTTGGTACAACCGGGTTCCCTAAGATTAAATAATATAATTAATAAATAAATAATCTTCGATAAGGATTACGTCGCAACTTGGCCTGGTTTTCCTAGTTATGACATTATTATGGCTCGGCCTTCTCTACCAGGGCTAATACACTAGTCAAAGCATGCCACTGCACTACCCGTGCCATGATTCCTAGTCATCTTGTACTTCAAAACTCAATTATGGCTAAAATCATCTACCGTAATAATTAACAAAATAATTATTTATAAAACTTTAAAAATTACCATTTAAATCAAGAAAAAAAATATTTCAAAATTTACGGGAAGGGGAGCTACAGGTCTTGAACACCAAATATACTGCTGGCCATAGTACGTTCCGGTGAATTCTGTTGACCGTACCTGTCCCTGATACGACCCATCTCCGTAGCCACAGAGAAAGAAAGCCTGCCAACAAGGCTTCCTTTGAGATTTTCCGACTGCCATGCTTCAGCTAGCTCAAAGCTTCAGTCCTCGCAGGGATTTCTCCAGTCTTGGTGGTCAGATACTGATCCGGAGACTTATGTGTGATCATCAAACCATGGATCAGATCCGAAGGAATTATTGAACAAGGGTTGATGGTTTAAGCTAGTCACGACCCGCACCCGCTTTTCGGATACGAAGCTTGTCCAAGCCCAGCTACGCATCAAGCGGACTCCAGCCCGACTCGAATACGTAAACACTGTCAAGGCTATGGTATACTGCCAAATCATGGCAAACAAATCTATATCTCAATCCACAATAAGAATATGAAACATGAATGAACACTATGGGTCGTGGTCTGCAGCCCACTAGCATAAATGCCCGATAAGACTCTAAAAGAAATAACAAGAGTCTAAAACTGAATCAAGAAACAGGATAACTCATGATAAGGTATGAAAGCACAAGCGGATAATAAACACGATAACGATACCTGAATCCCGCAAGAACCGTAAATCCTTCGCCATCCAGAACTACTAGCTAACTCCATGCAATCGCTAAACCTAAGAAGATCATCAGGTCCTCAGAGGACATAGCAAGATACATAATATACATGCCTATCTAACAGTTTTATCATGCGCAAGAAATAAACAAGAAAGAACAAGGACAAGACAAATGACTACGAACACGAACACAAATACGAACACGAATACGAACACAGAACACTAGAACACTAGAACAACTACGCATAAATGAACTGTCGGATGAACGAAACACGAGATCAATGGAAGAACCAAACCCTCATCCTGAGTGTGGACTCTCTGGTTTGAACTAAGCACTAACCCTCGTCCCGAGTGTGGACTCTCTGGTTAGCTCACGGCAAGACACCCTCGTCCCGTGTGTGGACTCTCTGGTGTAATTGGTCAACCCTCGTCTCGAGTGCGGACTCTCTGGTGCCAATGATCACGACAAATACCCTCGTCCCGAGTGTGGACTCTCTGGTACATCAAACAACCCTCGTCCCGAGTGTGGACTCTCTGGTTGTGTACAACGATAATCAAGGCTATGGCAGTTCACTACACGCACTCGTTCTATGACATGACTCAAGCAAGGTACTGACGAGAAACTCCAATGTGAAATACAAGGCCAAAACATGAACATGGCTATAAACAATAAAAACAACTCTACAGAATATAACACGAAAAGCATATGTCCATAAACAATCAAAGACTGAAAACTAAAAAGAAATGCATGTAGATAAAACTGTAGAGGGAGGCAAGGTATACTTGTCTTAGGTCCTGAGCTGCGAGTACGGTGCAGAGCACTGATTCAAATCCAATTAACCTGTTTAGATAGTTCGATATGATCAATACACAATTTAAAGGTGCAAATAAACTATCTATTGGTTTGTTTAGGCTTCTAGGTTTACTTCCTATTTTAAATCTAGTTTTCCCTTTTTCTAGGCTGTAGGTACATGTTACTCATATATTGTATCCAGGTATAGACTCATAGCTAAGGCCCTTCATACACTTTATTCAGATTTTACCTTCTAGAGACTTCATGAACTTACCAAGCACACGCAAGGAGAAGAGTGGTTATACTTGTCATGTACAAAGAGATGGCTATACTAAGTAGCGGGTATTAAGGTATCCTATTCCTGACTGATATATGTACCATAGAAGTTTAGGCCAGGGAGCTAAACCAGTGCTTCCATGTTCTGCTACTAGGTGGGGTTAGATTCCAAAGGACCGAACCTACCATTACTGCTAACTGAGTAGTTTGTTAAAGCCATACACATACATACACCCATTCCATTCCTCTTAAGTACTAACCTGGGTTCTCGACCTCCTGAACCAGAAGTTGGAACCTTACTGAGAATTTTACCTTGTAAATCGACCCTTGGCCTGCCTATCTAATCTATAATGTTACCTGTATTCTGACACACACCCAACAATCTGATATTCATCATGGTACTTCTCATTGCAGTATTACCTGCAAAGTTCTTCTACAAGCTGCTTACGTGACAGCAGCACCCCCTGCTACTGCTACTCGAGTAGGACGGGAATGCCCACAGTGTCTCCCTATTCGTTATTGCTTGCCCCTTGGTTAGGACTGATACCCAATGGTATCCCCATGTCCTGTGTAAGCAGGGTCCTACACACTTAGCAGTTGTACTGCTAGCTTCCAGGACCCTGTTACCAATATATGCTCTGCATACAATATTATTGCTTCCTATATCTAGACTAATACTCTATGACAAAGTATAAAACTATAGGTAACTCCTATACTAGTGTAGATATGGGACTGCTTCCATCCCTAAGATTTAGTTTGGGCGCACAATTCTTTAGGAGGTTAGGTAATAGTCCACAAACACACACACTCCAACACGTTTCTGATACCTGTTATCAACCACCCCCTCCTACCTCTAGTACAAACAGAAACTCCTACTAATACACCTGCCATACCCTTTTGTTTCAGGACTGATACTCAATGGTACCCTTAACCTTCTGTTACAGTCGATTGGTAGGGTTACACCATGCTGGTACCCGAGTGCAGGGACCCCTTCATACTTCCATATCTAACTCCTTTGTACCTGTAGTCAAAGACACTACTAGCAACCCAACCATTCCTGGCATTGGGTTCAAATAGATGCTAACAATAGGATTTGATATACCTGGATGTAGCTTGTAGGTGATATCCATAGATGAAATACTATATTCTATGAGGCCATCTGATGTGTGACTACTGTCTATAGCTAAATTGAGAACCTGGTTATCTATGGTTAAGGGAAACGTCACGGAAACAAAGGGGACCAGTGGCTTCTTCTTTAGCTGCCATGTTAACTGTCAATTCACCCTTCCCTATAATCATGTTATCCCACCTTACAACATTTTAATGTTGTTCTGAACTATATTTCTATTGGTTTATTCCTGGAACAAGGGGTAGTACAGTCTAATAGGCAATACATGTATTATTTGGACTTTGGGGATTGACTCACACTTGATCATTTGATATATATACCTATATCCCCACTGATCCATCTGCTACGGCCCTATATTTAACCTCCGTTACACTAGGTAGTCTGCTTTCTATATTGTTGGGTCGAGTCCAATTGTGTCTCTAGTGATACAAGGGTCAAAAGTGGCATCAAATATCAATTCAGACATGTTCTGTGCACGCCATGACTGATACCCAACTGCTATCAGGTATCAATTCAGACACCATAATTGGAAGCTGATACCAGGTATTCGAATGGGGATCCAGGTATCAATTCCTATTCCAATATTGAACGAGTTATCAACAACTCGAGTTACCTGCATCAAGAGGTACCAAAGCTTGTTTATATCTGATATTCAAAAACAAGCCATGTAGTTGATATTAAATCAGGTACCCACTGTGGACTCTGATCCTAGGGTCAAGTACGATGTCAGTATCAAACGGCCAATAAGATGTTGATGTCTGTTACTAAGGTATCAGTACAATACCAGGTATTCGACAAGAAAAAGAAGTAGATGCATAATATGGCAGGTCATGCCTATAAAAGTTCTAAACACCTAAAAAGTTATCAAGGATACCTCCCCATGGTCGTGTGATCAGTATTTATTTGTAGTCGAGGCAAAAGGTATCCATATTGCTACAATAAATCGCTACAGGATATCAAATCGATACATAACCTTACCTGGGTCTAAGCCATTATGCAGCTCTGCCCTCAAGGCTACTCATACATTAATATATATATCAGCCATCATCTGTACAGGGTCATCCATTGACTGATATTGTTAGTTATCGATTTCAATGGATATCTCAATGTATCCAATTACAAAGAAACCTAGAACAGGGGTTGGTCCTATCATGTTTAGAATCTTTAGGAAAATTCAATTAAGCCTGGGTTCAAAGATGCCTGGATGGAAAAATTATACACTAGTATCAATCTGGTGTTGTCGAGTTCATCTGATTTCAATACTATGATACTAAAGTATCGGATTCAATTTCGAAAACTCATCTAATACTTGATCATCTCGATCAAGTACAACCTTGTTACCACATCTTTTAGCTAAGTCCTCACCTCCTTGCTTGCTAGTCTACTGGCCTTCTACAATGACAGGATATTACAGGAACAATGACGAAGGATTTACATACCTTTCGTTGCTAAGCTTCGATCTGAGAGATTCCTCAATCTCGAGTTGGTAGCAATGAACGCTAGGGCTCCTTCTCTCAGTTCATGTTGCTTGACGAAACTCAGGAGTCTCTCTAGGGTTTCCACTTGTCCAATCCCCCGATCAGGGGTCTCTTAGTCTATATATATTTGCAAGCGAGGGGGGGAGGGAAGATAATGATCGGCTGGTTTGAACTGGTAGAGGTTATCCTTTGGGTATTCAAATCCTAAAAGATTTTAATCTAGAACTGAGTTGGAATCGGCTAAGGGTTTGGGGGTCGGCCAGGTTCAGATTCAAATAACAGTTTGATAGGATCAATAGATAAGGAAGAAATCTATTTGAATAGGACTTGAACCTGCCATTGGAGTTTAATTCCCAAAACAGGGTTTATCCACTGCTACAGTAATTTCGTATTTGTTTGGGGAGAGTTTTTCCTGGGTGCAAATGTGAAAAGGAAATTTTGAATGAGAAACTTTGCATACAAATCCCTTTCAACTCCTATATTATCTCTTTGGTCCCTCTATTGTAATTTAAATAAAAGATACCACAATAAATGAGTCATAAAAGAAATTCTTCTTAGTTAAATAAAAGGAAAAAAATTTCTGGTCAAGGGGTTGACAGAGCCTTGTTGTCTTGAAATCTTTCCTTTTCATCCTTGGATATTCTATCCTTATGGTAGAATAGATAGGTTGTCCATTTATTGGTGTATGCCAAATGCGACCCACTTTCATACGTAGTGGTGCAAATCAAATAATGTCACATCAATTCTTAATATACTTTGACTAAACTAGGATTTGTCTTGCTAATCTCTTCTAGTTCCTGGTTGGAGGGAACGTATTCTTCATATGGAGCACCCCTCATTGGCAGCTTAGAGATGAATTGCATCTCATACAGTACAAAACCCATTTCTCCTATTTGGGTTGCAAAAGTCCCTGTTGAGCTGATGTACAACTCCATCAAAGCTAAGAACAGGTTATTGTTCATTGGTATGCCTTGACTGGTAGAGGCTACTGCTTCAAACAGGCCAATGGCTCGTAGCTCTGTTTCAAAGTGCTTCATGACCCAGGCACTGAGTTGAATCCAGTTCTTATTATGTGGGGTCATCTACCCTGGAAGCCTAAGGTTAACCTGAGGATATAACACTAAAATGTTCATAAACTTGTTTATGAACATTGGTATCTACACTGGCTGGATCAGAGCTGAATCCTCGCTTGGTGTGAATCCAGGCTGTAAACCGAAGAAAGGGACAACACCACCACTGGGAGTGCTGGTATGATAGCCCATTTGGTGAGACCCATCTCTCTTAAATATGATTTTTTCTGGTCTACCATGACTGTTGGGGGTCAGGTTCCAGACCATATGTCTTGTGTAGGTGGCATGAACGAACGAAGATAGGGGATAATCCCTTGACATTGACGGGAGGTACATCGCTCTCTTCCCAAATCTAAATACCCAGGACTCATTCTTAGAATTTGTTTAAGATTTGAAGTCAATGGCGTCTCCAAACAAGAAGGCAGGCTTCAAAAAATGTTGGCCATCCAGCGATGTCAACAGCTCTCCGTTTATCAAAGTCAGCAGCATCCTGTCTCCCTGAGCAGCTATCAGTTATTGTCTCTCTTCAGGGTACTGTTTATCTGATTGTGGGAACTCAACATGAGACAAATTCTCCAAGTAGTTGGAACCCAAAATACCAGTTGGGGAACCAAAGATTTCAGAGAGAGGATAAATCTGCAAGTCCACTGCAAAAAGAAGATCAACAAAAATCAAGATTAGTAGAATTTAGAATTGATCTTTATACAAAACTTTACGCAAATGCTTCTACGCAAATGAATATTTGTGCATAATGATTTTTCTCTACACGAGAGTTATTTTACACAAGAGAAGATTTGTGCGTAAAGGATTCTTGTTGACTAAAAGTTTTCTACGTGTACTTTTCTCTGTTCAAAAGAGTAAAGTTATACGCATGAAAACATATAGTCTTTTGACTTACTTTACGCTGACACGTATGAACGTGGGTGACTTATGTATTTTTACGCTGGCACATATAGATGTGGGCGTATTTAATGCTTAAACATTTTACGCTGGTACGTATAGACGTAAGCATATTTTTGTTGTTCATATTTTACGCTGGCACATATAGATATGGGCGTATTTAATGCTTAACATTTTTACGTCGGCACGTATTGACGTGAGCGTATTTTGTTGTTTATATTTTACGCTGGCACGTATTGACGTGAGCGTATTTTGTTGTTTACATTTTACGCTAGCACGTATAGATGTGAGCGTATGTTGTTTTTACGCTGGCACGTATAAACGTGGGTGTATTTGGTGATTCTTATTCTACGCTGACACGTATAAACGTAGGCGTGAAGTTTAGGGTTCGGTTCTTCTTCTTCTCCGACGAACCTATGGCCTAATTAGCTAGGGTTCTACCTATCATGGCCAAAGCCACAGCGGGGTTAGTCTTTCGGGTTGCGACGGCGGTCTCCGTACGCTCACTCCTCAACGAAGCAGTGGCGGGCTTCTTGCCCTTGGCGCCGGCGGGGGTCTTGCTTTTGGGGGCCATTGATTTGAACTGAGATTTTGAAGAAGAGAATAAAGAAGATAGAGAATGCAAGAATGAGTAAAGTTCTCTCTCTATTCGCAAAGCTCTATTTGTAGAGAATTTTGAAATCGATTCAAATTTCCAAAATTTACGCGGACTGTTGGGTATCCCGAACTTTACGCGGACTGTTGGATATCCTTGATTTTACGCTTCTGTTCGAAGTATTTCAAATCGTAGAAAAAAAAAATTTGAAAACTTTGAAGGGGGTCTTGTAGAAGCATAAATAAATTTTATAGACCAAGTCAAAGAATTTGAGAGCTTTAAGCAAGTCAAACTGAGTCAGATTCAAGTTTTACGCAGAGATTAAACAGAGTCTAACTTTACGTAAACTACTTTACGCGAGAGCCATCCTCAGCCTTTACGCGAGAGACAGGCTGTCCATATTGCATTTAATGCACGTGATACTGCTCTGACAGAATAATTTTCTGACAGTACATTGCACAAAAACCAAGAAGATTTTTTCACCAAACCCAACACTTGTTGTTTAGCGTGCAAATGGGCTACTTTACGCTCAAGAGACCGTTTCCTTTACACGTGAAAGCTATTTGAGTTTTTACGCTCAAGGCTTTCGTGTGCGTAGAGTTTATTTGAGCTAACTATACGCTCAAGGCTACTTTTCATCCACTTTACGCAGGAAGTCTATTTTGGGTTATTTTACGCCTAGTCTGCTACTTTACGCAGGAAGTTTGTTTTGGGTTACTTTTACGCCCAATCTTTTCTGGCTATGCGAGAACGTGGTCTGCATACGTGGCTTTCATGCCACACTTATCGAAGAACGTGTGTACGTGCTCTCCTCATATTGTTGAAGTTGTGGGACACGTGTCACCATGCGTAGAAACCACAACTCTATATGGGACACGTGTCATCACACGTAAAGGTTGATTTTCAATCGTGGGTGGCAGTTACTTGTGTAGAGACCCAATTATGTTGCTTTTTACGCACAGAGGGTCTAGTCTATAAATAGACTTATTTTTAACAGAAGAAGAGATCAAAAGAGATATACAGAGGAGGAGATTCTGAGAAAACTCATACTTTCAGAGTGATATTTCCAGAAGCATTTTTTCAACTTTTTCTCAAGAACAGGGTGAAGTAAAGCAGGAAAGCATTCGACTGTGCCATCAGTGCCATTGTGTCGATACCTTTCTGGTGACTTAGTTTTTTCGATTGTTCATCTTCTTCAAGCAGTTCTCTTCATCATCATCGTGTGGTCCAAGAAACAAAGTGATCGCTCTCAGATCAGACTTCTATAGCAATACTCTCCAGAATCTATTTGTACTTTTGTACTTTTTCTCATTTTCTTTCAAAAGCCTTTCAAGGGCATTTTGTTAAGTGAAACAACATTGTATCTCACTCAATGTGTCGTTTAATGATTCTTGACAAGGCATGGAAGTTATTGTGAATAACTTTACAACTTTTCGGGTATGTCTCCTATACACGTAATTCCTACACATGCACGCTCACCACAACATCGATGCACTATCGATGGCACCCAAGTTATACTTGGATGCACACTACTAAAGTAACACACTAGAAATACAAGAATAATATCATGAAATTAAAATAGTAACAAGATGGCAAGGTATCTTGCTAGATTTCTAAGCTAAAATGTAAAGGTCCTACTCCGGCTTCCAAGTCTAAACGATACCAAGAGCCTATATATACAATAATATCAGATCAGACACTATGATACCATTCACTAAGCATGCACAAGAGTACAACATATACAAAAACATTAGTCATTAGGGTCTAAACCAAACATGGATTCTAACTAGGTGGGTTGACTATGGTTAACTAAATAAATGTTAAATAGGTGTGTAAGTATACTAGTCACATAACATCTCTAAGTCCTCTAAATATACAATTTTCATATATCATAAACATAGTCATAACTAGGGTCCATGTAGTTGCTAAGTTTCTTCTCAACTACGTATGTACTAGGTGTCCTACCTACTAGGGTCTTCTTTTACAAGTATGACAAACATATTTCTCAATGCTCATAAAGCAAGTGCTAACCTAACTCAAATAGCTATTTAAAGTATGTCATCATCAAGTTCACGGGTAGTTGAAACTCACTAATACTATCCTCAATCCATATTACACATGAAATATTAAATATAATTCTATCCTTCACATGTTTAAGGTTTTTCATTATCAACTACAACTAGTGCATGTAACAATAACTACTTCTAGGATTAGCATAACCACAACTTTTATGCAAATTATTCTATATATGCTTATCAACTATATATTAACACATAATTTAGACATGTGCATAACTATATATCTAGCATGACATATGTTATTTTCTAATATGGTATTTGTACATACAAAATAACTATCTTGGAATAAATCTAGACATGTGCACAACTAATACATAACTTTCATCAAGTCTCATTCAAGTGTAACTATGCATGTAACTCCATAGATATAACATTTATATTCTAGATTTTAGTGATAAATGGAGTTAATACCATGATGGACAAGTGTTTACAAAAGTTGTATTCATGACAAGGTGATAAACAATAACTAGTTATATAAAGACATTTCTAATCGTCAATGAAGGAGTGCTAGAATTTCATACAACAAATGATGATATTCATGAAGAAGAAGTTGAAGTTTATGAAGAACAAGTTGAAGAACGTGAAGGGAGGTTTGAGGAGGAGTTTGTGCACTTACCAAAGGGGAATGTGGGTGAAATGGACTGTGTGCAATCCTTGCACAAATCTGTCCAGATTTGGACACTTCGGCTCGTTGCTGCTGATCGGGGCTCCAAAACTTTGATTCAAGTGTTGTAGGGCTTATAAAAGTTAGGGTGGAGATAGAGAATGAGGATAGGGTGATTGTTGAAGGGTTTTTAATGCTGGAAGTGGTGGCAATAAGGTGTCGAAGTGGTGCTATTGCTGGCGAGTTCAATAGGGTGTCTTCGGTTTGTAGGAGGTGTTTGAGTGAGTTGTAGGATAATTTAGGTAATAATTTGTAAAGAAAATTTATTAAAAAAAAGTAGGGGAAGGATATGTGGATGCTTTGGTGGTGGTTTGGGGGCTTTAGAGGTGGTGGAGTGGCCTGAGAAGGGGAAAGACTAAATTCGGATTTAGCCTGGACACCTCTGATGGAGGAGCTGTTTTGAAGACGTTAGATTGAGATTTGATAGAAGGTTTGTGAAGAGAAAATATTGAGGACAGAGAGAGAAAGAAGTTTACCAATTTTTAGAGATAGATACTTTATGTCGAGGGAGATATGGTCGTTTTGGTGGAGACTAGCTGAATTCGGATTTAGCCTGGGTAGGGTTGGATAGATGGAGGTTTGGAGGGAGATAGAAAAGGTTTTGGAGAATAGTTTGTGAAGAGAAATTGTTTAGAAGAGGATTAGGAAGAAATGTTCTTCAGGATTTTTTAATGGGTTAGGTGAAGGGGCGGGTTATGACTTTGATGATGAGGAGTTACCAATGAGGTAAGAAAAAGTTACAAGATAACCCCTTCCCTTTCACATTCCACCCTAATTATTTAATAAACCCATGGCTGTCCCAAACTAAAATGATGTCTAATATGGATGGTAAAACCTAGCTTAATCAATAAGCCCAACTAGTTCCAGTTGGGTCAAGTTCGGGTCGTTGCGGTTTAGTTTGACTAGGTTGGTCCTATTTACTAGGAAATGGGTCATTGTGAGTATTGAGGGTAGGTAGCACATAGGTTCAATTGAGTGGGATATATGTATCATGTGTGTTTAGACTCAAAGTAGATCTTGATCATATATTGGATCAGAAATTTTGGATTGAAATTGGGTCTCCAATTTCTGTCGAAGTGGACAACGGTTGCACGATAGGTGCTAGAAATTGCATTTTTGGCTCGGATATTGTGCGATAAAAAAATAATGCAAAAGAAGACACAGTTGAGTGGGAAATGATAGTCAGGAATGGAAGTATGGTGTTTAGATCAAGCATATCAAATTTGTTTGAAAGAAATAGAATTTTTTGTGATCCTAAAGTCAAAATTACGGTAAAGATCTTTATGCTAAATTTTAAAATGAGATATTAATATTAATTAATTAATTCTAAATAAATACCAAAAATAAACTATGAAATTCAGAGGTCTTACAACCTATCCACATTAAAAGAATTCGTCCTTGAAATTAAACTAAGGCACGATATATAGGATAAAGAACTAATCTTGGAAGAAGTCCAATAAAACTAGTCGTATCGGGTTTCTCCAAATGATAGGGTACACGGTTATCAATAGAATCCTAGTTGGCATCACGACCTAGAGCTAGGTTATGCTTAGTTCAAGATACCACCCAACTTATAGGCATTTAAGTTGGCAACAGAATCTCTAGTCATAATCCTATTTGTAAGATTCATGGGAAGGTCTAATTTGAAGGAGATATACGATGAGTATTATATACTTATGATGGTAGTCATAAACTTTCAAAGGAATCTAGTTGCTACTATGATGCTAATAGTCAATAGCTCTATAAGAAAATTATTATGAAATCCGTACTACTTCTAAATATATCATGCTCTCAACGAGGCAGTAGAAATAACTTGGTCAAACATATCTTAGGCGAGATGGTATATAGAGCTTCGATTATCATATGGCATGGATAATAGAGCGACAAAATTGAGGAAATCGTGAAAAGAAGTATTTGCAAATCAACATAAGAAATTTTTTTGATAAGTTTAAAAGAGTAGAATCACATGACTGGATTCAAAAAGAAAATTACAACACGAATAGAGGAGGGTTATGATATTCTCAATCGCGTAATTCAGAATGATTATTTCTAAATCACAAAACGATGATACAATCATGACATAGGTAATCACCAACTAAAAGGATAGTGGTACAATCTATAGCAAACGCCAACTTTTGGTTACTAGATTATTCTTGTGTTCATGATAACCAAAATAGACTGAAGAAATTGCAACCAACTCATCCTTTGGGATAGCATATCTATCCTGGTCTCCTAGGATAGCACTAGATTCCTAAGAATGTTTCTAGCAAATTTAAGCCATAATCTATCTCATCTCATCTTAAAATTCATATATCTTATCTCCTCTTCCACTAGTTCGTTCAATTCTAGGGCCTAGTTTCCTCATATGTAGCTTCCAACAACAATGCTGAGAATATAATCTGCCAAGGTAATTTTTCTCGATCCTTGAAAATTTTTTTAGTAATTATCTTCTGTCATTTTCCTACTACATTTCCAAATTTTCTACTATCCTCCATTTGGAAATCAAACCTTATATTCCAATTATCAATCATGTAAGGCTACTTTCCTTCTATTTCATTCCCACGTTTTCATCTTGAAAGTCTAATTCTCTTTTCATCTCACATCATTTTGTTGCTTGTTTCGATTCCTAAATTTCTTCTAATATAGTCTTGACCAAGAGTCTCTCAATAACCTTTGATATTGGCTTGGCTTCTCTATTGCCTTATCAATATACTTGTATGGCATCACCATTTCCTAACATTACTCTTATTTGTCATAAAACTTGTATTATATATTTCCTTTATCTAAGTTTCTCATCCTTCCTATGAGTCTTTAAGGTTGATTTTACATCCACACAACTCTCTAAGACATACACTGTACATAATCCTCATTACGTCATCATAGATAATTCTCGTCTCAACTTACTAATGCTTCTTACAGTTTCATCATTGCTCATCTTCTATTTTTTTTAACATATTACTACTCCTATGATATTTTTCCTCCGTATAACTACTATGTGCGTCTTAATCCAAACAACTATTCTAATTACAACTCCGCTGAGATTTTTAACTAAAATGCATCGATGAAGGATTCACTAGTCTACTTAAGGTAAGATTTCTAACTCTACTCTCGAGTTCTCAGCTATGACAAACCACAGAAGATTAAAAAAATCACAATGATACTTAAACTCAATCTATCCTTAATATTTATTATACTCCTATAAGTGATATTAAAAATCCCTTAATAGTACAACTAATAATCTGCTCCTTCTAGCTATAAGAAGCTATACAATACTTATAAGCACATCTAACCATTGTATACCTATCTGTTAAGTAAAGGTCGATGATGGGTTAACCAAACACTTATATCTAATACTCCAGACATAATACAAATCCATTGGCCAATCTTCTAGTCCTAGTTTTAAATAGGTCATTTCAAATCTAGTTCCTTCCATATATAGAGATGTCTGTCTTGATATAATGCAATCTATACATTATGTTCAAGTTTCTTATGCCCTATTGGTTATCTCTTATTTTTCGCTTTTGACATATCATTTATATCAGATCACCTAATATCTATCTCCCTAGTGAATCCCTCTCAACTAGGCTATTATCCTAATTGAATTCTTATTTTCTATCATAAGTACAATCATGTCTATATATCCTTCCAGTGAAAATTTCTTAACTCATTGTAAGGATAAAATTCTATACATGCTCATGTCTAATCATCAATTCAAGACTCATCTAATCATTTTATCCTCAAATCATATCTTCTGAAAATCTTTCGTAAAAGTGGTCTATTTTTGGTTTAAGGCTACGACTAATCCCAAAATGCAATGGTATAATCTCCTAAATCGTGTTTTTAGTCCCTCTAGCTAGTATGAAAAATTCTAACTTATTCTCCTAACAATCCTTATAAATATGAAAAACTTTTAATTCAACTTTAATCTCTTAAGAAAGTTGTAGGAATGCCTACCCATTGACTAAAATAGATTTGCCCACCAACTAAACCTCATACATAGAAATAAGATTACCACTCCTACCTACTTACTCCATCTAGTATAGGTGTCTATCCAACCCTTATTGTCTTATATAATCATCTACTAAAATATTCTATCTACCTTACTCCTATCATACAATAAAATATAATTCAAAAAACTCATCCAGAACAAATGTTCGTCTTTCCGAAACAAGAAAAGACGAGAATCCAATATAAGGAGTTCAAGAGAGGTATGATCGAATACAAACATGAGGTTCAAGGACGATAATAGACATTAAAAAAATTTAATAGCAATTTGTGTATTGAGATTCTAATACACTATCCTATTGCAGGCTCGTTTGGTACAGTAACGTAACCAAAACGATATAATCTCGACCTGTATGGGCCACCACAAAAATATATCATGCCCCAGTTCCAAAATTCACAGGAACTTGAGATGCGAGCATGCCAGCTAATATGATCTATAATAAGTTATCTAATTTAATGGACTTACCCCAGACGTAATACACTGTAGAAGTGTACTAAACTATGTTATCTCAACTATATCTCAATCAACATACAAGTAAATGAAACAAGAATGAACAACATGTAGTATAAGTCGACCGTCCTATAATACACATGTCCGAACAAACTTGAGAATAACATAAGTTTGCAAAACTAGGCTAATGAACATGATATGACATGATAGGAAATAAAAAGCACGAGAAAATGAATAAGTAAGACTACAAACGATACCTGAATCATGTAGCCGAAATCATACCATCCATCTATCTATACTATAAGCTCAGTAACAAACTAGAGAGATCACCAGGTCCTCAAAGGGATATAACAAGATACAAAATAATATGCCATAATATAAACTGAATAAATAACAGATAAATAAGGGTATACTAACCATTTACGTATATGTAAATCGAAGATGACTTTGGTACGTATGAGTAGGTAAAGGAATAAAGCATAGCATCTGCTAGAGGATTGCGCATGAACTAGTATACATTCGCACCGTATCTGACATATAATCAAGGCCGTTGATGGATATATCCTCTAGTCATACTTTGCATCGACTAGCATACCTCTCGGCCGTACTCTAACGCGCATTCAGCGCCTGTTGTCGGATATATACTCAAGCGATGCACCCATAACCGTGAATCAATAACCCATAACTGGGAAACACTGAGGCTGAAATAGGGCTTCCTCATACGCCTACTAATAGTCTTTTCTGCCCATGTATTGCACAAGTCATATCCATGACTCGAACACTACATATCTCAATGCAAGTCACTAGCTAGACTCTCACTAACTCTATATGAACCGACATACGAACCGCTCGCACCGGAAGCTAGTCAAATGACTCAATGTGTCGTGTAATGATTCGTGACAAGGCATGGAAGTTATTATGAATAACTTCACAACTTTTCGGGTATGTCTTCTATACGCGTAAGTCCTACACACGCATGCTCACCACAACATTGATGGCACCCAAGTTATATTTGGACGCACACTACTAGGATAACACACTAGAAATACAAGAATAATACCATAAAATTAAAAAAGTAATAAGATGGTAAGGTATCTTGCCTGGATCTCCAAGCTGAAATATAAAGGTCCTACTCCGGCTTCCAAGTCTGAATGATACAAGAGCCTATATATACAACAATATCATATCAGACACTATGATACGATTCACTAAGCATGCACAAGAGTACAACATACACAAAAACATTACTCATTAGGATCTAAACCAAACAAGGATTCTAACTAGGTGGGTTGACTATGGTTAACCAAATAAGTGTCAAGTAGGTGTGTAAGTATACTAGTCACATAACATCTCCAAGTCCTCTAAATATACAATTTCTCATATATCATAAACATGGTCATAACTAGGGTTCATGTAGTTGCTAAGTTGCTTCTCAAATACGTAGGTACTAGTTGTCCTACCTACTAGGGTCTTCTTCTACTAGTATGGCATACACATTTTTTAATGCTAATAAAGCAAGTGCTAACCTAACTCAAATAGTCATTTAAAGTATGTCATCATCAAGTTCAAGGGTAATTGGAACTTGTTAACACTATCTTCAATCCATATTACACATGTAACATTAAATATAATTATATCCCTTACATGTTTAAGATTTTCCATTATCAATTACAACTAGTACATGTAACAATAACTACTTCCAGGAATAACACAACCACAACTTTCATACAAATCATTCTATATATATGCTTATCAACTATATATCAACACATAATTTAGTCATGTGCACAACTATATATCTAGCATTGCATATGTTATTTTCTAACATGGTATTTATACATACAAAATAACTATCTAGGAATAAATCTAGACATGTACACAACTAATACATAACTTTCACCAAGTCTCATTCAAGTGTAACTATGCATGTAACTCCTTCCGAATTTTAGTGATAAATAGAGTTAATACCATGATGGACAAGTGTTTACAAAAGTTGTATTCATGACAAGGTGATAAACAATAACTACTTATATAAGGACACTCCTAGTTGTTAATGGAGTGCTAGAATTTCAGGCAAGAAATAATGTTATTCAAGAAGAAGAAGTTAAAGTTGATGAAGAACAAGTTGAAGAACATGAAGAGAGGTTTTATTAGGAGGAGTTTGAGCACTTACCAAAGGCGAATGGGGGTGAAATGGACTGTGTGCACTCCTTGCACAAATTTGTCCAGATTTGGACACTTTGGCTCGTAGCTGCTGATCGGGGCTCCAAAACTTTGATCCAAGTGTTGTTGGGCTTAGGAAAGTTAGGGAAGAGAGAGAATAAGGATATGGTCATTGTTGAAGGGTTTTTGGTGCTAGAAGCGGTAGCAACAAGGTGTTGAAGTTGTGCTATTGCTGGCGGGTTCAATAGGGTATCTTCGATTTGTGGGAGGCGCTTGGGTTAGTTATGGGATAATTTAGGTGCTAATTTGTAATGAAAACTTGTTGAAAAAATGTAGGGGAAGGATATTTGGATTCTTTGGTGGTGGTTTGGGGGCTTTGGATGTGGTAGCGTGGCCTGAGAAGGGGAAGACTAAATTCGGATTCAGCCTGGATACCTCTGATGGAGGGACTATTTGAGAAAGTTAGAGTGAGATTTCATGAAAGATTTGTGAAGAGAAAATGTTGAGGACAGAGAGAGAAAGAAGTTTACCGATTTTAAGAGAAAGATACTTTGTGTGGAGGAAGATATGGCCGTTTTGGTGGAGACTAGCTAAATTTGGATTCAGCCTGGGTAGGATTGGATAGATGGAGATGTGGAGGGAGATGGAAAAGATTTTTGGGGAATAGTTTTTGAAGGAAATTATTTAGAAGAGGGTTAGGAAGAAATGTTCTTCAAGAGTTTTGAATGGGGAAGGTGAAGAGAGGGAGGTTATGGCTTTGATGATGGGGAGTTAGCAATGAGGTAAGAAAAAGTTACAAGTTATAACCCCTTCCCTTTCACATTCCACCATAATGATTTAATAAACCCATGGCTGTCCAAAACTAAAATGATGTCTAATATGGATGGTAAAACCTAGCTTAATCAACCTAGGTTAAGTCCAACTACTTCTAGTTGGGTCAGGTTTGGGGTCGTTGCGGCTTAGTTTGACAAGGTTGGTCCTATTAACCAGGAAATGGGTACTTGTGACTAGTGAGGGTAGGTAGCACATAGGTCCAATTGAGTGGGACATATGTATCATGTGCGTCTAGACTCAGAGTAGATCTTGAACATATATTGGATCAGAAGATTTGGATTGAAATTGGGTCTCCAATTTCTGTCGGAATGGACAATGGTTGCAGGTAGGTGCTAGAAATTGCATTTTGGATCGGATATTGTGCGATAAAAAAATAATGCACAAGAAGATACATTTGAGTGAGAAACGATAGTCAGGAATGGAAGTATGTGTGTCTAGGTCAAGCATATAAAATTTGTTTGAAAGAAATAGAATTTGTTGTGATCCTAAGTCAAAACTACGGTAAAGGTCTTTATGCTAAATTTTAGAATGAGATATTAATATTAATTAATTAATTATAAATAAATATCAAAAAATAAACTATGAAATTCAGAGGTCTTACAAATAAGCAACTAATTTACACAATTATCTAAGAAATATTGATAAATTCTACAAATAATGATCTTTCGTCACTTCAAAAAAGGAAGGGACTGTCCGAACTCTCTAGCCTAGTGGTATTTGAGCGAACATCCAAAGGTGCCAGCAAGGTTCGAGCCCCCCAATTGTGTGTGTGTGGGATTTCAAAAAAAATAGGAAGGGACAAGATGCAATGACACGAGAATCAAAGGAAAATAGTTGGGTGAAAATACGAAGTTCAAGAACGATAGAAAAATTCTAAGAGAAATGTCAAGGCAGTTGTGGATTGCGAATCCTAAGAGTTTAATCCTATTCGCAGGCCCGTTCGGTATATTAACGTAACCGAAATGGCTAACTCGACCTGCATGGGCCACCAAAAATATGTAACTTCTCAGTCCCAAAATACGTAGGACCAGGATACGTAAACATGCCGGCTACGTATCAAGTGGACTCCAGCCGAACTCGAATACGTATAAGATGTCTAGAGGTCAAATCTAATTATACCTAGCAAGTCCAACTATATCTCAATACATAGGATATCATCTCAAGTGAGAACCAAGTGTACCAATGCTGATCAAACAGTAATACATTGATTTCACAAGAATAAAATACCAAGAAAGACAATATGTAACAAAGTTGGCAAGGCCTTAATACAACTATCTTAACAAGCTTATAACAAAGAAGTAAAGTTTGTAAAACTAGACTATATCCATAGAATAATCAATGATAATAAAATATGTTAATAGAGAAATATGATAAATGCAACTACTAATATACCTGAAATCCTGAAGAGGTAACCGTCAACTACCAACTATTCTATAAAGGCGGCTTAGCAACAACCGGGAGAGATCACCTTGTCCTCAGGGGACATAGCAAGGTACATAATATGTATGCCAAGTAACAGTAAAAAGAATATCTATATAATAAAGGGTAACTATCACAACCCTCTAAGTAACAAAATACAGTTGATGACAATCCTAGTACCAGGCCCAGCAGTACAGACAATCACCCACGGCACCGTGCTGTGATACCGATGGACGAACGAGTAAACAATACCATAGCTCTGCTACCGAGACCATAGCCACGAGTAAAATAACCAAATATTGAAGCATGGTCAATGATTGTGGATGGTCGGATATTTCGGTAGAGTCCTCCCCTCCCCATGCTCCAAAATTACTCATCCAAGTCATGTCAAGTCAAGTAAAACTCGCATACAAGTAATAAGTCTCACATGCTAGTATAGAGTCCATAACCATGAATATCTCACAATAGACTCTGTATCGTCAATCGTATCAGTATCGTGTGGTCTATCGTGTCAATAGGACACGAATAATTATAACACCATTCCTAATGTCACTATCCGATATCTATAAAATTGACTTTGATAATCAAATAATATTCGGACGCAAGGTATCAACTAATCCTATGTCCCTAATATATAACAAGAATAAAAAGAGCAGATAAGGAATCAAAATAAATATTGAAACTTGGCAAGGTACACTTGCCTGTATTTCCCAAGTGTACATATTGCGGTCCGACTTTGATACCCTCGATCACACCGTCTCGTATTCCTAAATAAATATATAAACTACCAACCAAAGACATATCTATGTCACACATTATATTTATAACCATACTATATATAGCCTCACCTCAATATTTTACAACTAGACTAGTAACATACAATATATAGTTACATCTAATATACCAAGTATTAAGTCACCACGATAAAAGTAAATTTTTATAAAATAAAAATATTATATTTAATTCTGAAATATACATTTATAATTTTTAAAAAATAATTTTAGACTATAATAATTATAAGAAAACAAATATCTAGTTACCATTTAAATTAGTAACACATGATAAAAAATATTTTTATAAAATAAAGAAAATATAATTTTTAATTCTAAACTATTTTGTTAAAATATTAATAATCATTATTTAACTATTATATGCTAATAAACTAGACTCTAATTATTATACTAAACTAGTGTCACCGTAAACCAACTAGTCGACCCAATTGGAGCCAAAAATAAATAAATTTTAAATAATTATTGAATATGGAATAAATCAATAAATAATAAAATATATGATTTTACAGCGAAGGATAGATGAATATTATTTTACAAAAAACTACGAAGTTCCGGGTTCGAACACAACATTAGATTCGACGAAATTTACCGACAACTTGTACGATGGAAACGAATTTGAAAAATATGGAAAACTCAACGAGATAACCAATGAGCATATTGAAATGATAGAACAAAATTCTAAGAGCATTACCAATATTTTTTGAGAGGTCAAAGGGCTATGCAAGTTGCCGAAAACTCGCACGCAAGATAACTGGTTCAGCCTAGACACATGTCCGTAAATTGGACACCCCAGACAAACCATGCAAAACCACGTAGATGACCAATTGGAGATGAAAATAGAGACATGGGGATAAACATTAGAGTTATTTTTATGGCAAACGGATAATAAAAAGTGGATGAAATATATCGAGGAAAATGGCCAACCTGCTGGTTTGCACATAATTGTGCTGCTGGAATTGGACAACTTGTAGATTTTTTTGGTGTACTAGAAGGGGTTGTCTAAAGGGTCATGTTAGTTTCACAATGAATCCTCGTGGAGCATCACGGGAGGTCGAAAAGGGGTACAAAACTCATGTGCACTGAAAAGTACTGTCGGCTGAACCTGGTTGAATTGGTTCAATTTTAGGGGGTTTATAGGGGTTGGCGGCCTTATCTAGGTGAAAAGTATATAGAGAAGGGTAGGGGAAAGAATTAGGATTTGATAGAAATTGGTTTGAAGAGATTTGGTTTAGTTTTGGTAATCTAATCAAAAGATATGGTGAGATGTATCCCAAAGATTTAATTAGGTTTCCTAATATGGAAAAGAAAAAATATTGAGTGGTGTATAATCGATTTAATCAAATGTGGATGCTATTTAATTGATAAAAATTAATCAAATATGGATCTATTAGGTTATGGAAATCTAGGATAGGCTCCAGTAAGCTAGTTGGACTAGGTTTGAGTCAAAACAATTTTTCGAGTCGAAATAGACTCGGAAACTCTATTAATTGGATCTTGCGTGTTATTTGAAAATAAATAGTACATGAGAACTGAATTTAATGGGACACTATTGGAATGTGTGTAGTAGACTCAAAATAGGTCAAAATTATATATTGGGTCAAAAGACTTGTGTCGAGATTGGGTCCCAAATTTAAATTGAAAGTACTACAAGATTACGATAGACAGTAAAAATGGTCCAATTGACCCAAAAGTTGTGTAACAAAATAGAGTACAAAAGATTGAGTTTAAGTGGAACATGATATATCAAAATAAATATAAACTTGTCTAGATCGAACATATAAAATTTGTTTCAAGAGAATGGCATTTCTTGTGCTCCTAAAATCAAAGCTACGATAAAGGATATTTAATGATAAAAATAATAATAGAAAAATATATTTTAATAAATTAATTAAATAATAATTTAAAATAATCCCAGAAAATTTAGGAGGCTTAGAGTTGAACATTCTAGAAAGGATCGATCAGTTTCGAATAAATCATGTAAAAGAGACCTCTTTATGGATAGGACATAGAATCTACAAAGTCTAGTCTATACACTAAGGGGTTGTTCGAGTCGTGATATATACGATAAAAGTAGTCTACTTTTTTCAATATGCAAGCCTTAACACCCTACTTTCTCTGTTTGAATGTTGCGAATAAGGAGAAGGAGAAATGGTTGAAGGGACGTTTACAGACTTCTTGTCTCATATCTTTCCATCACTTTTATTTCCCCAAAATTCTGAGCAATGTTAGCATGAACACTCCTTCATTTTCTTTGAAGTGAATCATGTGCATAATTGCTAGGAAGTTCTTCCCTACTACGGTTATCCCTTCGGATTTTCATTATTTTCTCCCTCTATAAGGCCATGTCTAAACTAGAACTTGTACTTTTCCACTTATTTTTTCTTAATTTTTTTAGTTTCAGTAGTTTTTTCAAGAACAAGTAGTCGATTTTGTGTGTATCTTCCCGATTTGCAAGTTTTTTTATGATGTTGGTCTTTTGTTCTTCTAGATCTATGGGTTTTCTTCTATTTTCTTCTTCAAATTTTCTTATGTTCTTATATATATATATATATATATGGGTTTTCTTCAAACTTTTTTTTTCAATTTTTTCTATTCTTCTAGATCATTGGTTCTTCTTCAAAAAATACTTTGACGTAAAAAATTTCTTATGTTCTTCTACATCGATGAGTTTTTTTCAATTTTTTGTATGTTCTTAGGCCATCTCCAATGGGGTTTCTTTCTCCCCTATTTCTATAGTAGAACCCAATTTACAAGAAACTTCTTCCAATTGTGGTTTCTATGTCAATATCTATCCTATGTGGCAGTGATGTAGGATGGAGAGGTTCTACATGTAAAAATGCTCATAGAAATTCTTCCATCTCTCATAAAAATATTGCCTCCACGTCATTAAATTGATCCTTTTATTTGTTACCACGTAGGATAGAAATGATGTCATTAGATTGATCCTTTTATTTGTTGCACGTACGATAGAAATGGAGAACCAATGGAGAGTATTTTTTTGTGTATGTAATTTCTATACAGAAACTCGACTAGGATAGAAATTTCCTTAAAGTACAATGACAAGTAGAATAGAAAACTCAATTTTAGAAATTCCTATTGGAGATGACGTTATAGATGGATCCACCTATATTTATTGGTTTGTTCGAGAAATCCATGCAAAGTGGGGAGATAGAGACTGGTTCGTTTAGGAGGCAACTAGATCTATGCTTCTTCTGATAGAACTGAGGATTCCCAGGGCCACGAATTGGTGTGCATATTGATCGATTAAAAGTTAAACAGATATAAACGTGTTCTAACCCTTCATAGGCGAAAACTAGGGTTCATAAATTATACATGCGATGAAAAGAAGATGATAGTTCTTAGCAATCTCGAGCAGTCAGCAACCCCAAGATCTTCTGTACGTATTCTTTCCTCGGATTGGACGTTGTGTGGACGACGATCTTTCAACATTTTCTTCTCTCTGATGTCCTCCCTTTCTTTTCTCTCGTGATGGACGAATTAGAGAAAGATGCTCTTCTTAGGATACATTTGACGGCCAGAGAATAGAGGGTATATACAGGCTACGGCATTGACCATGAGGAGAAATTAGGTTTAGGTCTCCTAATGGGTCTAGGTATCCCATGTTCAGCCCGAACACACAACTCAAGCCTGTTAACAATAGCTCAGTCCACTAAAGAGCTATCGTTGCACTACATTTCTAATCCTAAATTACGTTTATGGGTTCCTTCTTATTATATGCTTGTTTGTCTCCCATGGTTAAGATATCAAATGTCTCAATCAAAATAAGTTACTAACAACTACATTGATCAACATCTTTTATCCTTAAGTAGTATCACTCAACTTTATTCGTCATGTCGGATATAATCTACTTGTAGGGTTTACATGACAATCCTTATGAGTTCCTTAAGGGGACATCATCAACCTGATACATCGGGATATGGATTCTTTTTATAATCAACAGCCCATCATACACATAATAACATTACCCAATTCATAGAGGTTATTGAATTATGAATTTTACTCTTTATGAATTAAAGTAATGCACACTACATATACATATTATTATATCTGGATTAAAAGTACAAGCATCCATAATAATAGAGGTATTTGTTCTCTTATGTAGTCAGTACAAAGAGAATAACCTCAAGTGGTCATGTTCGATACACACAAAGTGTACTAGTATAATCCTATAGTCAAGATAGACTAATGCCATATTACGCTACAACCTTACCAATGGTTTGTCCAAATCCATCTAGGTTGTGAACTATTTATATATTCGATAAGGAACTGATAATATAATCTTCTGTGTGTCGTCACACACCATATTATCTACAATGTAGAATATCAAACACTTTGCATTAACATATAACAAATATAAAATGCCAAGATTTGCCCATATGATTCTTGTCACAACCCGCACCCACTATTTGGGATACGAGTGCGTGTCCAAACCAGCCTATGCTGCAGTGTCGGTGGTAGAATAATGTCAAGACCATGATGCTCAAAATCACATAATAATAATTTATTAGCTCATTCATAAAACTAAAACAACTTTACTAAATTTACAAGTTCTACATTTGAAGAAGAATACAATATCTTACAAAAATTACTAACACATCTAACTAGTCTTCTAGGTTGACCTCAACATATATCCATGTCTCCCCAGTGCTAAGAGTAGTCGCGACTAACCTAAAAAATATTGGCTTACAGTCAGGAATGGAACAAGCACACAGACCAATAGGCTATTCAAAACATAATAGAATTTGTAATACATGAGAATAGCATATGTGAGATAATCTAGTAAGTGAACTGATATCGTGGCATAGCTAGAATAAAGCAGGTACTCTACAATAGGATATATCAACTAGAAGAGAAGCATGTATATAAGGTGACATGGCAAGTGATGTAGAAGACAAGGAGAAACAAGTAAATGACAACTATCTACATGTGTTAAAAAATCGTGTTTGATATGTGAATGGCTAGGGGGTAAACCCGGCACCCCGCACGTGTATTATACGGCTGCTATTCTCCACGAAAGACACGGAAGATAATTCTGGATTGTTTATGATGGAACTGGGGATTCCCAGGACCCTTCCTTTGGTGTGCGTATTGATCGATAGAAAGTTAAACAGATCAAATACGTGTTCTAACCCTTTATAGGCGAAAACTAGGGTTCACGAATTATACCTGCGGCAGAAAGAAGACAAGTAATTCCTGGCAATCTCGAGCGGACGACCCCAAGATCTTCTGTACGTATTCCTTCCTCGAGTTGGACGTCGTGTGGACGACGATCTCCCAACCTTTTCTTCTTCTTGGCAGCCCTCTCTTTCTCTCCTTACGTGAATCACAAATTTAGAGAAAGTTTCAGAATTCTCAGTAATCTGGCGGCCAGAGAATAGAGGATATATATAGGCTACGGCAGGGACCACGAGGAGAAATTAGGGTTAGGCCTCCTAACGGATCTGGATATCCCGTGTTCAGCCCGAACACACAATCCAGGCCCATTAACAATAGCTCGGTCCACTAATGAGCTATTGTTGCACTACCTCCCTAATCCCAAATTATGTTTGTGGGCTCCTTTTATTATATGCTCGTTTGGCTCCCCAAGTTAAGATATCGTATGTCCGTCGATCAAATTAAGTTACTGACAACTATATTGATTCGACATCTTTTATCCTTAGTACTGCTCAACTTTATTTGTCATGTCGGATATAATCCACCTGCAGGGTTTACATGACAATCCTTATGAGCTCCTTAAGGGGACATCATCAACCCGATGTATCGGGACATGGATTCCATTTATAATCAACAGCCCATCATACATATAATGTTATTACCCAATTCATAGAGATTGTTGATCCATAATGAATCTCACTCTTTTATGAGTCAAAGTAATGCACACTGCATATACATGTCTATTATTATATCCGGATTAAGAGCACAAGCATCCATAATAACAGAGGTGTTTGTTCTCTTATGTAGTCAGTACAAAGAGAACAACCTCAAGTGGTCCTGTTCAATACACACAAAATGTACTAGTGTAAACCTATAGTCAAGATAGACTAATACCAGATTAAACTACAACCTTTCCAATAGATTGTCCAAGTACATCTAGGTTGTGAACTATTTATATACTCCATAGGGATGATAATATGATCTTCTGTGTGACACCACATACCATATTATCTACAATATAGAATATCAAACATTTGCATTAACACTTGCAACAAATACAACATGCAAACATTTGCCCATATGATTCTCATTCAAAATTTAAGGAAATAAGGTTACTACAAAAGTGATGCTTTTAGTATATAACCCTAACAATCTCCCACTTATACTCAAAGCATTGCTTTTCAATATACTATTACAAATCTCCCACTTATACTTAAAGCTATGCTGCTACACATCCGACTCCCATTCCCTCAACATGATTATCAAAAGCCTTAGCTGGTAAGCTCTTTGTAAAGGGATCAGCTAGGTTGTCGGCTGACGCTATCTTGATCACAGCAACTTTTCTTTTCTTTATGAAATCTCGAATTAGGTGGTATTTGCGCTCAATGTGTTTGCCTGTCTTATGGGCTCGTGGTTCCTTCGAGTTTGCAACTGCACCACTATTATCACAATAAAGTGTAATAGACTTAGGCAAACTAGGTACCACATCCAAGTCCAACAGAAAGTTTTTGAGCCAAACCGCTTCTTTGGCTGCTTCAGAGGCTGCCAGATACTCGGCTTCCATGGTGGAATCAGCAATACATTTTTGTTTGATACTCCTCCACACAATGGCTCCACCTCCCAAAGTAAACTCATAACCTGAGGTAGATTTCTTGGAATCCCTATCTGACTGAAAATCTGAGTCTGTATACCCCAAGGGAACTAAACTATTTGTCTGGTAAACTAGTATATACTCTTTAGTCCTTTTCAGGTACTTCAAAATATGCTTTACGGCAGTCCAGTGCTCTTGTCCTGGGTTAGACTGATATCTGCTGACCATGCCTATAGCAAAGCAGATGTCTGGTATCGTACATAGCATTGCATACATTAAGCTTCCTACTGCTGAAGCATAAGGAACTGCCTTCATGTTTTCTATCTCTTTAGGTGTCCTCGGACACTTCTCCTTTGATAGAGCAATTCTATGTCTAAAAGGTAAGAAACTTTTCTTAGAATTTTGCATACTAAAACGAGTTAGTACAGTATCGATATAGGAAGCTTGGGATAAGCCCAACATCCTTTTCTTGCGATCTCGTAGAACTTTGATCCCAAGGATGTGACCTACTTCTCCCAAGTCCTTCATATCAAACTGTTTGGATAACTATACCCTTACATCAGATAACACCTTCATATTATTTCTAATGAGCAAGATGTCATCAACATAAAGTACTAGGAATACCACCACATTTCTATTATATTTTCTGTATACACATGATTCATCCAGACATTGATCAAATCCATAGGATTTTATCACCTGATCAAAATATATGTTCCAAGATCTGGAAGCTTGCTTAAGTCCATAAATGGACTTCTTAAGCTTACAAACAAGATGCTCTTGGCCCTTTTCAATGAACCCGTCTGGTTGCTTCATATAGATGTCTTCCTCAAGACTTCCATTAAGAAAAGCTGTTTTGACATCCATTTGCCAAATCTCATAATCGAGATGAGCTGCAATAGATAAAAGAATCCGGATAGACTTAAGCATGGCTACAGGAGAAAAGATTTCCTCATAATCGATACCCTCTCTTTGAGTAAAACCTTTTGCTACAAGCCGAGCTTTAAAGGTTTCAACCTTACCATCTGATCCACTTTTTCTCTTATAGACCCACTTGCATCCAATGTCTTTTACACCAACGGGTGGTTCTACAGCTCCCAGACCTGATTAGAATCTATAGATTCTATTTCAGATATCATTATTTTTTGCCAAGACACTGCATCTTTATCTTGGAGTACTTCATTGTAGGTACAGGGATCATAATCTTGTTCCTCAGGAACGAAGTCTAACGACTCTCCCAAGAACATATATCTATCAGGTTGTATCACAACCCTCCCACTATGATGAGGTACTATCGACTGTGGGGTAATATTTGTGACACGTTGTGCAGTTATTTGTGGTTCATCCTCTTGTACTGTTGGTATTGAAGTACTTGGTGTCTCACGTCTCAGTTCTTCTAGAACAACTCTACTTGTGGGTTTATGGTTCATCACATAGTCTTCCTCTAAGAATCGGGCATTGGTGCTAACAATGACCTTCTGATCCTTAGGACTATAAAATAAACCTCCTTTCGTTCCTCTTAGATAGCCTACAAACAAGCGTACTTCTGTATGAGATTCCAACTTATCTACTTTTCCATTCAGTAAATGTGCTGGACTACCCCAAATACGAACATGTTTCAGACTAGGCTTACGCCCAATCCACAGCTCTGTGGGAGTAAGAGGTACTGACTTAGAAGGAACCAAGTTCAAAATATAAGCTACAGTCTCTAAGGCATATCCCCAAAATGAATCTGGCAAATCCGAATAACCCATCATTGATCTAACCATCTCCATAAGAGTTCTATTTCGTCTTTCGGCTACACCATTCTGCTGGAGCGTTCCAGGTGCAGTCAATTGGGATGCAATCCTAGCCTCTGATAAATAATCGCTAAACTCTCCAAAGAGGTACTCGCCACTACGATCTGATCATAATAACTTGATACATTTTTTATGACGTTTCTCCGTTTCAGCCTTGTACTCTTTGAATTTCTCAAAGCACTCAGACTTACGGCGCATCAAATAAATGTATCCATACCTTGAATAATCGTCAATAAATATGATAAAATATTCAAAGCCACCTCTAGCTTGGATAGTCATGGGTCCACACAAATCAGAATGAACCAATTCTAACACATCTTTGGCCCTATACCCCTTCGTCGTAAAAGGTCTTTTGGTCATTTTACCTTCCAAGCAGGATTCACAGACTAGTAGTGCCTCCACTTCCAATGAACTCAAAGGTCCATCTTCAACCAGTCTTTGAATCCTTCTTAGGTTAATATGCCCCAATCGCAAGTGCCAAAGATATATTTGGTTCATACAAGAAGGTTCTTTTCTCTTATTTAAGTTAGATGACATATTATTCATTTTTATAAGTTGCATTGTGGGCGAAATAGGATTAATGACATACAGATTATCAACCAATGCACCAAAACAGATAAAACTTTTATTCTTTCTAATAACAATATTGTCATTAAAATAAACTGAATATCCATCCTTAACTAACATAGAAACAGAAACTAAATTCCTTCTAAGTGAAGGTGCATAAAGACAATCTCTCAATGTCAAAGACTTATTTCTACCAAAAGATAAAGTAATATCTCCTAATGCAACGACCAATACTTTTGTAGCATCACCCATGAACAAGCATATCTCTCTATCACTGAGACGTCTGGTTTCCTGGAACCCCTGCAATGTATTACAGACATGATTAGTTGCTCATGTATCTACACACCAGGTGCCGGTAGATAACACCGCTAAACATGTTTCAATTACTAGTAAATAAGATATACCTTCTTTGTTCCCTTGTTTGAGAAGTGGACAATCAGTCTTCTAATGTCCTGACCCTTTGCACTTAAAATATTTACCTTTTGTCTTTTTCACCGCGCCTTGAGGTCCCATGCCCTTCTTTGCTGAGTTTGCCTGTTTTTGAATGTTATTCTTCTTCTTACCGCCTTTTGGCTTAGAAGTAGAAGCCTTTTCAGAAACAAAAATATGACCACTCTTCCTAAAGAGAGATTCAGCATCCTGTAGCTCTTTTGCAAGTTCTGCCAAACTATACAACCTTTTGTTCATGTTGTAATTAAGGCAGAAATTGTTAAAACTTTTAGGTAGAGTTCCGAGAATGATATCGACCTAAAATTTTCCATCGATTTCAGCTCCAAGGATCTCTATCTCATTCAGATGACCCATCATCTTGAGAACATGATCCCTTACTGGTGTACCCTCAGCCATTTTTGTATTTATCAAACATTTCATAGCAAACTGTCTAGCTGCTCTACTCTGATGTCCGAAGAGTTCCTTGAGGTTATACATCATGTCATAAGCTGTGGCCATAGCCTAATGCTGATGTTACAGTACATTTGACATAGATGCCAGAATGTAACACCGTGCCATCTCATCTGCCTTTTTTCACTTCTTATAAGCCTCTTTGACCTCTTCATCAGAGTTAGCATCAGGCTTAGGTGGGCATTCCTCAACAAGTACATATTTGTACTCCTCAGCAGTCAGAACAATGTCCAAATTACGTTTTCAGTCAATATAATTAGGTCCAGTAAGTTTGTTTTCTTTAAGAATCACCATAAGTGGACTGAAAGAACCCATTTTTGAAATCCTGAGAATCACATAAATAAAATTATGTAGGGCAAAAAAAACTTTTTGAATTAACTAAATATTGATTCTCTCAAAACAATAATAAGAAATTCACCAACACCTTGAACACCATGAATTTTACATGCCACGATAGTGTGGACGTATACAAATTCAACTTTGTTCAAGTAGGTTTTTCTTATTAATTTTACTATCATGTCAACATAACTTTATGACAAACAAAATTAATATGCTGGTCTTGCTCTGGTCATACAAATAATAGCAGTAACTCCGATGGGAAGGATACCATTATTTGTATCTAAGTGTATACCATTACTTAATACTAAGTCCATTACCTTGTAATGAGTTGCTTCAGATAGAGAAGTGAACACATACTAGATAACTTTCGATAATTATCCCTAAGGAAGTTTGTACTGGTGATCCATAATTATACTCATCCGATATGGAGGAAAGCACTAAAACCAACGCGCAAGTATAATTACATCACCTACAAACCAGTAATGGAGACCATAGGATTTATACTAAATAAATATCCTCTCCCACTTAGTTATTTAACAATGAGGGTTTTTCTACTAGTTGATATTATGTCCATGTTGTCCATTATTAATGTAGGCTTAGTTTTTCAAAAAAACATCCACACAATAATAAACATGCATAATCAGAAAAAAAGCAAAATGACAAAAATAAGAGAAAATATCCAACTATTATGGTCATCGTTGCTGCTCCGTCCTTAACTATCCAAATCCAAAATCTGGCGCTGCACAGCATCTCGTCCGGCGTCAGAAACAGCCACCACCGCCATCACGATTGATCAAAAATAATTAAAATTACATCAATCATATGCCTCCCGAAGGAGTTCACACATAATCTTGATTGAAAAATTAAAATAATAAGCACGATCAACCCTCGTGATTTTAATTACATCCACAGCAACAACAACATCCACGACATGTCCATGGTTTAAACAACACAATCAAAAACATGCATTGGACCATAATAGTTGGATCTAAGATGCCTGTAAAACCGAGTTAGAACAGATCTACATCTACCGACTATTACACAGCACAGGTTTTATTGGACAACATGGACGTATCAATCAATACGTAGATCCAAAGTGGCTCTGATACCAATTGATGGAACTGGGGATTCCCAGGACCCTTTTTTTGGTGTGCGTATTGATCGATAGAAAGTTAAACAGATCTAATACGTGTTCTAACCCTTCATAGGCAAAAACTAGGGTTTACGAGTTATACCTGCGGCAGAAAGGAGACAAGCAATTCCTGGCAATCTCGAGCGGACGACCCCAAGATCTTTAGTACGTATTCCTTCCTCGAGTTGGACATCGTGTGGACGACGATCTTCCAACCTTTTCTTCTCCTTGGCAGCCCTCTCTTTTTCTCCTTACGTGAATCATGAATTTAGAAAAAGTTTCAGATTTCTGATCAGTAATCTGGCGGCCAGAGAATAGAGGATATATATAGGCTACAGCAGGGACCATGAGGAAAAATTAGGGTTAGGCCTCCTAACGGATCTGGGTATCCCGTGTTCAGCCCGAACACACAATCCAGGCCCATTAACAATAGCTCGATCCACTAATGAGCTATTGTTGCACTACCTCCCTAATCCCAAATTATGTTTGTGGGCTCCTTTTATTATATGCTCGTTTGGCTTCCCATGTTCAGATATCATATGTCCGTCGATCAAATTAAGTTACTGACAACTATATTGATTCGACATCTTTTATCCTTAAGTAGTACCGCTCAACTTTATTTGTCATATCGGATATAATCCACATGCAGGGTTTACATGACAATCCTTATGAGCTCCTTAAGGGGACATCATCAACCCGATGTATCGGGACATGGATTCCATTTATAATCAACAGTCCATCATACATACAATGTTATTACCCAATTCATAGAGATTGTTGATCCATAATGAATCTCACTCTTTTATGAGTCAAAGTAATGCATACTGTATATACATGTCTATTATTATATCCGAATTAAGAGCACAAGCATCCATAATAACAGAGTGTTTGTTCTCTTATGTAGTCAGTACAAAGAGAACAACCTCAAGTGGTCATGTTCAATACACACAAAGTGTACTAGTGTAAACCTATAGTCAAGATAGACTAATACCAGATTACACTACAATCTTTCCAATAGATTGTCCAAGTCCATCTAGGTTGTGAACTATTTATATACTCCATAGGGAACTGATAATATGATCTTCTGTGTGACACCACACACCATATTATCTACAATATAGAATATCAGACATTTGTATTAACACTTGCAACAAATACAATAAGCAAACATTTGCCCATATGATTCTCATTCAAAATTTAAAGAAATAAGGTTACTACAAAAGTGATGCTTTTAGTATATAACCCTAACAGTTAACATGTGTACTAAGATATTTTCCCTCCTGACTAGCACTCATGGACTCGAACAAGTCACGAACACGGTAATGCATGATAATCAAGAAAAATATTATGTAGAGGTCCATGATACTAATTCATGTAACAACGTGTCAACAAGAAGATGAGCATGTGTATAATATATAATGAAAAAACTATTAGAAATCGAAAGCAATCAGTATATGTATTTGCCTGGGGTCCTTTGCTGGTGAAACCGATAATACCAAACCACTTAGTGAGCCACACAAGTCAAACTCGTACAACAGTCTCCGGATGTTGAAACAGACATTGTTAGTATGTTTGGTTTTAAATAATGTCTAAGAATGCCTATCCAAAAGTCCAATTTTGGACACATGGGCAAAATCGTAATTTTTGATCAAAATGATGTCCATCGTTGGACCTATTTAGCACCGAAAAGCGTACCAGTATCTACGATCTCTAAAGTCGTTAAACTATATGTCTACAAGTCTAATTTGATGATATGAACCCAACCGTATGTCCAAAGTTGGACTCCGGTGGGCCGTGCATAAATTTGTCCATTGGATCGGGTCGCAGGTATGCCAAAATACCGTTCCGGTCGAGCTTCTCAGAATCAGACCAAACTTGGCATATAGGACTAGAAAAATGGCACAGTCCTACTGGCGTAAGTTTTGTCTCGAGATGATGAACGTGCACAAAGTAATTGACTAAATTGGAAATCGCTGATACGAAAAAAAATTGACGGATACGCGTCGAATTCGTCGCACACACAACCAATTTTACTTCTGTCAACTCCCACACATGCACGAAGTCTATACGCACCTTTTGATGCAACTGGTTTATGATCAAGTTGTCCAGATTGTCGGAACGGACTCCGTATCGGGGTTTTTCTATGTTTTAAAAATAGCTTTTTCTTAAATTTTGAACTAATTTTAAACAGAAAATAAACATCTAGAAATAAAACTAAAAATAAAGTTTTGATCTCGGTTAGGTTGTTTAAAAATTTGTTTAAGTGGTTTTCTACAATTTGTGATAACTTGGTTGCAAATCGACCGCAAACATGGGTGGTTGGGACAGTTCTAATGTTCAGAAAAATTAAGTTTTTTCGATTTTGGAACTCAATTTTCGTCGCGCACGATGCAAACTAAACCAAACTACTTGAAAGAAATTGTAGGGGGTTAGGTTGGGAACATACCTGCAAAATCCTTTCGCAAAACGAACGAACGAGAACGGAGAAAATACGTCGTGAAGTGGCTCCCCAACGTGCTGTTTGTTGCTGCTTTCACTGCTATTGCATTGGTTGTCGCTACTACTGTCGGTCGCGTACGGCCCTGCTGGTCCTCCGGCAGTGGCCGTGGCGATGCCTGGTCGGGGCAAATAGGATGCGTGGCTACGGGTTGGGGTTTCTCTCTCTCTCTCTCTCTCTCTCTCTCTCTCTCTCTCTCGCTCTCTCCCTCTCTCTCTCTCTCTCTTTCGTTCTATCTTCATATATATATATGAAGATGCTATCGGGTTGGGGGTTCCGCCAGGCTCGGCTTTGTTCGGGTTTGGGTAGGTAGGTTATCTCGCAAGATTTTCAATGAAAATCTTGCAAGAATTTCAATGGTTTTCTTTTATTTTTTTCTATTTTCTTTTTATATATATAATTTTATAAAAATCCAAAAACTTTCTAATAAAATATCTAAAAATTTCTAGAATTAGAAAATTAAGTTTATGAATAATTAAAAAAATTGATATAAATATATATATTTGTAACTATAAAGGAACAAAGGTAACCGAGAATTTATTTATTTAATAATAATCACGAAAAAATTCTAATAATAATTCTAAAACAAAATAATAAATTATAATAACAACGATTTTTTCTGTGAAGCGTTCCTCATCCCCACATGTCATATATAAAATATTTACTATATAAAGTATTTAATATAAATCTTACACTTTATCAACCATATTTCAAGCCTCCTAGTTACATAAAAATTTATAATCAGAATTTCTAATAATAGAAAAATAATCAAATAGTAATTTAGAATTCTGAGGGAGTTCACAATATTAAAATAAAATACCAATATATTTATATATAATATATATATATATACCTACATGAACGTCTTTGGATGCACTACAGGACTACATGGGTTTGGGTCGAGTTCGGGCTAGTTTGGTACAACCGAATCTTCTAAAAGTCAATAATCTTAATAATAAATAATAAAATTATTTATTGGGGTCATGTTACAACTTGGCCTGGTTTTTCTAGTTTGAACACACATATGGCTCGGCCTTTCCAACCATGGCTAAAACATTAATCAAAGTACATGTCTACACTATTTGTGCCATCATTCTTAGTCATCTTGCACTCCAAAACTTAACCATTATTAAGGCCCTCTATCATAATAACTATTTAATTAAAATATTGATAAATTTCCAAAATCACCATTTAATTCAAATAAATAATAAAAAAAATTCAAAATTTTGGAAAGCGGGGTTACAATTCTCATTCAAAAATAATAGAAAAATATAGTTAATACAAAAGTGATGCTTTTAGTATATAACCCTAATATCTTCGACGAGACTAAATATTTATGCAGTTTTAAATGGAAGGATACAAAAGGTAAATTATAAAGAAACAACCAAACTTATTCAGGGCTAGCACAGTTTAGAGAAATTGTTACTCAGGGCAGCCCTTTTTTTTACTAGGGGTTGACCACCCCCCAACCCTCCCAAACCCTCTTAAACCTATTCATTTAAATTTCTCTCTCTCTCTCTCTCTCTCTCTCTCTCTCTCTCTCTCTCTCTTCAAATCTATCAAATCTAAACTTCTTATTCTTCTCCACCACCTCCATCTTCACCAAAATCATAAATTTTTTCCCAATTTTAGAGATGGCACCTAAAGGTTCTTTATAATCAAGCTACAACTCTTGTTTCCAATCTTCTTACTCTATCTTCTCCATTTCTTCATTTGGTATTGTTTTTTTTTTAATTCTTTCTAATCCTTATTATAACTTAATATCATAATGTAATATCATAATATAGGCTTTAAATGAACTATTATCGTGTTTCTGATTTTTTTTTTCAATTTTTTTGGTTGGATTTTTGCCACAGCCACGAGTTGGACGAACATAAGTCTGTAGACAATTTTTATAATCCTATATGTTGTTAGGACTGTAGAAATTTTTTATAGTCCTGAAAACGTACAGACTATAGAAAGTTTCTATCGTCCCATGTTATTTCAGTCTATTCTAGGACTGTATAAAATGTCTACAATCCGTAAGTTAAATTTAATTCTCTGCTAATTTACTTGAAATATTATTTATAGTCTCTCTCATGCCTCTCTTGCAATGATGTATATGGTACTGTTCGAGAAAAGAAATGGAAGGGACAACCGCATCTTTTGCCATCAAATAAATTATACTGTCGGATAACAAGGCACGACAGGAATATAGGTAAATTCTCATATTTGTATACTTTTCGACAAGAATAATCTCTTCTGTAGTGACGACCACAAGTTTTATGTTCTTGACAAGTACTACATGATCGCTCGTGATTACATTGTAATTTGGAGTAGTTGGAAAAGTGTAGACTGACATGAACCAACGCCAAATGAAGAACGATAACTCGACCGTTCGGTGTCGTAAAACTTTGATTTTTAGAAATTTTATGTTAGTTTTAATATGCTAAATTGTCAAATGGTTGTAATACTCTTGAACGGATACTTTCTTATATCTTTAATATTTGGCTCTAATATGAGAATGCCAAATCATTTATAGCCATGTTTTGTGACCCTTTGTTGTTAGAATTATTCAATAATATGGGCCACACATATAAATTAATTATTTTGTTGGGCTATCTAAATATTTAAGCCAAATTAAAGTAGTTTATTTAGAAAATTGGCTTAAGGGTATAATTGTCATGGAATGTGTAGATACCATAGATAAATCTAATTTGATGAAGGGTCAAATTATAAATATATATATATATATATATATATATATATATATATATATATATATATATATATATATATATATATATATATATATATATATATATATATATATATATATATTGTGTATATATATATATATATATATATATATATATATTGTGTATATATATATATATATATATATATATATATATATATATATATATATATATATATATATATATATATATATATTCATTAGGGTTATAGTTCCCAACTCATAGGACCACAAAAGAGAGGGTTTTCTCTATTCTCTTTGGAAAAATTTATGAAATGCCCAAAAAACGAAAAAGTTTTATGAAAAACCCACCGCGCAATAACATTTCATCGCGTGCCCAGAATTAGCAAAAAATATATAAAGAGGGTTCCGAATGATCTTTTTGTCCTTCCTTATAATTTATTGAAAACACCCACGAAACTACTCTTAAAAAAATGTTTCGATACTTCATCTTCTTCCATACGCTGCTCACTTTTGAATCTAGGTTTTTTCCTCAAAAATCTTCAAAAACTCGTCGAAAAATTTCGGAAAGACCAAGACAAACGACAAAAGTGCTAAAACGGAGGTCCAAACATTATTTTTTTGCGATTCTAAAATTTTGAAAGGACAACAAACGATGAAGCAGTTTATTTTAGGCTCCTCGAAGATACGCTCATTTTGCGACAAATCGGACCTCGTTTCGACCTCCTAGTCAAAAGTTATGGCCCTCCAAAGTTTCAACTGACCATAATATATAGGAGAATTGCCATTCTCCGTGTTAGAACACGAAGAATGTTAATTTTGCATGCGGGTGGCCATTTTCCGTGTTAATAACACGGAGAATGGCATTCTCCGTGTTAATAACACGGAGAATGGCATTCTCCGTCTTAATTTACACGAAGAATAACCATTCTCTGTGTTAGTAACACGAAGAATGGCATTCTCCATCTTAATTTACACGGAGAATGGCCATTTTTTGTCTTAATTTACACGGAGAATAGCCATTCTCCGTGTAATTTAGCACGGAGAATGGTTATTCCAGTGTTAAAACGCAAAAAAAAAAGGCCATTCTTCGTGTTAGAAACACGACGAATGCCATTCTCCGTGTTAAATAATACGGAGAATGACATTTTCCGTGTTAATTTATACGAAGAATGGCCATTCCCAGTATTAAAACGTAGGAGAATGACCATTCTCCGTGTAATTTCGTACGGAGAATGGCATTCTCCGTGCTAAATTATACGGAGAACGGAGAATGGTCATTCTCCGTGTTAAATGACACGGAGAATGGTCATTCAAATGTTAAAACACAGAAGAATGGTCATTCTCTGTGTTAGAAATACGGAGAATGCCATTCTCCATGTTAGTAATACGGAGAATGCCATTCTTCGTGTTAATTTACACAGAGAATACCATTCTCCTTGTTAAATTATAGGAGAATGACTATTCTTCGTGTTATATCGACGGAGAACAGTTGACAGAAACCTAATTTTTTATTTTTTTATTTTGTGGAAAGAAATTTGACATGAATAAAGATTCAAGAGTTTTCGTTCTTCTTTCAAAACGTTGTTAACTCTTATGGAAAAGAAGAAGAAGATCTTCTCTCCATAATTGACCTAATTGTCGGAAAAGAAGAAGAAGAAGAAGATGAGCGATAATCGGAGTTCGACTAGAAAAAAAAGCACGGTGAACTACGAACGATCTTTGCGATCTCTGCTGAAGATGAGAGCAATGGAATTCAGATCTCTCGTGAAGAAGAAGAAGAAAAAGAAGACGAGAATCGCAATCCAAATCTGAGTTTGTGCGGAGGGGTAGTTATGGTATTAATTTTGTAAATACAGAACATCTAAAGGGAATCTTGGAATACTTAACGTGGAAATATATAATTCTGGACATTTCATAAAACCCATCCTGCGGGTGGATTTTTCATAAAAACCAACCCCGAAATTGGGTTTCTCAGCAATTTCCAGATTCTCTTTTGCATCCCCATCAACAGGGAGAGTAACAAAGATTTCATCTATGTTATTAAGGGGGTCGTAGCGAGTTGGAAGATCGAATCCCATAAAGAGACGTTTGTTTCAAGATCTATCAAGTCAATCAATGAATTCGGGTATGCTTCCGCATTTATTTATTTTTGTTTTTCATCTCACGAATCAACATGTGGTAATTTCTAACAAATGGTATCAGAGCCATCCTTGTTTGATTCATGAGTTTGAAGTTTTAGAATATATTTTCTTTGATGAACATCATAATATATTAATGAACTATTTTTAATTAGTATAAGTATGTAAGGGTATTTTCGAAATTCAAAAGTTTCACCATCTAAGTTTTCCTATTATATAGTAGAATAGATTATTATTTATTTATTTTACCCAAGTCTCAAGGCTACCAGGTTTGGAATCTGGGAGTGCAGAAAGAACAATATAGTAATCGGCATTTGATATATATGTTCCTGAAGCTTACATTAAGATTAAAGTTTTTTTATCTTTTTCGTTTCTAATCTATCTGTTATTTCTTCTACCGTAGCAGCAATTACCATGTTCAGATCTGCAAATAATCTTTTTTTTGGTTTTTAACCTAATTTAAATTCGTATCTGGTGCATCTTTTATATTTCGTCTATGTTGTAGTACCCAATTTATAAGACGAGATTACAATTTATGTTCTGGATGGAAAATATTGGACTGTTGGATAATAATTGGGTTCGACTTTTCAATGACTTATTGGATTCAAATTCAAACTATGATTTCAATATATCAACTATAAGTTATTAAAATATTCCTTAAAGTAATGGAAATGGTGTGAGTTGGTAGCCAAGTCAATAAAAAATAAAATAATAATAAAAAGGAGTCAATTTTAATTACATTGTGATCCTATGATTCTCCTTGGAAACTGGAACATGGTTTTTTTGTCCTTGAAATTTTCATCAATATTAGTGAAGTCGGTCCTTAAGTTTGGTAACAGAGGTATATGCATCAGTAGTAGTACTATTAATTTTTATTGATATTCCAATGAAGTCATTGTTATCTGTTATATGCAATCGACACATATGATCTGCTCATAATTGGTGAATATTTCGTGAATAATATCTTTTGGCTTGGCATATTGTATTTCAGTCTACAGAAAAGTTAGAATTTTATCTTCAGTGAATTATTATATAAACTTTATTATGTTGATAATGTTCAATTTAGTAGAATTAAAAATTCATGCTTTAAGTCAAGTAAACAGATTCACATGCTTATGATTATTTGAATTGAGTAATAATCTTGTAAATTGTATGTACATAAGGATTTAGTCAACATTTAAATTTTTGGTGATTCTTTATAACTAGCATTAGTTGTCTAACATTCTAACTAGACCCATTGAAATAAGATGTCGCCAAAGTGACATCTCTTGCGTAGATAGTCTATGAGAGATGTCGGATGTTTGTATATATACATTCATGCGAGCATTATGGCCCAAAGGAAGGTTAATACTTAGCTGAATTGCACACATACCTGTGATGTTAAATGTATAACAATTATAAGGTTTACATGGGACTAATAACCCGATCCAAAGATAGGCTTATTATTTGATATGACTTGTTGTCTTTTGATATGACTTGTTGTCAACATTTGATCATTACACCAAGAGTACCACTTGCAGTTAATATCACTGTCCAAAGACTTGATATCAATGATGTACTAGGTATCTTGAGATGGGGTTCAACATTATTTGAATTTATTTGACTATATTTTATTTTTTGGTTATTAATTAGAGCATGTCTGTTTTGTTGTTTTATTCTCTTTACAGTTAGTGATGCTATAATATCTGCCAAAACAAATTTAATTTTTATGTTTAATGGGACAAACTTTAAAGGCAAAAAAGGAACAAAATACAGAAGCTGCTAAGGGTTCAGTACAAAATAAATAATAATATAAAACTAAGGGTTGTTTCATATGTGACAAGTTTGGACACATAAAGAAGAAATGTACAATATATCACACATGGTATAAAGAAAAGTACATTTCTAAATTTGGTATATTGTGGGATTAATTTAGCTTAAGTACATATAAACGAATGATGGTCAGATTCTGTTGCTACTACCCATATTAGTGCTTCTAGACAATGTTGTCTGAGCTACTGAAAGCCAATTGATGGTAAAAAATACATTTATGTGGGTGACGAAAAGTCGGTAGAAATGGAAGCAATAGGACATTTTAGGTTATTATAAGGAACCGATTATTAGTTGAATTTGATAGACACTTTTATTGTACCGTCTTTTAGACGAAATTCAATTTCGGTTTCCTTATTGGACAAATCTGGTTATCATTGTTCAATTAGAAACAATAAGTTTAGTCTATATTTAAATTCAAATATTATTGGTAACTGTTTCCTTAAGGTTTATGATAACCTATATTCACTTGAAACTACTGCATCTTACAATGAAACCTTGCAAGTGTAGTCATGTGGTACTAAACGCGTAATTAACAATAGTAAAAAAATTAGCCACATTATGACATAAGCGATTAGGTCACATCTCTGAAATAGAGTTGGATGACTTATGTCTGATGGAATTTTTGGATTTCCTTGACTTCAAAGACTTTAGTGTCTGTACTGAATGTGTAAAGGAAAACAGACCAAAAACTGTAAGAAGCTAAGTTATTGGTTATGTTGACAGATCAAGGGGTTAATAAATTTTACGATCCCACACAAATAAAATTTTTGAGATGAGAACTATATTTTTTTTTGTATATTGAGTTTGGGGGAGAAATAAATTTAAGTATAGTGTATTTGAGGAGGAATCAATTTCGATTCCTACTATCACTTTTGACGATTTGCAGGATTCTGTACCTGTCATTGATCAAGAAGTGAATTCGGAACCTCTATAAGACAATGTCGAATTACCTCTACAAGTCGATGTTGTGCTACTCCAACAAATCAACGTAATGGCACCCCCATTCAAGATAAGATAATTATTTCTGAGGGACAAACTCAATGACCTCAAGAACCGGTGCCGTTGAGACGATCCACAAAGAGAAGGAAGAAACATAATTTCAGATAATCTTGTCATATTTCTCTAGGAACGTAAGGAAGACTATGGAATGTGAAAGATGATCTAATTAACTTCTGTTAGGCCATGAAAAGTTCTAAATCTCAAAACTGGATTGAGGCAATAAATGAAGAGTATAAGTCTATGCAAGATAATAGAGTTTAGAAAGTTGTCCCATTACCAAAAGGTACGAAGCCCATTAGTTGCAAATGGACATTTAAAAGCAAAAAAGATTCGAAAGGTAATGTGGAGAGGTATAAAGTACGTATTGCATCTGGTGGCTTTACTCAAAAGTTAATAATTGATTTTAAGGTGACTTTCTGTTCGGTTTCTTCGAAAGAGACTTTTAAAACAATCATAGCACTTGACCTTGACTTACATCAACTGGATGTAAAAATGGTGTTTCTCAATAGTAACATTGACGAAATAATTTATATGGTGCAACCAAAAAACTTTGTGTCAGAAGACCCAAAGAATATGATTTGCAAACTGACAAAATCTATTTATGGACTCAAGCAGGCTTCTCGTCAAAGGTACTTCAAAATTTACCAAGTGATTATCTCATTTAGTTTTTGAGGTAAACATTATTAAGGATTGTGTGTATCATGTTCAGTGGGAGTAAACATAATTTTTTGGTTATGTATGTTGATGACATACTGCTTGCCAAATATGATATAGGCATGTTGTACGGAACTAAAAATTTCTACCAAATAACTTTCAGAAAAAATATCTTTGTGACATCTCTTTTGTATTAAGAATCCAGATACACCGAGATTATTCTCGAGGTATTCTTGGATTATCACAAAAGAGCTATATCAATAAAGTGCTTAAAAGATTTGGCATGCAGGAACGCAAACAAAGTGAGATCCCTCTCGTTAAATGTGACAAATTCGTCTACATCAAGTACCCTAAGAAGCCTTAAATTAAGGAAATATAATAGATTTTCCGTTCATGATCAGTTGTAGGGAGTCTAATGTATGCTCAAGTATGTAAGTGTCCGGATATTGCATACATAGTCGGAATGTTAGGCGGATATTTAAGCAAATATAGGATGGATCATTGGGTAGCAGCCAAACTACTTAAGTTATTAATAGAGAACAAGAAATTATATGCTCTTTGTAGGAGATCGGATAATTCTGGAGATGATAAGGTATTCCGACTCCGATTTTGTTGGATGCTAACACAGCAGGAGATCCACATCAGATTATGTTTACCTGTTGATTGGTGGAAATATTTTGGATAAGTGTCAAAAAGATACTCATAACTTCTTCTACCATGGCAGTAAGGTTTATAGCATGCTGTAAGCCATCCATTCAGGAAATATAGTTGCAAAATTTTGTTACAAGACTGCGCCTACATAGGGGTGTTGAAAGACCACCCAAATTATGGTGTGACAAAAAATCAGCAGTACTGTATTCCAATAAACAATAAGAACTTGTATAATTCAAAAGATATTGACATAAAGTTTCTAGTTGTGAAGGAAAGAATTAGGAATGGTTAAAGTGTCCATATAGCACATTAGGACAAATTCTATGTTAGCGGATCCGTTCACAAAAGTATTATCACCCAAGGTCTTTCATGAGCATACTGCTCATATGGATGTTAATTAAGAATATGACAATATAGTGGGAGTTTGTACTTTGGTGCTATTTGACTTTAGACACATTTATGTATTAAAGTATTTTGAATATTTATATGATCAGATATATGGAAAATTCAGTTCATTCTGTTTTTATTATGTTATAGTATTGATCTCACTAAAGTTAAGGAGCACTAGTTAAAAATAGACACGTGTTGATCACATTGCGTGTAATTTTCATGCTACGCATCCATTGATCTATGTTATTTAGCTATATTGGTATATGTGACCATTGATGGTTTAGTTACGCTAAATGTGACGAAGACCGCTTTGATCCTATATTGCTATGGTTAATGGACGAGATTTTTCGGATATACCCTAAGGATTAAGATATCAAATGAGCTTACTGAGGTTAACACAAGTATAAGGTTACATATGTGGCCCAGTGGAAGATTGTTGAAATTATTCAATAATATGGGCCACACATGTAAAATTAATTGTGTTAGGCTATCTAAATAATTAAGTAAAATTAAAGTGGTCTATTTGAAAAATTGGCTTAAAGGTATAATTGTCATGGAAATAATGCGTAGATACCGGAGATAAATCTAATTTGATGATGGGCCAAATTAGAAATCTACAAATCTACAAGCAATATTCTCCAGGAAGCTACATTAGGGGCTGTTTGGTTGCACGAAAATGTATGAAAGTGCGAAAGTGGAAAAACAAAACTTGGGCATGCGATGTGTACGCATAAATTTTGAGTTTCCAAAAGTTGTTTGGTTGATGGAATTGAAAAATATGAAAGTGGAGGAATAAGGAGTTTCGTTGTTTGGATGGTTGTTGAAAGTGAAAAAAAAGAGTTCCGTTGTTTGGATGGTTGTTGAAAGTGGATGTTGGTTGAAGATATATTAAACGTAGGTATGGTTACCCCTAATATATAGTTGTGGTCCCCAACTCATACGGCCACAAAAGAGAGAGTTTTCTCTATTCTCTTCTGTATTCCCATCAACAGAAAAAGGAACAAAGATTCCATCTTTGTTATTAAGGGTTGTAGCGAGTTGGAAGATCGAACCCTATAAAGAGACGTTTGCTTCAAGATCCATAAAGCCAATCAATGAATTTGGATACGCTTCTGCATCTATTTATTTTTGTTTTTCATCTCATGAATCAACATGCGATAATTTCTAACATTTACAACTTAGATATGGTCATAGATCGATCTCGTATGACAAGCATGTTGAGGAAGTCATGTATCGGATACATATTGGACAAGGATATGACTCCATGTAGGTGAGTTCATGCATAATAGCCAAAGGCTCAATCCCTACTAATAGATATTTGGTAGCGTAATGGGCATAAACTGGAATAGTGAGAAATGTGGCTCGAATTTTCTTCCACTTGGAGAGCATTTGGTGTTCAGAACAGAAAGTTCTCCAAAAATTTGATTCAAAGTTCCACATATTATAGGCAAATTGGAAATTTTGGCTTTAAACTACTAAGCTCACGTAAGCTTTAACTCACTCGCATCCACCAACTTTTGAGACCAGCTAACACAGTAAAGAAACGTACAGGTCTAGGAATAAAATTTAGTATTTAGTACTGTAAATATTTTTGACAATTTTAAATAAAATTAATATATTTGAACAACATATTTTATTTAGGATAATTAAGAATTTTGATAGTCCTAAATAAATCATGACGTTCAAAAGCAACATTTTTTATATAGGTCTGTCATATTTTTTGACAGTCCTTTCAATCGGTAGGACTGTCAAAAATTTTGACGGTCCTAAATAAAACATGTTGTTTTGAACATGACCGTCAAATTTTTGATAGTCCATCGTCCCCGTGTGGACGAATTCCTAAAATTCAAAATCCTAAATTGAGTTTGAAACTTCAAAAATTCTTCCATATTAAATCATAAATCAATTTTTAGTTATTAGAAAATAAATTTTAGGCATGAACATAGATTGAAAATATTCTAACTTCTATAGAATAATGGGTGAAGGGTTTTGGATTTTGGAAAAGAAAAGGAAAAGAAGAAGACAAAGGCAAAAAATTGACTTATAAATATGTAGTGAGCAGTCCAAAGTAATTCTTTTTAGTGGCAAACTTATAAATAAAAAAATTGGTCTAGCACTGAGTAACTTTGAATGTACCTTTATAATTTATCATACAAAATAATTTATATATTCATTTGAAGATATATGTTCTATTTTTTTTAATTTTTTATTATAATCCACATACATCTATATGTCCTTATAGTTGGGAGGCCGATCCTGTCGATTCCATTTGGTGTCCCTACAGCTTTCCGCATGGACATGTGCTTTGGTTTTTGATGATCTTCTTCGACAAAAAAATTATTGCATATAGAAGTATATATACATTTTTTTTCCTAAAAATATAGAAGTATATTTTGTTAACTGAGACGAGTTAGATATTTTGTCCCGAGCACTGAAACAATACTGTGCAATATCTGTTGCATTTCAAAGCCTTGGTTGCCTTCGTGGGCTTTTAAAGCACGGATAAGCATAAACTCCATCCAAGTTACCAAACAACCCCTTTCAACAGACTAATTTGGATCTTTCAAACCCGGCCCGGCCCAACGTCTTTCAAACTTCTAGGGTTGGATAAAAACCAAGCGCCGTCACCTCCTCCTCCTCCTCCTCCTCCCCGATTCGGCTCTCTCCCTCCAAATTTATAGGGTTTCTCGCTCACCAGCAGCCCCCAAAAAAATGGGTAAGAAAGAATAAAAATCACATTTTCTGACAATATTTCCATTTTTTTCGTCACTTCTAACGCAGTCGTTCCTTCTTCTTCTCCAGCGAGGATCAAGGTCCACGAGCTCCGCGGAAAGTCGAAGGCGGATCTGCACGGCCAGCTGAAGGATCTCAAGGCGGAGCTGGCCCTCCTCCGCGTCGCCAAGGTCACCGGCGGCGCCCCCAACAAGCTCTCCAAGATGTAAGCAGAGGAACTACGTGCTTTCAATATGCTCCGTTGGATCTATGGATCGCACGGTTGTGATCGTTTGTTACTTTTTTTTTTGGGGGAAATGGCATGCAGAAAGGTGGTTCGGCTGGGGATCGCGCAGGTCCTGACGGTGATATCACAGAAGCAGAAGGAGGCGCTGAGGGAGGTCTACAAGAAGAAGACCTTCCTCCCCCTCGACCTCAGGCCCAAGAAGACCCGCGCCATCCGCCGCAAGCTCACCAAACACCAGGTTCAACACGTTGCAGATTGAAACATCTCATATTTCTCATTTTTACTATGTGCAATGTGTCGATTTCTCTATGTTTGATTGTACTAGTGTAATGTGGATGCTTGCTATGCTGCACAGACATGGCGTTGACTTTTTTTTAGGTACGAGTAAATCCGTCGTGGCCGACTACACAGACATGGCATGAATATTCGGGTTATCTGTGCTTAAGCACATTTGAGGGTGAATTAGGTACAAGACTCGTATAATAGAAAATATACAAAATGATTAAGGTTGATAGATAAAATATCAAATGTTAATTACAATGGAGATGATCACGCCTAGCAACTGCTTTGAGGATGTAGCATGTGGTAGGTTCTCAAAATATTTGGCGTAAAGGCTTTGTTGTTTTGACATCTAGATTGTTACTTTTGTTGAAGAAGAAATTTCATATTGTGTGTGTTCATTTAATTAGTTGTTCCGGCACATCTCGGCCACTCCAAAATACACTAGGATATGTATCAAAGGCGACGAGAGCACTTGAAAGCGTAAAAGCGATGCATGTGCCAGAGCAAAGCCAGGACGTGTAATTGGAAGAACAATAGAGGTCACCAACCTCAAAACGGTGGTTATGTTGCTACTTTCTAGGTTAAACTTGTTCGCAACAAAATAAGGAAGCGTTAAGAGTGCTTGAACCGCAAATATAAGGGTTGATGATGTTATTAAGTCCCTTGTATAAGGTTGCACATGTTCGAAACAAAAGTATGGTGTGTGCCTAGCTGAAGCGAGGCACAAACTCCCTTATACAAATGAGCTAGTGCAAGCGAGGCTGAAGCTCCCTTATCCAAAATTTTGCCTATGCGCTATTGATATTGATAAGTCTAAAATCCAGATTACGAGGCTCGTACAAATCCACGAAGGAGAAAATGGACATTTGTACCCTATTGCATATCCAAACCCAATTTGGGTTAAAACCTGATCTAAGCAGCCCTATGGGCTAGCTCCTCTATCCAAATGAGCTCCTGTCTCTGCTTTGAAAGCGAGCTGACAAGTCGAGTCTGGCTAGCCCCGCGTGACCGCAGTAGGATTTTAGCCAGAGAGGTTGGCCTCGCTGTAGACCTACCCAAGTTGTTGCTATCCAGCGTCGTGTAATGTTAAATACGATGTGCGGATATCGATTAAAGGTCGTTTGACCTATTTCCAAGCGAAAATTTAGTGAGTAATTTCTCACAAATTTAGTTGGTTATTTATGCCCTAAATAATGGGCTATTTTATTTTGTCCATAACTCTTATGGGTATTTAGGAAGTAACACCTCACAAATTTAGTGGGTTGTCACTCCCCTAAATATTGGGCTATTTTATTTTGTCCATAATTCTTGCAGGCGCAGACCGTTGACCTTCTTGAGTGGGTCTCATTGTTATCTCCGCTGTGAGCCTAAAAATTGTTTAGCCTCCTTGCTAGCCTTGTTGCAGACTTCTACCTCGATGTCTGAGCGGTTATAGGGGCTTTAATGCCCCTATAATTAGTCCTTTGAGGGCTGAAAAGGAGGTTTGATATTATATTCGCTAAAGAGAGAATTGAGAGAGCTCTACTCTCTGCTTCTACAAGTTGCATTTGGATCAAACGGAGTAAAGTGATCGAGCGCTGATTGCTTTCCACGGACACATTTTCTCAGAACTTTTTGAAAATTTTAGAGATTCATTGTAAGCTCTTGTTGATGAGTTGTAATTCGTCTACAGATCATACAAAACTTTTCCTTTTCTTTGTGATCTTCTTATGGAAAACATGCGTGCTTTTGACAATTATGCTAGGACCCATAAAATAGGTGCTTTGTTTGTGTTGTCGTGTCCTTTCCATGTCGTGTCACATCCGTGCCTGTGCAGCATAGGATTTTTCTATATAGGATCTTCAACTATGGCAAGTAGGTATTCCTACCTTGTCAATAATTTGGCTTCAATTCTTAGGGTCGACATGAGAGAACAACCTGTGCTAAAACTTTGGTTGGTCCATGCTAAAGCAACCTTATTGAATTCATTATCCCTTATAATTTCCCATGATAAATTTTCTGTTGGTCTTTCGGTAAAGCTTATGATTGATATTATTTGAAAGGATATGTTCAATCTCTTTGTATGACCGCTAATGGTTTTTATTTTTGTAGGATGGGTATGAATATCAATACGATTTTATTTTAATGATTTTTTACTATTAGAATGTTGAATGTTAATAATCTGGTATGCAGTTTGCAGAAAATTATGAATCAAGATAATTGCATAGCAGAATTTCGTAGTTCTTATGGAGGTTTTCTAAAAACTTTTTCCCCGTATTTTTCTCTCTTCTTTAGACGGTACTTTGTCGTAAGTTTTATCTCCTTGAAAATCATTAGATAACATTTCCCACTTTATCTGATAGCTCGGCAACTTTATTTTTCCAAGAACTATTGGAACAGAAAGAAAGAATCCCACAGGGTTTGTAGTAATAAATTGCTTACTTAGGGAATGTCCTTTGAACCTAATCTTCAACATTTTGTTCAAAATGTTCATATCCTTTTTTTTAAAGAAAATAAGGCGACAATTGGTTTTTGAATTAGTATCCCAGAGTTCATTGAACGAGATGTACATATCCTTTCTAAGAGTTGTCTACATATTCCTATGTCTGTCTGATGTTTATTCTCTATTCTCGCTCTGAAGGTCTTCTCATCTATTTCAAATCTTCTGTTGAGTGAATGGTCTGTTCTCTAGCATGGCCAAAGAGGTCTAGTAGAGTTCATGTTATACTTGGGAAAGGCTGTCGCATGTAAATTTGGACAGCTTGATTACTTAAAAGAGGTGCCACCATTGTTAAAAGAGGTGATTAGTAAATTGCTTTGTACACATTGGTGGGGCATCCATACATAAAATATTATCGATTTAGCTTTACACCAATTTATCTTCTTAACGAGGAAAAGTGGCTTGTCAAGTATCTAGGTACTACCTCTTTGCAAATGATTTACTTCAATGAATTGAAAAGGATGAATTTTTTTCCCTTTGGATTTAATCTCCATCATATAAGTTGATCCGATTGCTCCTAAAAGTTATGGCTGTAAGAAACCAAGAAACTTTACACAGGACAATGTTCCTTTAGAGTCGCATATTTTAACAAGGTTCCCTTCTTGCCCATATGGATCTTGTACATATCTGTTATTTTCTCCTCGTATGAAAAAGTTTTGAGAACTTGAATAATCACGAATTTTCTTGTACATAAATTTGCGTATCTTAGCAATTTAATTTCATTATATGCAGGAGTCTTTGAAGACTGAACGTGAGAAGAAGAGGGAGATGTACTTCTCACCGAGGAAGTATGCTATCAAGGCGTAGAGTTTCAAGTATATGATTTGAGTTCTTATATTAGAGTTTTCTAATTTAGTTTTGTTTCAATGATTGAAGTTAATTTTGACTAGACTATGTTTGTGAAGCAATACAGTGCAAGTTTTTGGAAGTGTGCTAGATGCTGCAACCTATTTGTGACCCCAATTTGCTTATACTTGAGCTGTCTGATGTCTTCATCTTGGAATTGAGAAATTTGATTATTGAGCCATTAGTTCGGCTCCTTTGTTGATTTTGTTTCCTTATCCGTCCAAGCATTATTGAATTTGGAAGGGCGAGCTCGAGATATACATTTTTCTGTTAGCTGAACATGAATAGGAGAATGATCAAGACCCACGTCCCGATGTGTCCAGTGCGAGATAAAGACTGCAGGCCTTCTACCAATAAGAAGAGGGAGATGTTGCTGGGTATCGGTCAACACTAGCATGAATAATCTCCTGCCTCCGATCATTGTGCCCCTGTCCAACAGCCAAGATATTAGAGGTACAGTGTCGTGGATACGACATAGATCCGTGTACATGCAACCATTGCGAAGATTTCTCCTAGATGTCTTCTTTTCGGATTTGATCGTCGTGGATACGACATAGATACATGTACATGCAACCATTGCGAAGACTTCTCCTAGATATCTTTTTTTCGGATTTGATCTTGGTCTCCAATAAGGCAGGAACAAGGCTTGAGACCTCTTCTTGTACTATATCTCAAACGTTCGTAGATTATCTGACCCTTGCATTATCGGCTACGACATCAGGCTTACCCCCTATCTCCTCCACTCGGATAGAACCCTAATTAAAAGGACAATGTTGCATCCTCGAATCCATCTGCCCAGTCCTATCGTCGTTCCCAGCCTGGTGCAAGTCATCAAGGGGCACAGTTAGACCCTCTTCCATGTGTTGCATGCCTCCTGTAGATGTACCATCCCATGCATCCTCCATCTGAGCTTCGTCACGAGCCGCCTCTGATTGGGGTGACCTTGTATTGTGAGTGTACTGAGTTTGTGAATAACCAAAACATGGACAACGAGAACATGCAGGAGGAACCCACTCATAGTCTACCTTCTGCGACAAATGTTGAACGTTTGGAAGAGAGAAGCGCACATTCCGTGGGAGGACATCCGAAGCTTGAATTTCTGCGAATACAGCATAGGAGAGACGAAACCGCATAGCTGTTGGGATATCTGTTTGATAGGCTTTCCTATTATGTTTGCTAGCTTCATTAATGATGGCCCACTCCATAGTTTCAATGGAAGCCAAGGGAGCCTGGTCCAAATAGGAACACTTGACAACCTCTCCTTCTGAAACGTCGGATTAGATATCCATTGCCATAATATCACCACCCGTCCATCGAACATCCAAGGTCCTCCCCTAAGAATATGCTCCAAATCCTCCTTCATTTCAAATTCGATATAGTAAAATCCATTTTCACGAGCAAATAACCCCATACTAACTTTTGGCCTCCAAATCACTTTTGGCCTTATGAAGATATTCCCTTATGTATATCTTCTCATGTCACTTTGGACATGAATGCTGTATTTCCCGAATAGTCTTAATGAAGTCCTGATTCAAAAAAAAAAAAAAAACTTTTGGCCTCCATATGCGATATGCACACTCACGAATGTGACCATAGAAGGGTCGATCACACATAAGTAGAGTACCAAGGTGTTCTTCCAATATTCATCCATTTCTTTTAAAACATCCATTGTCATTCCCGTCTTCATCTTCCATTGGATCCACATGTTGATTCTATCTCCTCTGGATCGCCACTGGTTTACACAAATCCGTCCACGACTTCAACACTGACTTAGGAACTTCCTCTTGCCTTGTCTATACCTGAACTAAATGACCGCTCGTGTGCTTGGGACTTATGCTTCCTTCTTTAGGAATCATAGTGCGTTGTCGATACTAGTATTCATATCCGTCTTCCTAGGATTCACTCTCGGGATCCGCGTTTGACGGAGTGCCGTATCATTTCTCTTCCCATATGAGAATCCATCACCACGTCCACCATTACTTCGATGCACCAAACCTTGACCTATACGATGTTTCTCCCTCTATATCGTTTCGAACAATATCCTCAGACATCTCCGCCCAACTTATGGTGTGCTTCTGCAACGGATTAGAGCCCCCTAATCATGGTTATTGCCAGGATCGATAACGAACCCTAAATTTGCTGCAGCATCCGCCATTATATATAATATTTTTCTGCTATTGAGTGGTGAGTGTGGGTAGCTATGGAACAATTTTGGATGTGGCCTATGACCGAGTAGTGGTAGATGAAACGACGTAGTCGAAGGGGTTAGGGGGAAGCAGTTCTACCGAAAGGGGTTGGACGCTGGTGAGAAGAGCTAGATGCAAGGGTATGGGCACATGAGGAAGTAGGGGTGAGCAACGGTCCGGTTCGGGTCAAATCGAACCGATTATACAAAAACCGAAAAAAACCGATAACCGGATTTTATAAAATCGAAAAGCGAACCGTATAAACAAAAATTGAACTGAACCAAACCAAATTAAAGAATTAGATTTTCGGTCGGTTCTCTTCTAATTGCCAAAAAAACAACAACAAAAATAAAAGAAAACAACCATATTACTGTCGAGAAGAAAAAAATGAAGAAAACAACGAAAAGAAAAAAAAAAGAAATCATGATTTTCAAAACAAAGATGTAGATATAAAAAAAATTATGATTTGCATAATAGACTTGAAGAAAGAAGCACATATATTTACCTCTGCATCAGTTGATCCATTGCGTATGCAGCGCACAAAAGCAATTCTTTAAACACTTTGAGTGCTTCTCTAGCTGAAAATCTTAAAATGATCCATCTTCTTCTTTGAATTCTTCCATGGCCAGTAAATAATCATTGTTGAATTGTTTACAAACGCAACTCTCTCCCAAAATATGTAGGACTAGAATATGTGACAATGGCCAATTACACATGAAGTGGACTCCAGCCCAACTCGTATACGTATATGTTGTCCACGTTACAACAATTATCCATATACCCCATCAAATACATCTACAATACTATCAATGAAATATGAACTATGTATAACAATAACTAAGAACAAAAGAACATGAAATGGGTAACAACTAAGTATACCTGGGATTTCTAAAGAACTAGTCCCCAACAATACTACGAAAACAGCTCAATAATAACTTGAAAGGAAACTAGGTCTTCAGAAGAACGTAACAAGATATATAATATGCATGTCATATATGATAAATAATAAATACCAACAAGGGAACTACAAGTAACTAATGAAACATGACACAACTAAACTATGTGAATATGCACTTTTGAGGACAACATTCACACGTATGGGTCTCTCTGAACAAATAATAATACATGATACCCGTGAGGGGGGTGGGTGGCTCTTCCGGGGTGGTGATATGCACAAGAGGAGGGAGGGAGGGGGGAGAAGGGGAGGGGGGGGGGGAGTGGCGCTCCGGTGGAGGAGGATGGGGGGGATGAGGCCGGAGGAGAGGGTCAGAACATAGAGGGGCTCGGTGAAGAGGGGGGTCAGGGTCGATTGGGATTTAGGGGAAAGTTTTTAGGAGATGAAAATATTGGAATGAAAGAAAGAAAGCTGTTGTGCAGTTTTACATTTGGCCAGCGATGTAAAATGTCTGTCGCTAAGGCGTTGCTATAATTCATTGACACCTTAGTGACTGACTAGCGATGGAATTATGGATATGTATTTCACATATAAGTTTTCGTCGCTGCTCAGCGACTATTAGTATTCCGTCACTAGGTTCGGTCGCTATTTTACTGTGAAAAATGATATATATATATATATATATATATATATATATATATATATATATATATATATATTTGGTCTATGAATAAGTTTGCCTTTTACACCTTTGAGAAAAATAGAAGAACAACTATTCTTTAAAACAATAGAAATCAGATGATCTAAGGCCTTTTCTAGATCAATTTTTATCCTAACACCATTAATCTTTCTTCTTTGACGATCGGTAAGAACTTCTTAGGTAGCTGCTACACTATCTTAGAATGTTTCTACCATCAAGAAAGCGTAATGGTTATGGTCAACAAGCTCGTTCATTTGGATCTTCAACCTATTGGCAATGATTTTTTTTCATACATATTTTATAAACCTAATTAAGCATGCTTACATGCCAGAAATGCTTGAGTCTCGACCTTGATTGTTTCCTCTCTTTTCAGTGTAAGAACGATTACAGCATCATTGAATCTAAAAGCTCTGCAATTTCTTCCTGGATTTCCTTCAAAAGCCCCCATAATATCATTTCTCATAACATCCCAAGATATCTTGAAGGAAAAAAAAAAAAGAGGAAACACACACTGTTATATGTTTCATACACACACTGTTAATTCAAAAGGAACACACAGTTCACAAGAACTGAATACCACAAATACATCGATACATACAGTCCTAATTTGTTACTCACTAATCCACACTTCAATGTGCTCTGCAATAACTAATTTCAGTTCTTAGATCCTCTTAATTTGTCACACCATACTCTAGACTTCTACAAACTCAAATTGCTACAAAAAGCCAAAACTGATACTATACATGCAAGTAATGTAGTCATCTAATTATGCCTATGAATCATAAAGCATATATGAAAAAATAGGGAAAAAAGGAGATACTCACAGGGATAATCTGGGGAGGTGATGCCCGTGAGGAGGTGGGGGGCTCTTCCGGGGTGGTGATGCGCACATGGGCGCTCCGGAGGAGGAGGATGAGGCCGGAGGAGAGGGTCAGAACATAGAGGGGCTCAAAAGAGGGGAGTCGGGATCGATTGGGATTTGGGAAAAAAAAATTTGGAGATGAAAATATTGGAAAGAAAGAAAGAAAGCTGTTGTGCAGTTTTACATTTGGCCATCGATGGAAAATGTCAGTCGCTGAGGCGTCGCTACAATTTGTTGAAGCTTTAGTGACTGACTAGCGATGGAATTATGGATCTGTATTTTACATATAAGTTGTCGTCGCTGCTCAGCGACTATTAGTGTTCCGTCACTAGGGTGGTCGCTATTTTACCGTGGAAAAGGTTTTTTTTTTGTTCTATGAATAAATTTGCCTTTTACACCTTTGAGGAAATAGAAAAACAATTATTCTTTAAAACAATAGAAATCGATGATCTTTAGTGTTGGAGTCCAGTCTGGATTTGGTAACAACATACTTGTGTAATCCAAATCTTATTAAATATTTGATTTGATTTGATTTGGATGACCATAATTGGTGTTGTGCTATTTTAGATATAATAGAAAATTTATTTTAGAAAATGCTATTATGATCTAAAATAGTATAATTGATGGACTATTTTAGGTGTAATAGAATTCTTATTTGAGGGCTTCCTAATTAAGAAATCATATTATGATCTAAAATATGATTTTCTCATCCTATATATGGGGTGGGGGTGGAGGCAAAAAGAATAAGCACAAAGCACAAAAGTGGAGATTCGGGATGCTTGTCCACAAAACTTCGCCATCCAAGATAGAAGGAAGAAGAAGATCAAATCGATGAGTCATCAACTTCGGTTAGGGAGATTGCTATGGGTTGGTGAATGATCTCAATTGTAATATTCTGTTTTTCTTCTTGAAAGTGGTGAGGGTGTTGAACTTATTAGGATAAAGGGTTCAACGTGAGTTCTGTCAATCGTGTAATTTCATGTGAGTTATTAAAGGTTAGGATTTGTTCAGGTGACGTACGTCACCGCCATATATTTATCTTCATCTTGTGCTTGGTGTCCGTTAGACGGTGGTTGGTTTTGGTCAGATGGGCTGGCTAACGCTTCTGCATGCGCCCAACAATTGATATTAGAGCGAAGGTTCGATTCGTTCTGGTCTGATATCCAACATTTAGTACCAAAGCCCCGAGCCTTAAGGACGTCGTCAAGAAGCTCCCAACGCACAGAATCAAAGGCCTTTTGGATCAATTTTTATCCTGACACCATTAATCTTCTTGGGTAGCTGCTACACTATCTAAAATGTTTCTATCATCAAGAAAGCAGAATGGTTATGGTCAACAAGCTCGTTCGTTTTGATCTTCAACCACTACCAAAATAAGTCAATTTAGCGACGTCATGTAGCGACGTCCTATTGTAACGTCACTAAATATTGGAATTAGCGACGTAGTAGAAAGTACGTCGCCGTACGTCGGTAATCAGCGACGACGTACGACATCTTTTGTTACACGTAGCAAATATGTGGAAATTAGCGACAATTAGCGACGTAGTTAAGACTATGTCGCTTAATAGCGACGATCAGCGACGTATTTCTAAGCCGTCGCTAATATTTTTACATATCGATTCAGAAATTTCATTTCCCCCCATTCTCGATCTCTCCTCCCCCAAATCGTCGAGAGCCGAGAGCCGAGAGCCGAGAGCCAATGCCCCCTCCTCCACCCAACGCCCCCTCCTCCGCCATCGAGAGCCGCCGTTCGTCGAGCCCCTCCCCCAGGTAATTCCTATCCCTAACCCTAGCACTAAACACGGACACATGGATAGGGACACGATGAGTTCGAGCCACAACCCTAAATCTAGACACGATGAGTTCGTCGAGCCCCTCCCCTAACCCCCTCCTCCCCTAAAACGATGAGTTCACGGCGTCATTCCTAACCCTAACACTATGGGGAGGGGTTTGTGCACAGGGGACTGTGCTGTGCACAGTCCTTGTACGTGTGTGTGTGTGTGTGTGTGTGTGTGTGTGTGTGTGTGTGTGTGTGTGTGTGTGTGAATTTCAAGTTAGATGTTAAAGTGTGTTAGATCATTGGATGTTGGAGACATGTTCTTCATGGTATCATAATGAATCATATTGTATCTTATATATATTTTCATTGTTATGTATTTAAGTTGTGTATATGTGTCTATATATATATATATATATATATATATATATATATATTTATATTTATATATATATATATATATATATATATATATATATATATGTGTGTGTGTGTGTGTGTGTGTGTGTGTGTGTGTGTGTGTGTGTGTGTGTGTCTCTCTATATATATATATGTATTGTGTGTCAATGTATATATTTACTTGTGTGTGTGTGTCTATATCTATGTATCTTAATCTAAATATATATGTGTAGGTGTTGTTGTGGTTTAGAGAGAAATATAGAGAGTGATAGAGAGAGGGATATAGAGAGTGATAAAGAGAGGGATATAGAGAGTGTTAGAGAGAGTGAGGGAGCAGTGGAGGATGGGGGGGGAGCTGCTGAAATGGCAGCAGCAGGAGCCATTTGGCATTCTGACCTCTCGGCCAGCAGCAGTCCCCACAGGGGACTGCATATGCAACAGCAGCAGTAGCAGTATAAGGAACTGCAGCAGTAGCAGTTGGGAACTGCTGCTTTGCAGCAGTGTGAGGGGGTGGGGGGGGGGGGGGGGGGGGGGGGGGGGGGAAGCAGCCATTCGGTGATCCATTTCGACCACTCACCATTCAGCCCCCTATTCCATCTATCCATCCAGCCCCTCTTCCACATTCATTAATCCATACATTCTTCTATCCATACTCAATTTAGCCACCACTCATTAATCCTTCCATTCATTCTTCCACCCACATTCCTCCATTCATTCAGTCATTCATTTATGCATCCAATTCAGCCATAGTCCATCCATTAATTTATACATTCATCCAAACATTCATTCCACCATTCATTTATACCATTTTTCATTCATCTATTCAAACATACATATCCATATATATATCCATTCACCCACATTCATTCATCCATCCATCCTTTCCATCTCAAATCAGCCCATTAATCCTTGAATGTTTAGGTGGGAGAGTTAGTTAGAGTGTTAGTGACGATGTTGAGGTATGGTATACTAGTGAGGAAATTAAGATTTACCCTATGAAAGGGTAAAGTTCTGCGACAGAAAGTACACGTCGCTATACGTCGCCAACCTGAGAGCTGACGTCGCTAAAGTTGTCGCTAGGCGTCGCTAAAATGCTGATGTGGCTGCCATGCCATGTCATCATATATAAAGTTGACGGCGTCGCTAAGTGGTCGCCCTACGTCGCCATAGTGGCGACGTATTCTTACGTCGCTATCTGTCGCTAATGTTGCGACGTCTAGCGACACCAAACATGACGTCGCAAATAGCGACGAGCTGCGACGAAAATGTAATCTGCGACAAGCCTATACGCGACATCCAATTTCCGTCGCTAAATACGTCGCTAATAGAAATTAGCGACGGATTTTCCTTTTTTAGCGACGTATTCTGACATCGCTAAAAGAGGTTATTTTAGTAGTGAACCTATTGTCGATGACTTTTTTTTTCACATATTCTATAAACCTAAGCTTTCAGAAATGCTTGATCTTGATTGTTCACTATCTTTCAAGTATAAGAAGGATTAAAGCATCATAGAATCTAAAAGCTCTGCAATTTCTTCCTGAATTTCGTTCAAAAGCCCCCATAATATCATTTCTTATAACATCCCAAGAAATCTTAAAGAAAAAAAAGGAAAGCAAATCTAAGTCTTATTTCTTCCTCAACAGATGATACTTCAAGCTCTTTTGCAAACCACCGCCCCCCGAATATCATTTCTTATAACAGCCCAAGTAATTTTATTAGATAATTTCTAAATGCACTCCATATTTTGCTCCAGACCTAGTCCTAGGACTGACAACCAGTCTTAACATAAAGCAGGACTGCCTAAAGAATTTGAATATTAAGATAGAGTTGACAGTCCTAAAGAATTTGAATATTAAGATAGACTGTCAACGAAGTTAGTCATCTTTAACGGTCCTAATGGACTATTCTGGAATAAAATATAAAATATCTTTAGAAATTACCTTTTATTAAACCTCTTTCTCCCATTTTCGATGAAGTGAAACAATGTAGAATTTTGATCTTCCTGAAAGTGCCACTGGATTTTGGATCTTCTCAAAATTGCCTCCAAAGGGTCTCTTTCCTGATTTGATTATAAACAAGTTCCTTGTCAAGATTCTCTCTTGTTAGCTTTTGATCTTCTTTCTTCTTCAGTAAGACGACCATTTCCGTCCATCAATTATTTTCTCTAGAATTTTGGACTCTCTGTTTTCTATGCTCCCAAATCAAACTTTACTCCAACGTTTTGTCGTTTTTCTTTTACATAACTCAACTTATTAATGATGTTTGAGCAACATTAACGCTTTTAGGATACTCAGCCCACCAAGTAGACACAAATTTAAGAAAAGGGAAAATTTATGAAATGTCCAAAAACTAAAAAAATTTCATGAAAAATCCACTGCTAAAAAAACTTTCATCGCGTGCCGAGAATTAGAGAAACTTATCCAAAGCGGATTCCAAATGACCCTTTTACCCTTCTAATTTATTCAAAGCACCTGCGAAACATACTCTTCAAAAAAAATGATTTCGATTCTTCATCTTCATCTTCATCGTTACGCTGCTCACTTTCTATTCTTCCTCTTCTTCGATACGCTGCTCACTTTCGAATCTAAGTTTTCTTCTCCAAAATCTTTCTATGTCAAAACGGAGGTCAAAACATCATTTTTTTTGCGATTCTGAAATTTCGAAAGTCTGTCTAACGGAAAATCCACTACTTTCAGGCTCCTCGAAAATACGCTCGTTTTGCGACAAACCGGGCCTCGTTTCGATCTTCCAGTCAAAAGTTATGGTTTTCCAAACTTTCAACTCGCCATTCTCCGTGGTAAAATCACGGAGAATAGCCATTTCTAGTGTTAAAACGCAGGAGAATAGTCATTCTCCGTACTAAATGACGGAGAATGGTCATTATCCGTGTCAAAACCACGGAGAATTGTCATTCTCCGTGGTAAAATTACGGAGAATGGTCATTCTCCGTGATATTAACACGGATAATAATCATTCTCCGTGATCTTTACACGGAGAATGGACATTCTCCGCCATTTTTTACAACGGAGAATGGTCATTCTTCGTCTTTTTCGACACGGAGAATGATCATTCTCCGTGATATTAACACAGAGAATGACCAATCTCGTGTTAACATGGAGGAGAATGGTCATTCTCCGTATTGAAAAAGACGAAAAATGACCATTCTCCATGTTAAAACCACGGAGAATAGCTATTCTCCGTACTAAAATGTCATTCTCCGTCACTTTACCACGGAGAATGGTCATTCTCCGTGATATTAACACGGATAATAATCATTCTCCGTGATCTTTACACGGAGAATGGACATTCTCCGTCATTTTTTACAACGGAGAATGGTCATTCTCCGTCTTTTTCGACAGGGAGAATGGTCATTCTTCGTGATATTAACACGGAGAATGACCAATCTCGTGTTAACATGGAGGGAATGGTCATTCTCTGTATTGAAAAAGACGGAGAATGACCATTCTCCGTGTTAAAACCACGGAGAATAGCTATTCTCCGTACTAAAATGACGGAGAATGGCCATTCTCCGTCACTTTACCACGGAGAATGGCATTCTCCGTGTTAAAACCCATAGAAAATTGTCATTCTCCGTGGTTTTTAACATGGAGAATGCCATTCTCCGTGGTTTTTAAAACGGAGAATAGTCATTCTCCGTCATTTTAGCACGAAGAATGGTCATTCTCCGTGGTGGAGAATGGTCATTCTCCGTGGTTTTAACACGGAGAATATATATATATTTTTTTAGAAAAATTTTGTCAGGAATAAAGAGTTTCGTTGTTCTTTCAAAACGATGATAATTCTTATGGAAAAGAAGAAGAAAGATCTTCTCTCCACAATTGACCTAATCGTCGAAAAACTTCATATGTCTCCACGATGAAGATGATGATGATGGTGATGATGATGACGAGCGATGATCTGAGTTCGACTGAAGAAAAGCACACCGAACTACGAACGATCTTTGCGATCTCTGCTGAAGATGAGAGCAATAGAATTCAGATTTCCCGTGAAAAAGTAGAAGACGAAAATCGCAATCCAGATCTGAGTTTTTTGAATTCAAATACATATAGATGACCAATTCGCACGGAGGAGTAGTTTCGGTATTATAAAAATAGCAGTTTCCAGCGGATGGCATCTAAAAGGGAATACTTGAAATATTTAACGTGAAAATATTTAATTCTGGATATTTCATAAAACTCATCCAGCGGGTGGGCATTTCATAAAAGCCCATCCCGAAATTGAATTTCTCAGCAATTTCCAGTTAAAAAAAATATTCTTCTTCAATCCGTACGTCTTCTTGAACCTGAAGATTTTGTTTTTAATTTTTTCCTCACCAGTATCCAATATAATTGAACAATGATCGGATATAACATTAGCGAGACCAAAGCTGGAGGATAGGGGGAATTTTTTTTTTTTGGTCAGATTCCTACTTCAGACTTCAGAGAGTACAAGAATCTATCTATGCTTATCAATGTGATTTTCTCATTTATTGGACCAAGTAAAGTCTCTTTCCAGACCCTTTTTAGCAATTCGGCGAACGAAAAAAAATCGGGACGACAAAAGTGTTATTGCCTGGGCACAATTTTTCGATGGAAAAATTGAAATTTCATAACAATTGTAGAAACAATCGTTATTACGAGACACTTCACAGAAGGTACGTAATTGAAATTTCAACTAGTGCTACACTTCACAGAAGGTGCTAAGAACGTAACACTTCACAGAAGGTACGTAAGAGAAATTCTACTAGTGCTACACTTCACAGAAGGTGCACAGATAGAATTCTGAAAATATCAACGCAAACACTTCACCGAAGGTGCGCTAATAGAATCCTGATAAAACCAACAAAGAAGATGACTGGCGAAGATGAAATAACTCCTGCTGGGGTGAATGATCACCGTTGCTCAAAGCTTTATTCGCCCCACACCAATAGCTTCCAGGAACCAGCAAGTTCGTCGGAGAACTTGGAACACTCTGCTCTTCTGACTCCTCGGATGAACTTGAACTCCTGTGCAAAACATAACGCTGGTACAATTCCTCTCTTCTCTCTCACAGCCTCTAAGCACTTGTAAACTTTCTATCTACTACCTATGCATTAGTTCTAACCTGTGAGAGAGAAGGAGGAGGCCTTATATAAGCCCCTACAACAACTGCCAGGTTAGCACAATGTTAGGGACGTGGTAGTAACCATCCCGAACATGGAGCAACCGCTCAGAACATGCTAGGACACGTTCTGCTGGAAGTTGTGCCACCAGCATAATTTGCACTTTACGCACACAGCCCCTTTACGCACCCTACGCACACTACACACTCTACACACACTGCGTACGCTGCGTACACCGCGCACTCTACGCACTCTGCGTACGCTACGCACACTGCGTACGCTGCGTACATCGCGCACTCTACGCACTCTGCGTACGCTACGCACACTGCGCGTACTGGGCGTACTGGGTTGCGTAACTGGGCCAGCGTAACTGGGCTCGCATAACGGGCCGCACAATGTGGTCGCACAAGTGGCTCGCGCAACGAGCGCAACTTAAGCGCACTATGCGTCTAGCGACGATGCTGACGTGCTAAGTGCAAAGTGCGCCAACAAAATGCCACATTACGCCTCATGAGCCCTTGAGCCCGAGCCCGAGTCCGAGTCCGAGCCCGAGCCCGAGCCCGAGCCCGAGTCCGAGTCCGAGTCCGAGTCGCTAAGCCCCTACGGGGCTTAGCTCCTATGGAAATAAATTTCCCAAGAGCAAAAAGCATGAATGCTTTAATTGTTAATTTTAGCCTTTTTCCCATTTAGAAAATAATCCCACATGGCACACCCATGTGCACCACCACACCTCATGTGCATCTCTTAAACTAGCAAAGCTAATATATAGAGATACAACCTATTTGGTTTTTCCGATGTGGGACTAAAGTTTCTAAAAGGAAAGCCAAAAACCCAACAATCCCCCACATATCTCTATATATGAGTATAAGTGTTCCCCACAGTAACTGTCCATTATGCATTAGGAGAGATGTCGCTGACGACTTGAATCTTCCCGCATGGGTCAAAAATCAGACTATAATACAAGAATGGACTAAGCCTTGAATTTTGCATCATAGTTGAAATTCTTTTCCCTCACATAATGTAGTTACGTGTGCTTCTGGCTACACATTAAAGGCCCTGTGCCAGCCTGGTTTCAGTGTATAATTTTGGGCGTCTACAAGTTTACCCTCAAAAGATGGCCTGATATCTCTTTGTCCATACACTATAGGTGAGTTCATTATAAAGAGACATGGCATGAAACGCTTTGCGCTTCCCTTGCGGTGCTACGCCGCTATGACACGGCTTAAAGCCGAGGCCTTACCCAGTACCGGGAACCTCATCGTAGTGTCATACTACTGTAGCATGAGGCAACCGCCTCTTTGTAGTGCCAAACTACGCAGCATGAAGCCTTAGGCTCCCTTGCGGTGTTACGCCGCCACGACATGGCTTGCAAGGCCGAGGCTTTATCCCTAACCGGGTACCTCATCGTGGTGTCGTGCCACTGTAACATGAGGAACTCCTCCTCTTTGTAGTGCTGACTACACCCCTCTTTATTTTAACATACAGCATTAGGCTAACTGCCTATTTACGGTGCTACGCCGCTGTGACTTGGCCTGCTAAGCCGAGGCTTTATCCTATTCTTGGGCAGCACCCCACATATAGGAACCTCATTGTGGAGTCACCCCACTGTAGCATGGAGTTTCACTCCTTGTGCTGCTCTACCGTGCTTCCTGTAAAGCACACCAGGCATTCACTCTGCCTGAGAACTCATTAAGGCAATTAAGTCATCCTTCCCACAGGAACCGTTTTCCGTAGAAAACAACAGTAGACAACAGTGGTTGTAGGTCCGTAACCTCTCCATGCCCAATAGAACATGTACCCACCGTTCCTGATATTCTTCCAGTTAATGGTCCTCCCTTGAACCAAAAGCTAGATGCCTAGTAGATAAATCTTTGAACTAACATCATAAAACTTTATGGTAGGAATACAATAACTAATATCAGAATACCTTCAAGTCCATTTTACAAGCTGTGTCATCGACCAGCTGGCGCTTGAGGCCCTTGGTGAACGGATCCGCCAGGTTCTCCTGATTCCGAACATCAATAACTGCAATTATACCTCTCTTAATAAGATCGTGTACTGTCATGTGCTTTAACCGCACAGTCCTCTTCTTTCCGTTGAAAAGATCATTTGATGCCACCGCCGCAGTCGCCTGGTTGTCGCAGTATATCGATATTGTCGGAATTTACGCCCCAACCACTGGAAGATCATACATGAGCTCCCGAAGCCATTCTGCTTCCTCGGCTGCAGTATCAAGTGCAAAGAACTCAGATTCCATGGATGACCGCGAGAGCATAGTCTGCTTCTTCGATTTCTACGATATAGCAGCTCCATCCATTGTGAAAATATATCCACCTGTGGATCTCTCGCTATCCAAATCTGAGCACCAGCTGGCATCACTGAAGCCTTCCACTACCGACGGACCTCCGCTGTTGTACAGTGCATATGTCTGAGTCTTCTTGAGATATCTCATAACCCGTTTCACAGCTTTCCAGTGTTCAGCACCTGGGTTGCTCGTGAAACGACTCAGCATTCCCACTGCAAAAGCTATGTCAGGCCTTGTGGCAGTAGTAGCATACATCAAACTTCCGATTACGCTTGCATACTCTAGCTGTCTGACGCTGTCCCCTGAATTAGGCTTCAGCTTTAGATCACACCTGTACGGCGTATCGATCCCTGGAAGATCCCGATACCCATAACGAGTGATCATTTTCTCAATATAATGAGACTCTGACAGCGCTAGTCCAGTGTCTGTCCGGATGATCTTGATCCCTAAGATCACATCAGCTTCCCCCAAGTCCTTCATACTGAACTTGCTTGAGATAAATTTCTTTGTCTCCGTGACACAGCTAATATCCGTACCTAGGATAAGCATGTCGTCCACGTACAGACAAACGATCACACCTCTTCCATCAGCGAACTTCGTGTAAACACACTTATCCGTATCGCTGACCATGTAGCCATTTGACCTTATAACTTTGTCAAATTTCTCATGCCACATCTTGGGAGCCTGTTTAAGACCGTACATGTAAAACCCCTAAATTTTCTACTATTTTTTTATTATTTATTAAATTTGGTACCGATTTAAAATTTTGTATTGTACGTCGCGTAGTCGTATTGTACGTCGCGCACGAAATTATTTTCTTGCTCGTCGAGTGCGAATATGTGCGAGCGTACATATTTTTAAAAAACATTATTTTTATTATTTTATAGTTTCAAAGTAATATAGACAAAATTATTTCTAGCGATTATTTTCAAGTTATGACTATTATGAAAAGCCTTTCATTTCTATAGTTATAAAAATAAATAAATTTTTCCTATAAAATGGTAAATTAGAAAAGTATATCTATGTAAATATTATTGTACAAACATATATTTTTCGTAATTATTTATTTGTTTATTTTAATTTTTTTTTTGAAAAGTGTTTATTTTAATTAATAATGTAATTTTCGAAATTATTTATTATTTGTATTTTTGGAGAATATATTTCGAAATCATTGAGGAGATTTGAATCTTGATTTGAAACTGTACTTTTATTTAATTATTTAATATTTGAAAATTTAGTTATTCCATTTGATTTTAAAACTAGGAAATTTAAATTTGGATTTGGATTTGGATTTGGATTTGATTGCTTTAAATTAAATTAGGAATTATCTAATTTGGGTTTTAAATATCCTAATCCCTATCTTAATGGAAATTTCCACATCCTATAAATAGGCAGGTACTCATCCATGTATTTTTATTCCTCCACATTATTCCTCCACAAATATTTCTCCATGAAGTGCGTGCACCGTGTCCGTGTTCCACCATCCACAATCTTATTCTATATATTTTACAAGTACATTATTTTCTTCTTCGTGTCGTACACATCCCCTGACACCAACAAATTCCTAATCTCAGCCCCTGTCCACTACCCTACCCGACGTCCACACCCTCGCCATAAACCACCATCAGAACCCCGTCCCCGTCGTGTCGGACACACCCGACACGACTCATCCAAATCCTAACCCTAACGACGACCATGGCCGGCCATCTCCACCAATTCCCGATAGCACCTCCGTGCAGCCACCCACGTCGAGACCACCAACACAAACCCGTCCACCGCACCCAACCACCAGGACCGCCATCGCGGCCACCCTCTTCTGACACAACCCCGTCGTCTCCCCACACCATCATCGTCGCCACAACCAACCCTGTCTCCACCTACCGGACCACCACGACCCAACGTCCCAGTCACCCCGACTGGTTTGACCGACCACCGCCACACCATCATCTCCAAGTCCACAGCAACCCAATCTCGGCCAAAATTATACACGACCAGCCGCCCGTCGACTTCACAACCACCAGGACCAACCACCACAACCGAAGAAAAACTCCAAAATTAAACCCTTACCTCGCCGGAATCGTCGTCCACCCTCGAGAACCCGATCCCGCCGTCGACCGCCTCGAGAACCCCATCCGCCGAGGGCCCAGCCGCCGCAGCGAACCGCCGCCTCCTTCCCGGCCGACGCGCCACCGTCCCTCCTCCCGTTGACCGCCACGCGAGCCCCCGCCTCCAGCGCTTCACCGCCGGACTCCGATCGCCTCCACTCTGACCGCCTCCGCTTAGTCACCGCGTCAGACCCCGCTTCTCCGCCGCGACCAGAGCTCCGATTGGCCTCCGCCGAAACCCTCGCCCGACGCTTACTTCCCCTCCCTCTTCCCGATCTCCTCCACGTAACCCCCATCCTCAGCCTCCGCTTCCCTCCGCGCGCCGCCGAAGCGTCGCGCCGCCGCTCCGCACAATCGTCGCCCGTTTTCCCTCCTCTCCTTCCCCGCTCTCATTCCTCTCTCTTCTCTCACTTTTCCTTTAGCTTCAGTGCTTTTTTTTTTCTTGAGGAAGCTTCAGGGTTCTTTTGTTATTTTTGTAATTTTTTTTTTGCTTCGTTTGGAGCAAGGGGAAAGAGACTGTTATCCATTAGTACAGTGTCTTAAACCAAAGTTTACTTTATTTTTTTTAAACTAAAGTTTACTTTATATTTTATTATACGTATAGTTTCTTTACATACTTTATACTAACTATTAAATTAGTTTAATTAGGATTGTTATTCATTTATATAAATTATTATTATTGATAATGTGTACTAATTACCCAAAATTGTGTAGTAACAAAAATATATGGTCTTGGGCTAGAGCCCAACACTGATTTTCAATTGGGTTTTTTTGGCCAGCCATATTCATTAGCTTTCATAGCAAGTATATTTTTAATCTATATATTTACTTAATATTATTTCTCGACTCTAATTATTTGTATATAATTTTAGAAAGGATTTATAGAATAATGTTTTAAAATATTTTAATTAAATTTTATGATTTTAAAATATTTATTTAAAAATATTTTGATTGGTTAACCTATTATAAATCTTTTCTCAAAGTATATAAATATTTATTTAACTCAAATATTCTCTTCGAATATCAAACCTAGACCGTAGTCAGTCATTTTTCTATTACCTTGCGAATTCGAGCCTACCTTATGTCCACCCTAACCAATTTGACCCTTCTGAACCCAATGAAACTGTCCGTGCCGCCATCCGAGGTCGCCATGTATAGTTGTTGTACCGAAGTCGCAGTTCGTGCCACATAGATTATTGTAGTACACCAGGCATCCTACCAGGCAAGACACCTTGCCATTTGCTGTTTACTTATTTTAGCTCGTATTTTATGCATTATTTATTTTCTTTATGCAAAAACTGTGATACATGGCATAACCTGTTAGAACTTACTGTTTACTTATATTCCTGCTATGTATTATTTTCTCACATTAAACCTAGAATTAAGGGACCACCTTGTGTGTTGCATTCATTGGCCTTGACACGTTGTAAACACGAAGTTGTGTGTCGCATGTAGAACACGAAAGTACGTGATTGGCTGGCCACCAGTACGTGCAAGCCGTGCGATAGGAATAACCGCTAATAGAGGTTGCATGCTAGTTTGACTTAGCGGTTATAGTGGTTTTGTGTTGTGGATACAACACAGTAGGCATTGGGCGGGAAGGACAATTCCTTAGCGTATGGGCTTCGATGCACTTTCCTTTGTGACCCGGACTCTCCGCTGGAGATACGGGGTTGATGACCCAAGATTACTGACGGCCACTAACGATTTCGCAGAACATCATGCTCTTACTGCTGGGGCCTCTGGTGCCCAAGGGGGACTACGCCGATCCTATTCAGCCAGGGCCCATGCGTAGGAAGGATTGTTCTTAACTACATTTCACATAGAACGGTAGGCTACCCTATCCGTTAGGTACGAGTACTTTTGGTTTGGGTACTTGTATCTGACCGTGGCTTAGAACAATAACTTGTCGCAAATTAGTTCGTCATATCTTGTCCTTGTTTGGTTGTAGGTGTGACTTACTACTTCGATGAGAAGGTATTGAACCTTGTTGGGGTCCGGATACCATATTGGATTCATAGCATGGAAAGGTACGTCGCCGTGAATTAGTTTACCATCTCCTGTCCTTGTTTGGTTGGGGGGATGGTACGCTCGTTCAGTATGTGCGTATTGGACCATGTTATAATTCGATTTACTTATTTATTTGAGCAATATTTATTCAGTTTATATGGCATGATATTATGTGTCTTGTTACGTCCCTCTGAGGACCTGGTTATCTCCCCAGGTGTGTGCTATTGTCTTTCGCAGGTGTTCTAGCTCTAGCTGTGTTCATCGCCACTTCCTCGAGGATGATTGCATTTGGATCGTCTTCGCTCGCCACTTATTTTATTTTCTATGTACTTTTCCATATTTTGTTGGTAGTGGATTTGTCTCCGCCCAACATATTGTATCAAGACAAATTCATTCTCATTATATGATCTTTTATTCATTTATTCTGTGTGGATGAGATTAATTATGGTTCTACTGCATTTTACAGCTTATGTATTTATACGAGGCTTCCATATATTGGAGTATACTTCGTATGAATACAGCTGGATGTCTCTGTTCCTAGTCCTACGTATTTTGGGACTGGGGTTTTACATATTTTTGTGGTGGCCCATGCAGGTCAAGATAAATTGTTTGGTTACTTTACCGTACCAAGCAAGCCTGCGTATAGGATTAGAAGTCTAGGATCTCATCCATCTACTTGACCTCTTTCCTTGATTTTATCCACCGTTTGACTCGTCGACTGCATCTTGCTTGACTCCTTCCATCCTAGTTATTATCTCCACTTCGTGCTTGCTAGAGATTGACCCTACTAGTTAGGTACCCAAACACCCTTAGCTTAATTCTTTAAGTTGGGTAGAATACCCCACGACTTGACACACCCTTGGCCATTAAGGAAATACCAATAGTACTATCTAGACCATAGAGACTAGAGAAATTTAACCCATTTGGTCAACCCAGCCTTGGTCAATAAAACCGTAGAATGACGGTATAGGAATAAACAAGACTTAGATCCTTTTGACTCTTAGACTATTCATATTTGTTCCTTATTTCAATCTTAATCTCGTGCCTATATTTTACCACCTTGACTAATGTTGCTACTATAATTTAGTTTTGCAAACTCATCCATTTTATCGAGTTTGTTCATGACTTATGCTATTGAGCGCGCTCACTAACATACTGTCTAATCAGAACTGGTGCATGATGGTCTGATCAACCGAGTGCACTTTGGTTCGCTTTTGTCTATTATTCTACGTGGATGGGGACATAGCTAAACTTGTCCTCTAGAGTCCCATCCGCGACTGCCTTGGCAACTCCTTTTTTAAATTTTTCGGTCGTCCTTGAATCATGTATTCGCATTCGATAACGCCTTCTTCGAACTCTAAATTGCTTTCGCCTTCACCAATTTTTCGAAGGACGAAGGCGTAATACTTGAAATTTCTCTAGCCGTCCTATCAATTATGACCATCACCACTCGATATTGCCATATCTTCATCCTAAACTACTCGGCCCTATCAAAACCCTCTAATCGCTTAATTAAAGCGAATCTATTTCGTTCTCTTAATCGTGACCCTCATTCATTACCCATGACCATAACGTATTGTTTTCTACGATCTAGATCGCGATTTCTTGCGACGTGATTTTGTGAAAACATTATCATCATTGGATCCCATTGATACCCCCTTGTGCCCTCTCACCCCCCTACGAATTCTTAATTTCGAGGACGAAATTCTTTTAAGTTGGGTAGGATGTAAAACCCCTAAATTTTCTACTATTTTTTTATTATTTATTAAATTTGGTACCGATTTAAAATTTTGTATTGTACGTCGCGTAGTCGTATTGTACGTCGCGCACGAAATTATTTGCTTGCTCGTCGAGTGCGAATATGTGCGAGCGTATATATTTTTGAAAAATATTATTTTTATTATTTTATAGTTTCAAAATAATATAGACAAAAATTATTTCTAGCGATTATTTTCAAGTTATGACTATTATGAAAAGCCTTTCATTTATATAGTTATAAAAATAAATAAATTTTTCCTATAAAATGGTAAATTAGAAAAGTATATCTATGTAAATATTATTGTACAAACATATATTTTTCGTAATTATTTATTTGTTTATTTTAATTAATAATGTAATTTTCGAAATTATTTATTATTTGTATTTTTGGAGAATATATTTCGAAATCATTGAGGAGATTTGAATCTTGATTTGAAACTGTGGATTTATTTAATTATTTAATATTTGAAAATTTAGTTATTCCATTTGATTTTAAAACTAGAAAATTTAATTTAAATTAGATTTGGATTTGGATTTGATTGCTTTAAATTAAATTAGGAATTATCTAATTTGGGTTTTAAATATCCTAATCCCTATCTTAATGGGAATTCCCACATCCTATAAATAGGCAGGTACTCATCCATGTATTTTTATTCCTCAACATTATTCCTCCACAAGTATTTCTCCATGAAGTGCGTGCACCGTGTCCGTGTTCCACCATCCACAATCTTATTCCATATATTTTACAAGTACATTATTTTCTTCTTCGTGTCGGACACATCCCCCAACACCAACAAATTCCTAATCTCAGCCCCTGTCCACTACCCTACCCGACGTCCACACCCTCGCCACAAACCACCATCTGAACCCCGTCCCCGTCGTGTCGGACACACCCGACACGACTCATCCAAATCCTAACCCTAACGACGACCATGGCCGGCCATCTCCACCAATTCCCGATAGCACCTCCGTGCAGCCACCCACGCCGAGACCACCAACACAAACCCGTCCACCGCACCCAACCACCAGGACCGCCAACGCGGCCACCCTCTTCTGACACAACCCCGTAGTTTCTCCACACCATCATCGTCGCCACAACCAACCTTGTCTCCACCTACCGGACCACCACGACCCAACGTCCCAGTCACCCCGACTGGTTTGACCGACCACCGCCACACCATCATCTCCAAGTCCACAGCAACCCAATCCCGGCCAAAATTATACACGACCAGCCGCCCGTCGACTTCACAACCACCAGGACCAACCACCACAACCGAAGAAAAACTCCAAAATTAAACCCTTACCTCGCCGGAATCGTCGTCCACCCTCGAGAACCCGATCCCGCCGTCGACCGCCTCGAGAACCCCATCCGCCGAAGGCCCAGCCGCCGCAGCGAACTGTCGCCTCCTTCCCGGCCGGCGCGCCATTATCCCTCCTCCCGTTGACCGCCACGCGAGCCCCCGTCTCCAGCGCTTCACCGCCGGACTCCGATCGCCTCCACTCTGACCGCCTCCGCCTAGTCTCCGCGTTAGACCCCGCTTCTCCGCCGCGACCAGAGCTCCGATCGGCCTCCTCCGAAACCCTCGCCCGACGCCGACTTCCCCTCCCACTTCCCGATCTCCTCCGCGTAACCCCCATCCTCAGCCTCCGCTTCCCTCCGTGCGCCGCCGGAGCATCGCGCCGCCGCTCCGCACAATCGCCGCCTATTTTCCCTCCTCTCCTTCCCCGCTCTCATTCCTCTCTCTTCTCTCTCTTTTTCTTTAGCTTCAGTGCTTTTTTTTCTTGAGGAAGCTTCAGGGTTCTTTTGTTATTTTTGTTATTTTTTTTTGCTTCGTTTGGACCAAGGGGAAAGAGACTGTTATCCATTAGTACAGTGTCTTAAACCAAAGTTTACTTTATTTTTTAAAACTAAAGTTTACTTTATATTTTATTATACGTATAGTTTCTTTACATACTTTATACTCACTATTAAATTAGTTTAATTAGGATTGTTATTCATTTATATAAATTATTATTATTGATAATGTGTACTAATTACCCAAAATTTTGTAGTAACAAAAATATATGGTCTTGGGCTGGAGCCCAACACTGATTTTCAATTGGGTTTTTTTGGCCAGCCATATTCATTAGCTTTCATAGCAAGTATATTTTTAATCTATATATTTACTTAATATTATTTCTCGACTCTAATTATTTGTATATAATTTTAGAAAGGATTTATAGAATAATGTTTTAAAATATTTTAATTAAATTTTATGATTTAAAATATTTATTTAAAAATATTTTGATTGGTTAACCTATTATAAATCTTTTCTCAAAGTATATAAATATTTATTTAACTCAAATATTCTCTTCGAATATCAAACCTAGACCGTAGTCAGTCATTTTCCTATTACCTTGCGAATTCGAGCCTACCTTATGTCCATCCTAACCAATTTGACCCTTCTGGACCCAATGAAACTGTCCGTGCCACCATCCGAGGTCGCCATGTATAGTTGTTACACCGAAGTCGCAGTTCGTGCCACATGGATCATTGCAGTACACCAGGCGTCCTACCAGGCAAGACACCTTGCCATTTGTTGTTTACTTATTTTAGCTCATATTTCATGCATTATTTATTTTCTTTATGCAAAAACTGTGATACATGGCATAACCTGTTAGAACTTACTGTTCATTTATATTCCTGCTATGTATTATTTTCTCACATTAAACCTAGAATTAAGGGACCACCTTGTGTGTTGCATTCATTGGCCTTGACACATTGTAAACACGAAGTTGTGTGTCGCATGTAGAACACGGAAGTGCGTGATTGGCTGGCCACCAGTACGTGCAAGCCGTACGATAGGAATAACCGCTAATAGAGGTTGCATGCTAGTTTGACTTAGCGGTTATAGTAGTTTTGTGTTGTGGATACAACACAGTAGGCATTGGGCGGGGAGGACAATTCCTTAGCGTATGGGCTTCGATGCACTTTCCTTTGTGACCCGGACTCTCCGCTGGAGATACGGGATCGATGACCCAAGATTACTGACGGCCACTGACGATTCCGCGGAACATCATGCTCTTACTGCTGGGGCCTCTGGTGCCCAAGGGGGACTACGTCGATCCTATTCAGCCAGGGCCCATAAGTAGGAAGGATTGTTCTTAACTACATTTCACATAGAACGGTAGGCTACCCTATCCGTTAGGTACGAGTACTTTTGGTTTGGGTACTTGTATCTGACCGTGGCTTGGAACAATAACTTGTCGCGAATTAGTTCGTCACATCTTGTCCTTGTTTGGTTGTAGGTGTGACTTACTACTTCGATGAGAAGGTATTGAACCTTGTTGGGGTCCGGATACCATATTGGATTCATAGCATGGAAAGGTACGTCGCCGTGAATTAGTTTACCATCTCCTGTCCTCGTTTGGTTGGGGGGATGGTACGCTCGTTCAGTAGGTGCGTATTGGACCATGTTATAATTCGATTTACTTATTTATTTGAGCAATATTTATTCAGTTTATATGGCATGATATTATGTGTCTTGTTACGTCCCTCTGAGGACCTGGTTATCTCCCCAGGTGTGTGCTATTGTCTTTCGCAGGTGTTCTAGCTCTAGCCGTGTTCATCGCCACTTCCTCGAGGATGATTGCATTTGGATCGTCTTCGCTCGCCACTCATTTTATTTTCTATGTACTTTTCCATATTTTGTTGGTAGTGGATTTGTCTCCGCCCAACATATTGTATCAAGACAAATTCATTCTCATTATATGATCTTTTATTCATTTATTCTGTGTGGATGAGATTAGTTATGGTTCTACTGCATTTTACAGCTTATGTATTTATACGAGGCTTCCATATATTGGAGTATACTTCGTATGAATACAGCTGGCATGTCTATGTTCCTAGTTCTACATATTTTGGGACTGGGACGTTACAGTACAAGGATTTCACCAACTTGCAGACTTTGTCTTCAAGACCCCTGATGACAAATCCCTCTGGTTGTTGCATGTAAATCCCTTCGGTCAGCTCGCCATTTAAGAAAGTCGTATTCACATCCATCTGATGTATCACCATCTTATGTATTGCTGCGAGAGCAATCAAAATTCTGATGGTGGTCATCCGGGCTACTGGAGCATACGTGTCAAAATAGTCAATTCCCTGCTTCTGAGAAAACCCCTTTGGCTACCAACCTAGCCTTGAACTTGTCAATAGTTCTGTCTGCTTTCATCTTCTTCTTGAAGATCCATTTGCATCCGATGGGTTTTGCTCCTTCAGGAAGATCAACCAACACCCAAGTGTTATTTGAGGTGATGGAATTAATTTCATTGTCAATCGTCTCCTTCCAGAAAACCGCGTCTCTGGTCTTCATCGCCTCATCATAGGTAAGCGGATCTGCTTCCACATGATAGGTGACAAAGTCACTTCCGAAGTCCTTCGGCCTCCTCACACGCTTAGCTGACGGCTCAGCTTGTTCTGGTTCAACCGTTGTTTCAACAACATCTTCTTGGACCACATCTTCATTGAAGACTTCAGTTTGCTGCGCACCCTCATTGTTCTCCGGTAGATCCGCAAGAATAATATTCTTGTGCCTTGCAAATTTGTCTTCAAAATATTCTGCATCGCGAGATTCAATGATATGATTTGACTCAATATCAAAAAATTTTCGAGCATAACTCTTCTCGGCATACCCCAAGAAGATCGTCTTAGTAGTCCTTGTCCCAAGCTTCTAAATCTTCAGATCTGGAAGCTTGACATATGCCAGACACCCCCACACTCGAATGACATTCAAGTTAGGTCTGACCTTGAACCAGAGTTCATGAGGAGTAACGTCTGAAGTTGCATGAGGCACTCTTTTTAGAATAAAAGTGGCCGTCAATGCAGCTTCACCCCAGTAGCACTTAGGAAGGCCAGCAGTCAACAACATTGAGTTAATCATTTCTGTTAACGTTCTGTTCTTCCTCTCTGCTACTCCATTTGATTGAGGAGAGTACGGAGCCGTAGTCTCATTGATAATTCCATGTTCTTTGCAGAACGATATGAATTCATGAGACCTGTATTCTCCACCTCGATCACTTCTTATTCTTTTGAGTTGTTGCCCAGTCTGCCGCTCAGCTTCGGCTTTGAACTCCTTGAACTTCTCAAATGCTTCGTCTTTAGCCTTTAGCAAATAGACGAACGCATACTTGGAGAAGTCATCGATGAAGGTTATAAAATACTTCATCCCGGCCTTTGTAGAGAACTGTTTGAAGTCACAGATATCTGAGTGTACTAACTCCAGAAGATCTGTACTTCGATTAACCCGAGGAAAGGGTTTCCTTGTGATCTTAGTTTGAGCACAAACTTCACATTTCTCTACCTTACCCCCACACTTGGAGATAAGCCCTAGACTAGATATTATGTTAATTCGTTTAGAATGAACATGTCCTAGCCTCTTATGCCACAACTCATAAGTATAAGCAGAATGAGTGATTGTATTAACAACATTGAACTGATTTACAAGCTGAATCTTGAATATTTCTTCGGTATAAAAGCTTTCCCGAAATATGTTCCCTTGATAGACATCACAATCTGGCCAGCATTGATGTCCATCCTGAGGCCTGCGTTACAGAGTAGGCCTCCTGAGATCAGGTTCTTGGCGATATCAGGTACGTGCTTCATGCCTTGAAGCGTCAGAGACTTCCCCGAAGTCAGCTTCAACACCACCATCCCGATCCCGAGCACTTCAGCTTTTGCCTGGTTCGCCACCATAACCACATCAGATGTAGGGGTGTAGGTGGTGAACCACTCCTTACTGGAGCAAACATGGCAGGTGGCTCCAGTGTCTACCCACCAGTCAGCATCAGTTCCTACCGCATCAACCTGCGCAATCATAGCAACAACATCATTGATCATAGATACCTTACTAGGTTCTACTTGCTCCGATTGCTTGGTTTTTGCTTTGCACTCATTCTTAAAGTGGCCTTTCTTGCCACACTTGAAGCAAGACATTTGAGACTTTGGTTTCTTCTTCTTGATAGAAGTTTCCTTGACTTTTAGATTGTCAGGGTCCTTCTTCTTGCTGTAGGAAGCCGCCTGCTTTTCCCTTGGTTCCTTGGTATGAACCATATTGGCGTTAGCCAATTGCTTGGACAGTGCGTCCACCTTCAGTTGAGCCCGTATCTGGTCCTCAACATAGATTTCCTGCAGGAGATCTTCAAGGGTGATCTCCAGCTTCTTTCTATGCATGTTTGCATAGAACTTGCTCCACCCAGCGGAGAGCTTTGAGACAATCCCTCCAACAACAAACTTGTCGGGGAGGGGCATTGCCTCGTCTTCCAACTTCTGTCGCAGTTTCAGGAACTCCTTCACCTGCGGCAGCATAGACTTTTCGTCCTCAAAGAACCACTTGTGATATTTTTCAACCACAAATATTTTACTGCGGTTCTTGTCTTCTTCGTAGAGTTTTTCTAGTGTCTCCCATATGTCTCTAGCGATATTCTTCTTAGAATAGGATTCTGCAAGGGAATCTTCCATAGCATTCATTATTAGCAGCCTGCAAATACTATTTTCCCTTCTCCATTTTGCTTGCAGTTTAGTAGCCGCGGTAATCGCGGCAGCAGACCCAACATCTGGAACAGTAGGTTCTTCCTCCAAAAGCACGTGATCTACGTCTTTGAGTTGAAGGGTTAGATATACCTTCCTCTTTCAGACTTGGTAATGTTCTCCATCAAACTTTTCTAACTTGCAAAAGTCAGAATTGAAGAGAGAAATATTAACGTTTTCCATCGTAGCAATAAAGCTTTGAGATTGTTATTGCCTGGGCATAATTTTTTGATGGAAAAACTGAAATTTTGTAACAATTGTAGAAACAATCGTTATTACGAGACACTTCACAGAAGGTACGTAATTAAAATTTCAACTAGTGCTACACTTCACAGAAGGTGCTCAGAACGTAATACTTCACAGAAGGTACGTAAGAGAAATTCTACTAGTGCTACACTTCACAGAAGGTGCACAGATAGAATTCTGAAAATATCAACGCAAACACTTCACCGAAGGTGCGCTAATAGAATCCTGATAAAACCAACAAAGAAGATGACTGGCGAAGATGAAATAACTCCTGCTGGGGTGAATGATCACCGTTGCTCAAAGCTTTATTCGCCCCACACGAATAGCTTCCAGGAACCAGCAAGTTCGTCGAAGAACTTGGAACACTCTGCTCTTCTGACTCCTCGGATGAACTTGAACTCCTGTACCAAACGTAACGCTGGTACAATTCCTCTCTTCTCTCTCACAGCCTCTAAGCACTTGTAAACTTTCTGTCTACTACCTATGTATTAGTTCTAACCTGTGAGAGAGAAGGAGGAGGCCTTATATAAGCCCCTGCAACAACTGCCAAGTTAGCACAATGTTAGGGACGTGGTAGTAACCACCCCGAACATGGTAATAACCACCCCGAACATGGAGCAACCGCTCAGAACATGCTAGGACACGTTCTGCTGGAAGTTGTGCCACCAGCATAATTTGCACTTTACGCACACAGCCCCTTTACGCACCCTACGCACACTACACACTCTACGCACACTGCGTACGCTGCGTACACTGCACACTCTATGCACGCTGCGTACGATGTACACACTGCGCGTACTGGGCGTACTGGGTTGCGTCACTAGGCCAGCGTAACTGGGCTCGCGTAACGGGCCGTGCAACGTGGTCGCGCAAGTGGCTCGCGCAACGAGCGCAACTTAAGCGCACTATGCGCCTAGCGACGATGCTGACGTGCTAAGTGCGCCAACAAAATGCCACATTATGCCTCATGAGCCCTTGAGCCCGAGTCCGAGTCCGAGTCCGAGCCCGAGCCCGAGCCCGAGCCCGAGCCCGAGCCTGAGTCCAAGTCCGAGTCGCTAAGCCCCTACGGGGCTTAGCTCCTATGGAAATAAATTTCCCAAGAGCAAAAAGCATGAATGCTTTAATTGTTAATTTTAGCCTTTTTTCCATTTAGAAAATAATCCCACATGGCACACCCATGTGCACCTCCACACCTCATGTGCATCTCTTAAACTAGCAAAGCTAATATATAGAGATACAACCTATTTGGTTTTTCCGATGTGGGACTAAAGTTTCTAAAAGGAAAGCCAAAAACCCAACAATCCCCCACATATCTCTATATATGAGTATATGTGTTCCCCACAGTAACTGTCCATCATACATTAGGAGAGATGTCACTAACGACTTGAATCTTCCCGTATGGGTCAAAAATCAGACTATAATACAAGAATGGACTAAGCCTTGAATTCTGCATCATAGTTAAAATTCTTTCCACTCACATAATGTAGTTACGTGTGCTTCTGGCTACACATTAAAGGCCCTGTGCCAGCCTGGTTTCAGTGTATAATTTTGGGCGTCTACAAGTTTACCCTCAAGAGACGGCCTGATATCTCTTTGTCCATACACTATATGTGAGTTCATTATAAAGAGACATGGCATGAAACGCTTTGCGCTTCCCTTGCGGTGCTATGCCACTATGACACGGCTTAAAGCCGAGGCCTTACCCCGTACCGGGAACCTCATCGTAGTGTCATACTACTGTAGCATGAGGCAACCGCCTCTTTGTAGTGCCAAACTATCCAGCATGAAGCCTTAGGCTCCCTTGCGGTGTTACGCCGCCACGATATGGCTTGCAAGGCCGAGGCGTTATCCCTAACCGGGTATCTCATCGTGGTGTCGTGCCACTGTAACATGAGGAACTCCTCCTCTTTGTAGTGCTGACTACACCCCTCTTTATTTTAACATACAGTATTAGGCTAACTGCCTATTTGCGGTGCTACGCCGCTGTGACTTGGCCTGCTAAGCCGAGGCTTTATCCTATTCCTGGGAAGCACCCCACATATAGAAACCTCATTGTGGAGTCACCCCACTGTAGCATGGAGTTTCACTCCTTGTAGTGCTGCTCTACCGTGCTTCCTGTAAAGCACACCAGGCATTCACTCTGCCTGAGAACTCATTAAGGCAATTAAGCCATCCTTCCCACAGGAACCGTTTTCCGCAGAAAACAACCGTAGACAACAGTGGTTGTAGGTCCGTAACCTCTCCATGCCCAATAGAACATGTACCCACCATTCCTGATATTCTTCCAGTTAATGGTCCTCCCTTGAACCAAAAGCTAGTTGCCGAGTATATAAATCTTTGAACTAACAGCATAAAACTTTATGGTAGGAATACAATAACTAATATCAGAATACCTTCAAGCCCATTTTACAAGCTGTGTCATCGACCAGCTGGCGCTTGAGGCCCTTGGTGAACGGATCCGCCAGGTTCTCCTGACTCCGAACATCAATAACTGCAATTACACCTCTCTTAATAAGATCGTGTACTGCCCTGTGCTTTAACCGCACAGTCCTCTTCTTTCTGTTGAAAAGATCATTTGATGCCACCGCCGCAGTCGCCTGGTTGTCGCAGTATATCGGTATTGCCGAAATTTGTGCCCCAACCACTGGAAGATCATACATGAGCTCCCGAAGCCATTCTGCTTCCTCGGCTGCAGTATCAAGTGCAAAGAACTCAGATTCTATGGATGACCGCGAGAGCATAGTCTGCTTCTTCGATTTCCACGATATAGCAGCTCCACCCATTGTGGAAATATATCCACCTGTGGATCTCTCGCTATCCAAATCTGAGCACCAGCTGGCATCACTGAAGCCATCCACTACCGGCGGACCTCCGCTGTAGTACAGTGCATATGTCTGAGTCTTCTTGAGATATCTCATATCCCGTTTCACAGCTTTCCAGTGTTCAGCACCTGGGTTGCTCGTGAAACGACTCAGTATTCCTATTGCAAAAGCTATGTCAGGCCTTGTGGCAGTAGTAGCATACATCAAACTTTCGATTACGCTTGTATACTCTAGCTGTCTGATGCTTTCTCCTAAATTAGGCTTCAGCTTTAGATCACACCTGTACGGCGTATCGATCCCTGGAAGATCCCGATACCCATAACGAGTGATCATTTTCTCAATATAATGAGACTGTGACAGTGCTAGTCCAGTGTCTGTCTGGATGATTTTGATCCCTAAGATCACATCAGCTTCCCCCAAGTCCTTCATACTGAACTTGCTTGAGATGAATTTCTTTGTCTCCGTGACACAGCTAATATCCGTACCTAGGATAAGCATGTCGTCCACGTACAGACAAACGATCACACCTCTTCCATCAGCGAACTTCGTGTAAACATATTTATCCGTATCGCTGACCATGTAGCCATTTGACCTTATAACTTTGTCAAATTTCTCATGCCACATCTTGGGAGCCTGTTTAAGAACGTACAAGGATTTCACCAATTTGCAGACTTTGTCTTCAAGACCCCTGATGACAAATCCCTCTGGCTATTGCATATAAATCTCTTCGGTCAGCTCGTCATTTAGGAAAGCCGTATTCACATCCATCTGATGTATCACCATCTTATGTATTGCTGCGAGAGCAATCAACATTCTGATGGTGGTCATCCGGGCTACTGGAGCATACGTGTCAAAATAGTCAATTCTCTGCTTCTGAGAAAACCCCTTGGCTACCAACCTAGCCTTGAACTTGTCAATAGTTCCGTCTGCTTTCATCTTCTTCATGAAGATCCATTTGCATCCGATGGGTTTTGCTACTTCAGGAAGATCAACCAACACCCAAGTGTTATTTGAGGTGATGGAATCAATTTCATTGTCAATCGTCTCCTTCCAGAAAACCGCATCTCTGGTCTTCATCGCCTCATCATAGGTAAGCGGATCTGCTTCCACATGATAGGTGACAAAGTCACTTCCGAAGTCCTTCGGCCTCCTCACACGCTTAGCTGACGGCTCAGCTTGTTCTGGTTCAACCGTTGTTTCAACAACATCTTCTTGGACCACATCTTCATTGAAGACTTCAGTTTGCTGCGCACCCTCATTGTTCTCCGGTTCATCCGCAAGAACAATATTCTTGTGCCTTACAAATTTGTCTTCAAAATATTCTGTATCGCGAGATTCAATGATATGATTTGACTCAATATCAAAAAATCTCTGAGCATCACTCTTCTCGGCATACCCCAAGAAGATCGTCTTAGTAGTCCTTGTCCCAAGCTTCTGAATCTTCAGATCTGGAAGCTTGACATATGCCAGACACCCCCACACTCGAATGACATTCAAGTTAGGTCTGACCTTGAAACAGAGTTCATGAGGAGTAACGTCTGAAGTTGCATGAGGCACTCTATTTAGAATAAAAGTGGCCGTCAATGCAGCTTCACCCCAGTAGCACTTAGGAAGGCCAGCAGTCAACAACATTAAGTTAATCATTTCTGTTAACGTTCTGTTCTTCCTCTCTGCTACTCCGTTTGATTGAGGAGAGTATGGAGCCGTAGTCTCATTGACAATTCCATGTTCTTTGTAGAACGATGCAAATTCATGAGACCTGTATTCTCCACCTCGATCACTTCTTATTCTTTTGAGTTGTTGTCCAGTCTGCCGCTCAGCTTCGGCTTTGAAATCCTTGAACTTCTCAAATGCTTCGTCTTTAGTCTTTAGCAAATAGAAGAACGCATACTTAGAGAAGTCATCGATGAAGGTTATAAAATACTTCATCCCGGCCTTTGTAGAGAACTGTTTGAAGTCACAGATATCTGAGTGTACTAACTCCAGAAGATCTGTACTTCGATTAACCCGAGGAAAGGGTTTCCTTGTGATCTTAGTTTGAGCACAAACTTTACATTTCTCTATCTTACCCCCACACTTGGAGATAAGTCCTAGACTAGATATTCTGTTAATTCGTTTAGAATGAACATATCCTAGCCTATTATGCCACAACTCATAAGTATAAGCAGAATGAGTGATTGTATTAACAACATTGAACTGATTTACAAGCTGAATCTTGAACATTCCTTCGGTATAAAAAGCTTTTCCGAAATATGTTTCCATGATAGACATCACCATCTGGCCAGCATTGATGTCCATCCTGAGGCCTGCGTTGCAGAGTAGGCCTCCTGAGATCAGGTTCTTGGCGATAGCAGGTACGTGCTTCACGCCTTGAAGCGTCAGAGACTTCCCCGAAGTCAGCTTCAATACTACCGTCCCGATCCCGAGCACTTCAGCTTGTGCCTGGTTCGCCACTATAACCACATCAGATGTAGGGGTGTAGGTGGTGAACCACACCTTACTGGAGCAAACATGGCAGGTGGCTCCAGTGTCTACCCACCAGTCAACATCAGTTCCTACCGCATCAACCTGCGCAATCATAGCAACAACATCAGTGATCATAGATACCTTACTAGGTTCTACTTGCTCCGATTGCTTGGTTTTTGCTTTGCACTCATTCTTAAAGTGGCCTTTCTTGCCACACTTGAAGCAAAACATTTGAGACTTTGGCTTCTTCTTTTTGATAGAAGTTCCCTTGACTTTTAGATTGTCAGGGTTTTTCTTCTTGCTGTGGAAAGCCGCCTGCTTTCCCCTTGGTTCCTTGGTATGAACCATATTGGCGTTAGCCAATTGCTTGGACAGTACGTCCACCTTCAGTTGAGCCCGCATCTGGTCCTCAACATAGATTTCCTGCAGGAGATCTTCAAGGGTGATCTCCAGCTTCTTCCTATGCATGTTTGCATAGAACTTGCTCCATCCAGCGGGGAGCTTTTAGACAATCCCTCCAACAACAAACTTGTCGGGGAGGGGCATTGCCTCGTCTTCCAACTTCTGTTGCAGTTTCAGGAACTCCTTCACCTGCGGCAGCATAGACTTTTCGTCCTCAAAGAACCACTTGTGATATTTTTCAACCACAAATATTTTACTGCGGTTCTTGTCTTCTTCGTAGAGTTTTTCTAGAGACTCCCATATGTCTCTAGCGATATTCTTCTTAGAATAGGATTCTGCAAGAGAATCTTCCATAGCATTCAGGATTAGCAGCCTGCAAATACTATTTTCCCTTCTCCATTTTGCTTGCAGTTTAGTAGCCTCGGTAATCGCGGCAGCAGACCCAACATCTGGAATAGTAGGTTCTTCCTCCAAAAGCACGTGATCTACGTCTTTGAGTTGAAGGGTTAGATATACCTTCCTCTTCCAGACTTGGTAATGTTCTCCATCAAACTTTTCTAACTTGCAAAAGTCAGAATTGAAGAGAGAAACATTAACGTTTTCCATCGTAGCAATAAAGCTTTGAGATTGTTATTGTCTGGGTATAATTTTTCGATGGAAAAACTAAAATTTCGTAACAATTGTAGAAACAATCGTTATTACGAGACACTTCACAGAAGGTACGTAATTGAAATTTCAACTAGTGCTACACTTCACAGAAAGTGCACAGAACGTAACACTTCACAGAAGGTACGTAAGAGAAATTCAACTAGTGCTACACTTCACAGAAGGTGCACAGATAGAATTCTGAAAATATCAACGCAAACACTTCACCGAAGGTGCGCTAATAGAATCCTGATAAAACCAACAAAGAAGATGACTGGCGAAGATGAAATAACTCCTGCTGGGGTGAATGATCACCGTTGCTCAAAGCTTTATTCGCCCCATACGAATAGCTTCCAGGAACCAGCAAGTTCGTCGGAGAACTTGGAACACTCTGCTCTTCTGACTCCTCGGATGAACTTGAACTCCTGTGCAAAATGTAACGCTGGTACAATTCCTCTCTTCTCTCTCACAACCTCTAAGCACTTGTAAACTTTCTGTCTACTACCTATGCATTAGTTCTAACCTGTGAGAGAGAAGGAGGAGGCCTTATATAAGCCCCTGCAACAACTGCCAGGTTAGCACAATGTTAGGGACGTGGTAGTAACCATCCCGAACATGGAGCAACCGCTCAGAACATGCTAGGACACGTTCTGCTAGAAGTTGTGCCACCAGCGTAATTTGTACTTTACGCACACAGCCCCTTTACGCACCCTACGCACACTACACACTCTACGCACACTGCATACGCACACTTCACACTCTACGCACACTGCGTACGCAGCGCACTCTATGCACGCTACGTACGCTGCGAGTACTGGGCGTACTGGGTTGCGTACTGGGCTCGCGTAACGGGCCGCGTAAGTGGCTCGCACAACGAGCGCAACTTAAGCGCACTATGCGCCTAGCGACGATGCTGACGTGCTAAGTGCAAAGTGCGCCAACAAAATGCCACATGAGCCCTTGAGCCCGAGTCCGAGTCCGAGTCCGAGTCCGAGTCCGAGTCCGAGCCCGAGCCCGAGCCCGAGTCCGAGTCCGAGTCGCTAAGTCCCTACGGGGCTTAGCTCCTATGGAAATAAATTTCCCAAGAGCAAAAAGCATGAATGCTTTAATTGTTAATTTTAGCCTTTTTCCCATTTAGAAAATAATCCCACATGGCACACCCATGTGCACCTCCACACCTCATGTGCATCTCTTAAACTAGCAAAGCTAATATATAGAGATACAACCTATTTGGTTTTTTCGATGTGGGACTAAAGTTTCTAAAAGAAAAGCCGAAAATCCAACATCCTCAACTTGGCTAATGCCTCAACGTCCGGGCGAAGCCGGTTTCGTTTGCACTTAGCCGGGTCCATTGATCGATACGGTCATCACCCAAAACCAATATTAAATAAAATCCCGAAATCCGTTTTAAATTCATTTTTAAAATAATCTAGGATTTACGGAAAAATCCGGCAGCATCTCCTCTGTTTTTGGTCAACCCAAAAACTGGAAAATAGCGCCGATAATTTTCCTACAAATCCCAAACCAGAGAAAACCCGAATTTATATATATATATATAAAATCCACAACCAATCCACAGAATAATCGGAACGACCCAAATAATTTTCGGAAGTCCGATTCCAACCCAAAAATCACATAACGCTATCGGAAAAATCCGGAAAGCTAAAACATACAAAAAAATCCATTTCCGAAATATTCCGGAAATCCAAAATAATCCACAGAACCTTTCCGAAGGTTCCGGAAAAATACGACGTCGCTAAAACCGAATTCCCAAAGGGAATCGGGGACCATTTCTCACCAGTATCCAATATAATTGAACAATGATCGGATATAACATTAGCGAGACCAAAGCTGGAGGATAGGGGGAATATATATATATATATTTTTTGGTCAGATTCCTACTTCAGACTTCAGAGAGTACAAGAATCTATCTATGCTTATCAATGTGATTTTCTCATTTATTGGACCAAGTAAAGTCTTTTTCCAGACCCTTTTTAGCAATTCGGCGAACGAAAAAACATCGGGACGACAAAAGTACGAGTTGTTATTGCCGGGAACGCCGGGGCACGCTATTCGATGGAAAATACAGAAACTGAAACAGTTGTAAAGATAACGTTTCAAATGCAATTCCTTAAAGAAGGTTTTGCAACAGAGATCCAGAAGGATTCTGCAAATTACGAGATCTAAAAAGATATCGTAATACACGAATAATCTAAAGAGATTTTCGTGATCGTAGCAAACTGGCAGTAGTGCCTTCTAAAAAGAAGATACTGACAGAACTGCTAAAGGCAATAGAAGGATGACAGGTGAGAGATAGAAATGCTGGGGTGAATTATCACCATTGCTCAAAGCTTTATTCGTCCTCTGCGAACAGCTTCCAGGAACCAGCAAGGTTGACGGAAAACCTTGGAACACTCCTGCTTTTCTGACTCCTCGGAAGACGGCGAACTCCTCTGGCAATAGCTCTACTCTTCTCTCTCTGTTTGAAGTAACAGAACCCACGCGTACTAAAAAGTACTAGTGTTTGTGTTAAAGAACACGCTCACTACTCTGTTGTGTTAAAGAACACTTAGAGTTTTTCTTCCTGGAATTCTGATTACTACTACTCTCAGAGAGAGGAGAGAACCTGCATATATAGCCCACGGGGCGGTTGCCAAGCAGTTGCCTGAACTTCAGGGTAGTGGCAGAACCACTCCTGAACGTGCAACAACTGCTGCAACCGTTTTTACTCTAATATGCAGCCAGCCATACGCACACTACGCACTCTACGCACACTGCGTACGCTGCGCATACTGCGCACTCTATGCACGCTGCGTACGCTGCGCACACTGGGCGTACTGGGCTGCGTACTAGGCAGCGTAACTGGGCCAGCATAACTGGGCTCGCGTAACGGGCCGTGCAACGTGATCGCACAATGGCTCGCACAACGAGCGCAACTTAAGCGCACTATGCGCCTAGCGACGATGCTGACGTGCTAAGTGCAAAGTGCGCCAACAAAATGCCACATTACGCCTCATGAGCCCTTGAGCCCGAGTCCGAGCCCGAGTCCGAGTCCGAGTCCGAGTCCGAGTCGCTAAGCTCCTACGGAGCTTAGCTCCATGAAAATAAATTTCCAAGAGCAAAAAGCTTACAGCTTCTTAATTGTTGATTAAACCTTTATACCATTAATAACTAATCCCACATGGCACACACCCATGTTCACTACATGTGCATCTCCATAAAGAGAAAAGACTCATATATATGGAGATACACATTCATTTCTAGCGGATGTGGGACTAAAAACCAAAACAAAAGGCTACAAACCCAACAATCCCCCACATATCTCTATATATGAGTACGAGTGTTCCCCACAGTAACTGTCCATTATGCTTTTAGGATAGATACCACTTAAGACTTGAATCTTTCCACGTGAGTCAAACAACAGACTACAAATACAAGAATGGAATAAACCTTGAATTCTGCATCATAGCTAAAATTCTCTCCACTCACATAATGTAGTTACATGTGCCTCTGGCTACACATTAAAGGCCCTGTGCCAGTCTGATTTCAGTGTATAATTTTAGGTGTCTACAAGTTTACCCTCAAGAGATGGCCTGATATCTCTGTCATACACTATAGGTGAGTTCATTATAAAGAGACATGGCATGAAGCGCTTTGCGCTTCCCTTGCGGTGCTACGCCGCTATGACATGGCTTAAAGCCGAGGCCTTACCCCGTACCGGGAACCTCATCGTAGTGTCATACTACAGTAGCATGAGGCAACCGCCTCTTTGTAGTGCGAAACTACCCAGCATGAAGCCTTAGGCTCCTTTGCGTTGTTACGCCGCAACGACATGGCTTACAAGGCCGAGGCTTTATCCCTAACCGGGTACCTCATGGTGGTGTCGTGCCACTGTAACATGAGGAACTCCTCCTCTTTGTAGTGCTGACTACACCCCTCTTTATATTTAATATACAGCATTAGGCTAACTGCCTATTTGCGGTGCTACGCCGCTGTGACTTGGCCTGCAAAGCCGAGGCTTTATCCTATTCCTAGGCAGCACCCCACATATAGGAACCTCATCGTGGAGTTACCCTACTGTAGCATAGAGTTTCACTCCTTGTAGTGCTGTTCTACCATGCTTCCTGTAAAGCATACCAGGCAGTCACTCTGCCTGAGAACTCATTAAGGCAATTAAGCCAACCTTCCCACAGGAACTGTTTTCTGCAGAAAACAACAGTAGACAACAGTGGTTATAGGTCCGTAACCTCTCCATGCCCAATAGAACATGTACCCACCGTTCCGGATATTCTTCCGATTAGTGGTCCTCCCTTGAACCAAAAGCTAGATGCCTAGTAGATAAATCTTTGAACTATTAGCATAAAACTTTATGGTAGGAATACAATAATCCAATATCAGAATGCCTTCAAGCCCATTTTACAAGCTGTGTCATTGACCAGCTGGCGCTTGAGGCCCTTGGTGAACAGATCCGCCAGATTCTCCTGACTCCGAATATCAATCACTGCAATAACACCTCTCTTGATAAGATCGTGTACTGCCATGTGCTTCAACCGCACAGTCCTCTTCTTTCCGTTGAAAAGGTCATTTGATGCCACCGCCGCAGTCGTCTGGTTGTCGCAATATATCGGTATCGCCGGTATTTGCGCCCCAACCAATGGAAGATCATACATGAGCTCTCGAAGCCATTCTGCTTCCTCGGCTGCGGTATCTAGTACAAAGAACTCAGATTCCATGGATGACCGCGAGAGCATAGTCTGCTTCTTCGACTTCCACGATATAGCAGCTCCACCCATTGTGAAAATGTATCCACCTGTGGACCTCTCGCTCTCCACTTTTGAACACCAACTGGCATCACTGAAGCCTTCTACTACCGGAGGATCTCCGCTGTAGTACAGTACACATGTCTGAGTCTTCTTGAGATATCTCATAACCCGTTTTACAGCTTTCCAGTGTTCAATACCTGGATTGCTCGTAAAATGACTCAGCATTCCCACGGCGAAAGCTATGTCAGGTCTTGTGGCAGTAGTAGCATACATCAAACTTCCGATTACGCTTGCATACTCCAGCTGCCTGACACTTTTCCCTGAATTAGGCTTCAGCTTCAGATCACACTTGTACGGTGTATCGATCCCTGGAAGATCCCAATACCCATAACGAGTGATTATTTTCTCAATATAATGAGACTGTGACAGCGCTAGTCCAGTGTCTGTCCGGATGATCTTGATTCCTAAGATCACATTAGCTTCCCCCAAGTCCTTCATACTGAACTTGCTAGAGATGAACTTCTTTGTCTCAGTGACACAGCTAATATCCGTACCTAGGATAAGCATGTCGTCCACGTACAGACAAACGATCACACCTCTTCCATCAGCGAACTTCATATAAACACACTTGTCCGTATCGCTGACCATGTAGCCGTTTGACCTTATAACTTTGTCAAATTTCTTATGCCACATCTTGGGAGCCTGTTTAAGACCGTACAAGGATTTCACCAACTTACAGACTTTGTCTTCAAGACCCCTGATGACAAATCCCTCTGACTGTTGCATGTAAATCTCTTCGGTCAGCTCGCCATTTAGGAAAGCCGTATTCACATCCATCTGATGTATCACCATCTTATGTATTGCTGCGAGAGCAATCAACATTCTGATGGTGGTCATCCAGGCTACTGGAGCATACGTGTCAAAATAGTCAATCCCCTGCTTCTGAGAAAACCCCTTGGCTACCAACCTAGCCTTGAACTTGTCAATAGTTCCGTCTGCTTTCATCTTCTTCTTGAAGATCCATTTGCATCCGATGGGTTTCGCTCCTTCAGGAAGATCAACCAACACCCAAGTGTTATTTGAGGTGATGGAATCAATCTCATTGTCAATCGCCTCCTTCCAGAAAACTGCGTCTCTGGTCTTCATCGCCTCATCATAGGTAAGCGGATCTGCTTCCACATGATAGGTGACAAAGTCACTTCCAAAGTCCTTCGGCCTCCTCACACGATTAGCTGACGGATCAGCTTGTTCTGGTTCAACTGTTGTATCAACAACAACATCTTTTTGGACCACATCTTTATTGAAGACTTCAGTCTCTTGTGCACCCTCAATATTCTCCGGAACATTCGGAAGAACAATATTCTTGTGCCTTGCAAACTTGTCTTCAAAATATTCTGCATCGCGAGATTCAATGATATGATTTGACTCAATATCAAGAAATCTCCGAGCATCACTCTTCTCGGCATACCCCAAGAAGATCGTCTTTGTAGTCCTTGTCCCAAGCTTCTGAATCTTTAGATCTTGAAGCTTGACATATGCCAGACACACCCACACTCGAATGACATTCAAGTTAGGTCTGACCTTGAACCAGAGTTCATGAGGAGTAACGTCTGAAGTTGCATGAGGGACTCTATTTAGAATAAAAGTGGCTGTCAATGCAGCTTCTCTACAGTAGCACTTAGGAAGGCCATCAGTCAACAATATTGAATTTATCATTTTTGACAACGTCCTGTTCTTCCTCTTAGCTACTCCATTTGATTGAGGAGAGTACGGAGCCGTAGTCTCATTGACAATTCCATGTTCTTTACAGAATGATGCAAATTCATGAGACCTGTACTCCCCACCTCGATCACTTCTTATCCTTTTGAGTTGTTGTCCAGTCTGCCGCTCAGCTTCGGCTCTGAACTCCTTGAACTTCTCGAATGCTTCGTCTTTAGCCTTCAGCAAGTAGACGAACGCATATTTGAGAAGTCATCAATGAAGGTTATGAAATACTTCATCCCGGCCTTTGTAGAGAACTGTTTGAAGTAACAGATATCGGAGTGAACCAACTCCAGAAGATCTGTACTTCGATTAACCCAAGGAAAGGGTTTCCTTGTGATCTTTGTTTGAGCACAAACTTCATATTTCTCTACCTTACCCCCATATTTGGAGATAAATCCTAGACTAGACATTCTGTTTATTCGTTTACAATGAACATGTCCTAGCCTATTATGCCACAACTCAAGAGTATAAGCAGAAGGAGTGATTTTACTAATCACATTAATTACATTGGACTGATTTACAAGCTAAATTTTGAACATTCCTTCGGTATAAAAAGCTTTCCCGAAATATGTTCCCTTGATAGACATCACCATCTGGCCAGCATTGATGTCCATTCTGAGGCCTGTATTGCAGAGTAGGCCTCCCGAGATCAGGTTCTTGGCGATAGCAGGTACGTGCTTTACGCCTTGAAGTGTCAGAGACTTGCCAGAAGTTAGCTTTAGAATAACCGTCCCGATCCCTAGCACTTCAGCTTGTGCTTGGTTCGCCATCACAATCGCTTCAGAAGTGGGTGTGTAGGTGGTGAACCACTCCTTACTGGAGCAGACGTGGCAGGTGGCTCCAGTATCTACCCACCAGTCTGAATCAGATCCTACAGCATCAACCTGTCCAATCATAGCAATTACATCAGTAATCATTGAGACTTTGCTAGGCTCACCTTGCTCTGATTTCTTGGCTGGTGCTGTGCATTCACTTTTGAAATGGCCCAACTGGCCACACTTGAAACAAGGCATCTTTGCCTTAGATTTCTTTGACTTGAAAGAAGTTCTCTTAACATTCAAGTTGTTAGGGTTCTTCTTCTTCTTCTGGAAATCTGTACGCTTTTCCTTTCCCTTTGGTTCCCTTGGTCTGAACCAGGTTGGCGTTAGCCAATTGCTTGGACAGTGTGTCCACTTTCAGTTGAGCCCGCATCTGATCCTCAAAATAGATTTCCTGTAGGAGATCTTCAAGGGTGATCTCCAACTTCTTCCTATGCATGTTTGCATAGAACTTACTCCACCCAGCAGGGAGCTTTGAGACAATCCCTCCAACAACAAACTTGTTGGGGAGGGGCATAGCCTCGTCTTCCAACTTCTGTCGCAGCTTCAGAAATTCTTTGACCTGCGACAGCATGGACTTCTCGTCCTCAAAGTGCCATTTGTGATATTTTTCAACCACAAATATTTTGCTCCTGTTCTTGTCTTCTTCGTACAGTTTTTCTAGAGACTCCCATATGTCTCTAGCGATATTCTTCTTAGAATTGGATTCTGCTAGGGAATCCTCCATAGCATTCAGGATAAGCAACCTGCAAATGCTATTCTCCCTTCTCCACTTGGCCTGAAGTTTAGTAGCCGCAGAGATTGCGGCAGCAGACCCAGTATCTGGAACGGTAGGTTCCTCTTCAAGAAGCACGTGATCCACGTCTCTGAGTTGAAGAGTGAGACAAACCTTCCTCTTCCAGATTTGATAATGCTCTCCATCAAACTTCTCTAACTTACAGAAGTCAGTGTTTAGGAGTGAAGCATTACTGTTTTCCATCGTAGCAATAAAGCTTTGAGATTGTTATTGCCGGGAACGCCGGGGCACGCTATTCGATAGAAAATACAGAAACTGAAACAGTTATAAAGACAACGTTTCAAATGCAATTCCTTAAAGAAGATTTTACAACAGAGATCCAGAAGGATTCTGCAAATTATGTGATCTAAAAAGATATCGTAATACACGAATAATCTAAAGATATTTTCGTGATCGTAGCAAACTGGCAGTAGTGCCTTCTAAAAAGAAGATACTGACAGAACTGCTAAAGGCAACAGAAGGATGACAGGCGAGAGATGGAAATTCTGGGGTAAATTATCACCGTTGCTCAAAGCTTTATTCGTCCTCTACGAACAGCTTCCAGGAACCAGCAAGGTTGACGGAAAACCTTGGAACACTCCTGCTCTTCTGACTCCTCGGAAGACGGCGAACTCCTCTGGCAATAGCTCTACTCTTCTCTCTCTGTTTGAAGTAACAGAACCCACGCGTACTAAAAAGTACTAGTGTTTGTGTTAAAGAACACGCTCACTACTCTGTTGTGTTAAAGAATACTTAGAGTTTTTCTTCCTGGAATTCTGATTACTACTACTCTCAGAGAGAGAAGAGAAACTGCATATATAGCCCACGGGGCGGTTGCCAAGTAGTTGCCTGAACTTCAGAGTAGTGGCAGAACCACTCCTGAACGTGCAGCAACTGCTGCAACCGTTCTCGCTCTAATATGCAGCCAGCCATACGCACACTACGCACTCTACGCACACTGCGTACGCTGCGCATACTGTACACTCTACGCACGCTGCGTATGCTGCGCACACTGGGCGTACTGGGCTGCGTACTAGGCTGCGTAACTGGGCCAGCGTAACTGGGCTCGCGTAACGGGCCGCGCAACGTGGTCGCGCAAGTGGCTCGCGCAACGAGCGCAACTTAAGCGCACTATGCGCCTAGCGACGATGCTGACGTACAAAGTGCAAAGTGCGCCAACAAAACGCCACATTACGCCTCATGAGCCCTTGAGCCCGAGTCCGAGCCCGAGTCCGAGTCCGAGTCCGAGTCCGAGTCGCTAAGCTCCTACGGAGCTTAGCTCCATGGAAATAAATTTCCAAGAGCAAAAAGCTTACAGCTTCTTAATTGTTGATTAAGTCTTTATACCATTAATAACTAATCCCACATGGCACACACCCATGTTCACTACATGTGCATCTCCATAAAAAGAAAAGACTCATATATATGGAGATACACATTCCTTTCTAGCCGATGTGGGACTAAAAACCAAAACAACAGGCTACAAACCCAACAATCCCCCACATATCTCTATATATATGAGTACGAGTGTTCCCCACAGTAACTGTCCATTATGCTTTTAGGATAGATGCCACTTAAGACTTGAATCTTCCCACGTGAGTCAAACAACAGACTACAAATACAAGAATGGAATAAACCTTGAATTCTGCATCATAGCTGAAATTCTCTCCACTCACATAATGTAGTTACATGTGCCTCTGGCTATACATTAAAGGCCCTGTGCCAGCCTGGTTTCAGTGTATAATTTTGGGTGTCTACAAGTTTACCCTCAAGAGATGGCCTGATATCTCTGTCATACACTATAGGTGAGTTCATTATAAAGAGACATGGCATGAAGCGCTTTGCGCTTCCCTTGCGGTGCTACGCCGCTATGACATGGCTTAAAGCCGAAGCCTTACCCCGTACCGGGAACCTCATCGTAGTGCCATACTACAGTAGCATGAGGCAACCGCCTCTTTGTAGTGCCAAACTACCCAGCATGAAGCCTTAGGCTCCTTTGCGTTGTTACGCCGCAACGACATGGCTTGCAAGGCCGAGGCTTTATCCCTAACCGGGTACCTCATGGTGGTGTCGTGCCACTGTAACATGAGGAACTCCTCCTCTTTGTAGTGCTGACTACACCCCTCTTTATATTTAATATACAGCATTAGGCTAACTTCCTATTTGCGGTGCTACGTCGCTGTGACTTGGCCTGCAAAGCCGAGGCTTTATCCTATTCCTGGGCAGCACCCCACATATAGGAACCTCATCGTGGAGTCACCCTACTGTAGCATGGAGTTTCACTCCTTGTAGTGCTGTTCTACCATGCTTCCTGTAAAGCATACCAGGCAGTCACTCTGCCTGAGAACTCATTAAGGCAATTAAGCCAACCTTCCCACAGGAACTGTTTTCCGCAGAAAACAACAGTAGACAACAGTGGTTATAGGTCCGTAACCTCTCCATGCCCAATAGAACATGTACCCACCGTTTCGGATATTCTTCTGATTAGTGGTCCTCCCTTGAACCAAAAGCTAGATACCTAGTAGATAAATCTTTGAACTATTAGCATAAAACTTTATGGTAGAAATACAATAATCCAATATCAGAATGTCTTCAAGCCCATTTTACAAGCTGTGTCATTGACCAGCTGGCGCTTGAGGCCCTTGGTGAACGGATCCGCTAGATTCTCCTGACTCCGAATATCAATCACTGCAATAACACCTCTCTTGATAAGATCGTGTACTGCCATGTGCTTCAACCGCACAGTCCTCTTCTTTCCGTTGAAAAGGTCATTTGATGCCACCGCCGCAGTCGCCTGGTTGTCGCAGTATATCGGTATCGCCGGTATTTGTGCCCCAACCAATGGAAGATCATACATGAGCTCCCGAAGCCATTCTGCTTCCTCGGCTGCGGTATCTAGTACAAAGAACTCAGATTCTATGGATGACCGCGAGAGCATAGTCTGCTTCTTCGACTTCCACGATATAGCAGCTCCACCCATTGTAAAAATGTATCCACCTGTGGACCTCTCGCTCTCCACCTCTGAACACCAACTGGCATCACTGAAGCCTTCTACTACCGGAGGATCTCTACTGTAGTACAGTGCATATGTCTGAGTCTTCTTGAGATATCTCATAACCCGTTTTACAGCTTTCCAGTATTCAACACCTGGATTGCTCGTAAAACAACTTAGCATTCCTACGACGAAAGCTATGTCAGGTCTTGTGGCAGTAGTAGCATATATCAAACTCCCGATTATGCTTGCATACTCCAGCTGCCTGACGCTTTCCCCTGAATTAGGCTTCAGCTTCAGATCACACCTGTATAGCGTATCGATCCCTGGAAGATCCCGATACCCATAACGAGTGATCATTTTCTCAATATAATGAGACTGTGACAGCGCTAGTCCAGTGTCTGTCCGGATGATCTTGATCCCTAAGATCACATTAGCTTCCCCCAAGTCCTTCATACTCAACTTGCTAGAGATGAACTTCTTTGTCTCAGTGACACAGCTAATATCCGTACCTAGGATAAGCATGTCGTCCACGTACAGACAAACGATCACACCTCTTCCATCAGCGAACTTCGTGTAAACACACTTGTCCGTATCGCTGACCATGTAGCCGTTTGACCTTATAACTTTGTCAAATTTCTCATGCCACATCTTGGGAGCCTGTTTAAGACCGTACAAGGATTTCACCAACTTGCAGACTTTGACTTCAAGACCCCTGATGACAAATCCCTCTGACTGTTGCATGTAAATCTCTTCGGTCAGCTCGCCATTTAGGAAAGCCGTATTCATATCCATCTGATGTATCACCATCTTATGTATTGTTACGAGAGCAATCAACATTCTGATGGTGGTCATCCAGGCTACTGGAGCATACGTGTCAAAATAGTCAATCCCCTGCTTCTGAGAAAATCCCTTGGCTACCAACCTAGCCTTGAACTTGTCAATAGTTCCGTCTGCTTTCATCTTCTTCTTGAAGATCCATTTGCATCCGATGGGTTCGCTCCTTCAGGAAGATCAACCAACACCCAAGTGTTATTTGAGATGATGGAATCAATCTTATTGTTAATCGCCTCCTTCCAGAAAACCGTGTCTCTGGTCTTCATCGCCTCATCATAGGTAAGCGGATCTGCTTCCACATGATAGGTGACAAAGTCACTTCCGAAGTCCTTCGGCCTTCCCACACGCTTAGCTGACGGCTCAGCTTGTTCTGGTTCAACCGTTGTATCAACAACAACATCTTCTTGGACCACATCTTCATTGAAGACTTCAGTCTCTTGTGCACCCTCATTATTCTCCGGAACATCCGGAAGAACAATATTTTTGTGCCTTGCAAACTTGTCTTCAAAATATTCTGCATCGCGAGATTCAATGATATGATTTGACTCAATATCAAGAAATCTTCGAGCATCACTCTTCTCGGCATACCCCAAGAAGATCGTCTTTGTAGTCCTTGTCCCAAGCTTCTGAATCTTTAGATCTTGAAGCTTGACATATGCCAGACACCCCCACACTCGAATGACATTCAAGTTAGGTCTGACCTTGAACCAGAGTTCATGAGGAGTAACGTCTGAAGTTGCATGAGGCACTCTATTTAGAATAAAAGTGGCCGTCAATGCAGCTTCTCCCCAGTAGCACTTAGGAAGGCCATCAGTCAATAATATTGAATTTATCATTTTTGACAACGTCCTGTTCTTCCTCTTAGCTACTCCGTTTGATTGAGGAGAGTACGGAGCCGTAGTCTCATTGAAAATTCCATGTTCTTTACAGAATGATGCGAATTCATGAGACCTGTACTCCCCACCTCGATCACTTCTTATCCTTTTGAGTTGTTGTCCAGTCTGCCGCTCAGCTTCGGCTCTGAACTCCTTGAACTTCTCGAATGCTTCGTCTTTAGCCTTCAGCAAGTAGACGAACGCATACTTTGAGAAGTCATCGATAAAGGTTATGAAATACTTCATCCCGGCCTTTGTAGAGAACTGTTTGAAGTAACAGATATCGGAGTGAACCAACTCCAGAAGATCTGTACTTCGATTAACCCAAGGAAAGGGTTTCCTTGTGATCTTCGTTTGAGCACAAACTTCACATTTCTCTACCTTACCCCCACATTTGGAGATAAGTCCTAGACTAGACATTCTGTTTATTCGTTTACAATGAACATGTCATAGCCTATTATGCCACAACTCAAGAGTATAAGCAGAAGGAGTGATTTTACTAATCATATTAATTACATTGGACTGATTTACAAGCTAAATTTTGAACATTCCTTCGGTATAAAAAGCTTTCCTGAAATATGTTCCCTTGATAGACATCACCATCTGGCCAGCATTGATGTCCATCCTGAGGCCTGCATTGCAGAGTAGGCCTCCCGAGATCAGGTTCTTGGCGATAGCAGGTACGTGCTTCACACCTTGAAGCGTCAGAGACTTGCCAGAAGTTAGCTTCAGAATAACCGTCCCGATCCCTAGCACTTCAGCTTGTGCTTGGTTCGCCATCACAATCGCTTCAGAAGTGGGTGTGTAGGTGGTGAACCACTCCTTACTGGAGCAGACATGGCAGGTGGCTCCAGTATCTACCCACCAGTCTGAATCAGATCCTACAGCATCAACCTGTCCAATCATAGCAATTACATCAGTAATCATTGAGACTTTGCTAGGCTCACCTTGCTCTGATTTCTTGGCTGGTGCTGTGCATTCACTTTTGAAATGGCCCAACTGGCCACACTTGAAACAAGACATCTTTGCCTTAGATTTCTTTGACTTGAAAGAAGTTCCCTTAACATTCAAGTTGTTAGGGTTCTTCTTCTTCTTCTGGAAATCTGCACGCTTTCCCTTTCCCTTTGGTTTCCTTGGTCTGAACCAGATTGGCGTTAGCCAATTGCTTGGAAAGTGTGTCCACCTTCAGTTGAGCCCACATCTGGTCCTCAACATAGATTTCCTATAGGAGATCTTCAAGGGTGATCTCCAACTTCTTCCTATGCATGTTTGCATAGAACTTACTCTACCCAGCAGGGAGCTTTGAGACAATCCCTCCAACAACAAACTTGTTGGGGAGGGGCATAGCCTCGTCTTCCAACTTCTGTCGCAGCTTCAGAAATTCTTTGACCTGCGGCAGCATGGACTTCTCGTCCTCAAAGAGCCATTTGTGATATTTTTCAACCACAAATATTTTGCTTCTGTTCTTGTCTTCTTCGTACAGTTTTTCTAGAGACTCCTATATGTCTCTAGCGATATTCTTCTTAGAATAGGATTCTGCTAGGGAATCCTCCATAGCATTCAGGATAAGCAACCTGCAAATGCTATTCTCCCTTCTCCACTTGGCCTGAAGTTTAGTAGCCGCAGAGATTGCGACAGCAGACCCAGTATCTGGAACGGTAGGTTCCTCTTCAAGAAGCACGTGATCCACGTCTCTGAGTTGAAGAGTGAGATAAACCTTCCTCTTCCAGATTTGATAATGCTCTCCATCAAACTTCTCTAACTTACAGAAGTCAGTGTTTAGGAGTGAAGCATTAATGTTTTCTATCGTAGCAATAAAGCTTTGAGATTGTTATTGCCGGAAACGCCGGGGCACGCTATTCGATGGAAAATACAGAAACTGAAACAGTTGTAAAGACAACGTTTCAAATACAATTCCTTAAAGAAGGTTTTGCAACAGAGATCCAGAAGGATTCTGCAAATTACGAGATCTAAAAAGATATCGTAATACACAAATAATCTAAATATATTTTCGTGATCGTAGCAAACTGGCAGTAGTGCCTTCTAAAAAGAAGATACTGACAGAACTGCTAAAGGCAACAGAAGGATGACAGGCGAGAGATGGAAATGCTGGAGTGAATTATCACCGTTGCTCAAAGCTTTATTCGTCCTCTGCGAACAGCTTCCAGGAACCAGCAAGGTTGACGGAAAACCTTGGAATACTCCTGCTCTTCTGACTCCTCGGAAGACGGCGAACTCCTCTGGCAATAGCTCTACTCTTCTATCTCTGTTTGAAGTAACAGAACCCACGCGTACTAAAAAGTACTAGTGTTTGTGTTAAAGAACACGCTCACTACTCTGTTGTGTTAAAGAACACTTAGAGTTTTCTCCCTGGAATTTTGATTACTACTACTCTCAGAGAGAGGAGAGAAACTGCATATATAGCCCACGGGGCGGTTGCCAAGCAGTTGCCTGAACTTCAGGGTAGTGGCAGAACCACTCCTGAACGTGCAGCAACTGCTGCAACCGTTCTCGCTCTAATATGCAGCCAGCCATACGCACACTACGCACTCTACGCACACTGCGTACGCTGCGCATACTGTGCACTCTACGTACGCTGCGTACGCTGCGCACACTGGGCGTACTGGGCTGCGTACTAGGCTGCGTAACTGGGCCAGCGTAACTGGGCTCGCGTAACGGGCCGCGCAACGTGGTCGCGCAAGTGGCTCGTGCAACGAGCGCAACTTAAGCGCACTATGCGCTTAGCGACGATGCTGACGTGCTAAGTGCAAAGTACGCCAACAAAATGCCACATTACGCCTCATGAGCCCTTGAGCCCGAGTCCGAGCCCGAGTCCGAGTCCGAGTCCGAGTCCGAGTCGCTAAGCTCCTAAGGAGCTTAGCTCCATGGAAATAAATTTCCAAGAGCAAAAAGCTTACAGCTTCTTAATTGTTGATTAAGCCTTTATACTATTAATAACTAATCCCACATGGCACACACCCATGTTCACTACATGTACATCTCCATAAAGAGAAAAGACTCATATATATGGAGATACACATTCCTTTCTAGCCGATGTGGGACTAAAAACCAAAACAAAAGGCTACAAACCCAACAATCCCCCACATATCTCTATATATATGAGTACGAGTGTTCCCCACAGTAACTGTCCATTATGCTTTTAGGATAGATGCTACTTAAGACTTGAATCTTCCCACGTGAGTCAAACAACAGACTACAAATACAAGAATGGAATAAACCTTGAATTCTGCATCATAGCTAAAATTCTCCCCACTCACATAATGTAGTTACATGTGCCTCTGGCTACACATTAAAGGCCCTGTGCCAGCCTGGTTTCAGTGTATAATTTTGGGTGTCTACGAGTTTACCCTCAAGAGATGGCCTGATATCTCTGTCATACACTATAGGTGAGTTCATTATAAAGAGACATGGCATGAAGCGCTTTGCGCTTCCCTTGCGGTGCTACGCCGCTATGACATGGCTTAAAGCCGAGGCCTTACCCCATACCGGGAACCTCATCGTAGTGTCATACTACAGTAGCATGAGGCAACCGCCTCTTTGTAGTGCCAAACTACCCAGCATGAAGCCTTAGGCTCCTTTGCGTTGTTACGCCGCAACGACATGGCTTGCAAGGTTGAGGCTTTATCCCTAACCGGGTACCTCATGGTGGTGTCGTGCCACTGTAACATGAGGAACTCCTCCTCTTTGTAGTGCTGACTACACCCCTCTTTATATTTAATATACAACATTAGGCTAACTGCCTATTTGCGGTGCTACGCCGCTGTGACTTGGCCTGCAAAGCCGAGGCTTTATCCTATTCCTGGGCAGCACCCCACATATAGGAACCTCATCGTGGAGTCACCCTACTGTAGCATGGAGTTTCACTCCTTGTAGTGCTGTTCTACCATGCTTCCTGTAAAGCATACCAGGCAGTCACTCTGCTTGAGAACTCATTAAGGCAATTAAGCCAACCTTGCCACAGGAACTGTTTTTCGCAGAAAACAACAGTAGACAACAGTGGTTATAGGTCCGTAACCTCTCCATGCCCAATAGAACATGTACCCACCGTTCCGGATATTCTTCCGATTAGTGGTCCTCCCTTGAACCAAAAGCTAGATGCCTAGTAGATAAATCTTTGAACTATTAGCATAAAACTTTATGGTAGGAATACAATAATCCAATATCAGAATGCCTTTAAGCCCATTTTACAAGCTGTGTCATTGACCAGCTGGCGCTTGAGGCCCTTGGTGAACGGATCCGCTAGATTCTCCTGACTCCGAATATCAATCACTGCAATAACACCTCTCTTGATAAGATCGTGTACTGCCATGTGCTTCAACCGTACAGTCCTCTTCTTTCCGTTGAAAAGGTCATTTGATGCCACCGCCGCAGTCGCCTGGTTGTCGCAGTATATCGGTATCGCCGGTATTTGCGCCCCAACCAATGGAAGATCATACATGAGCTCCCGAAGCCATTCTGCTTCCTCGGCTGCGGTATCTAGTACAAAGAACTCAGATTCCATGGATGACCGCGAGAGCATAGTCTGCTTCTTCGACTTCCACGATATAGCAGCTCCACCCATTGTGAAAATGTATCCACCTGTGGACCTCTCGCTCTCCACCTCTGAACACCAACTGGCATCACTGAAGCCTTCTACTACCGGAGGATCTCCGCTGTAGTACAGTGCATATGTCTGAGTCTTCTTGAGATATCTCATAACCCGTTTTACAGCTTTCCAGTGTTCAACACCTGGATTGCTCGTAAAACGACTCAGCATTCCCACGGCGAAAGCTATGTCAGGTCTTGTGGCAGTAGTAGCATACATCAAACTCCTGATTACGCTTGCATACTCCAGCTGCCTGACGCTTTCCCCTGAATTAGGCTTCAGCTTCAGATCACACCTGTACGGCGTATCGATCCCTGGAAGATTCCGATACCCATAACGAGTGATCATTTTCTCAATATAATGAGACCGTGACAGCGCTAGTCCAGTGTCTGTCCGGATAATCTTGATCCATAAGATCATATTAGCTTTCCCCAAGTCCTTCATACTGAACTTGCTAGAGATGAACTTCTTTGTCTCAGTGACACAGCTATATCCGTACCTAGGATAAGCATGTCGTCCACGTACAGACAAACGATCACACCTCTTCCATCAGCGAACTTCGTGTAAACACACTTGTCCGTATCGCTGACCATGTAGCCGTTTGACCTTATAACTTTGTCAAATTTCTCATGCCACATCTTGGGAGCCTGTTTAAGACCGTACAAGGATTTCACCAACTTGCAGACTTTGTCTTCAAGACCCCTGATGACAAATCCCTCTGACTGTTGCATGTAAATCTCTTCGGTCAGCTCGTCATTTAGGAAAGCCGTATTCACATCCATCTGATGTATCACCATCTTATGTATTGCTGTGAGAGCAATCAACATTTTGATGGTGGTCATCCAGGCTACTGGAGCATACGTGTCAAAATAGTCAATCTCCTGCTTCTGAGAAAATCCCTTGGCTACCAACCTAGCCTTGAACTTGTCAATAGTTCCGTCTGCTTTCATCTTCTTCTTGAAGATCCATTTGCATCCGATGGGTTTCGCTCCTTCAGGAAGATCAACCAACACCCAAGTGTTATTTGAGGTGATGGAATCAATCTCATTGTCAATCGCCTCCTTCCAGAAAACTGCGTCTATGGTCTTCATCGCCTCATCATAGGTAAGCGGATCTGCTTCCACATGATAGGTGACAAAGTCACTTCCGAAGTCCTTCGGCCTCCTCACACGCTTAGCTGACGGCTCAGCTTGTTCTGGTTCAACCGTTGTATCAACAACAACATCTTCTTGGACCACATCTTCATTGAAGACTTCAGTCTCTTGTGCACCCTCATTATTCTCCGGAACATCCGGAAGAACAATATTCTTGTGCCTTGCAAACTTGTCTTCAAAATATTCTGTATCGCGAGATTCAATGATATGATTTGACTCAATATCAAGAAATCTCCGAGCATCACTCTTCTCGGCATACCCCAAGAAGATCGTCTTTGTAGTCCTTGTCCCAAGCTTCTGAATCTTTAGATCTTGAAGCTTGACATATGCCAGATACCCCCACACTCGAATGACATTCAAGTTAGGTCTGACCTTGAACCAGAGTTCATGAGGTGTAACGTCTGAAGTTGCATGAGGCACTCTATTTAGAATAAAAGTGGTCGTCAATGCAGCTTCTCCCTATTAGCACTTAGGAAGGCCATCAGTCAACAATATTGAATTTATCATTTTTGACAACGTCCTGTTCTTCCTCTTAGCTACTCCGTTTGATTGAGGAGAGTACGGAGCCGTAGTCTCATTGACAATTCCATGTTCTTTACAGAATGATGCGAATTCATGAGACCAGTACTCCCCACCTCGATCGCTTCTTATCCTTTTGAGTTGTTGTCCAGTCTGCCGCTCAGCTTCGGCTCTGAACTCCTTGAACTTCTCGAATGCTTCGTCTTTAGCCTTCAGCAAGTAGACGAACGCATACTTTGAGAAGTCATCGATGAAGGTTATGAAATACTTTATCCCGGCCTTTGTAGAGAACTGTTTGAAGTAACAGATATCGGAGTGAACCAACTCTAGAAGATCTGTACTTCGATTAACCCAAGGAAAGGGTTTCCTTGTGATCTTCGTTTGAGCACAAACTTCACATTTCTCTACCTTACCCCCACATTTGGAGATAAGTCCTAGACTAGACATTCTGTTTATTCGTTTACAATGAACATGTTCTAGCCTATTATGCCACAACTCAAGAGTATAAGCAGAAGGAGTGATTTTACTAATCACATTAATTACATTAGACTGATTTACAAGCTAAATTTTGAACATTCCTTCGGTATAAAAAGCTTTTCCGAAATATGTTCCCTTGATAGACATCACCATCTGGCCAGCATTGATGTCCATCCTGAGGTCTGCATTGCAGAGTAGGCCTCCCGAGATCAGGTTCTTGGCGATAGCAGGTACGTGCTTCACGTCTTGAAGCGTCAGAGACTTGCCAGAAGTTAGCTTCAGAATAACCGTCCCGATCCCTAGCACTTCAGCTTGTGCTTGGTTCGCCATCACAATCGCTTCAGAAGTGGGTGTGTAGGTGGTGAACCACTCCTTACTGGAGCAGACATGGCAGGTGGCTCCAGTATCTACCCACCAGTCTGAGTCAGATCCTACAGCATCAACCTGTCCAATCATAGCAATTACATCAGTAATCATTGAGACTTTGCTAGGCTCACCTTGCTCTGATTTCTTGGCTGGTGCTGTGCATTCACTTTTGAAATGGCCCAACTGGCCACACTTGAAACAAGGCATCTTTGCCTTAGATTTCTTTGACTTGAAAGAAGTTCCCTTAACATTCAAGTTGTTAGGGTTCTTCTTCTTCTTCTGGAAATCTGTACGCTTTTCCTTTCCCTTTGGTTCCCTTGGTCTGAACCAGATTGGCGTTAGCCAATTGCTTGGACAGTGTGTCCACCTTCAGTTGAGCCCGCATCTGGTCCTCAACATAGATTTCCTGTAGGAGATCTTCAAGGGTGACCTCCAACTTCTTCCTATGCATGTTTGCATAGAACTTACTCCACCCAGCAGGGAGCTTTGAGACAATCCCTCCAACAACAAACTTGTTGGGGAGGGGCATAGCCTCGTCTTCCAACTTCTGTCGCAGCTTCAGAAATTCTTTGACCTGTGGCAGCATGGACTTCTCGTCCTCAAAGAGCCATTTGTGATATTTTTCAACCACAAATATTTTGCTCCTGTTCTTGTCTTCTTCGTACAGTTTTTCTAGAGACTCCCATATGTCTCTAGCAATATTCTTCTTAGAATAGGATTCTGCTAGGGAATCCTCCATAGCATTCAGGATAAGCAACCTGCAAATGCTATTCTCCCTTCTCCACTTGGCCTGAAGTTTAGTAGCCGCAGAGATTGCGGCAGCAGATCCAGTATCTGGAACGGTAGGTTCCTCTTCAAGAAGCACATGATCCACGTCTCTGAGTTGAAGAGTGAGATAAACCTTCCTCTTCCAGATTTGATAATGCTCTCCATCAAACTTCTCTAACTTACAGAAGTCAGTGTTTAGGAGTGAAGCATTAATGTTTTCCATCGTAGCAATAAAGCTTTGAGATTGTTATTGCCGGGAACGCCGGGGCACGCTATTCGATGAAAATACAGAAACTGAAACAGTTGTAAAGACAACGTTTCAAATGCAATTCCTTAAAGAAGGTTTTGCAACAGAGATCCAGAAGGATTCTGCAAATTACGAGATCTAAAAAGATATCGTAATACACGAATAATCTAAAGACATTTTCGTGATCGTAGCAAACTGGCAGTAGTGCCTTCTAAAAAGAAAATACTGACAGAACTGCTAAAGGCAACAGAAGGATGACAGGCGAGAGATGGAAATGCTGGGGTGAATTATCACCGTTGCTCAAAGCTTTATTCGTCCTCTGCGAACAGCTTCCAGGAACCAGCAAGGTTGACGGAAAACCTTGGAACACTCCTGCTCTTCTGACTCCTCGGAAGACGGCGAACTCCTCTGGCAATAGCTCTACTCTTCTCTCTCTGTTTGAAGTAACAGAACCCACGCGTACTAAAAAGTACTAGTGTTTGTGTTAAAGAACACGCTCACTACTCTGTTGTGTTAAAGAACACTTAGAGTTTTTCTCCCTGGAATTCTGATTACTACTACTCTCAGAGAGAGGAGAGAACCTGCATATATAGCCCACGGGGCGGTTGCCAAGCAGTTGCCTGAACTTCAGGGTAGTGGAAGAACCACTCCTGAACGTGCAGCAACTGCTGCAACCGTTCCCGCTCTAATATGCAGCCAGCCATACGCACACTACGCACTCTACGCACACTGCGTACGCTGCGCATACTGCGCACGCTTGCGCACACTGGGCGTACTGGGCTCGCGTAACGGGCCGCGCAAGTGGCTCGCACAACTTAAGCGCACTATACGCCTAGCGACGATGCTGACGTGCTAAGTGCAAAGTGCGCCAACAAAATGCCACATTACGCCTCTTGAGCCCTTGAGCCTGAGTCCGAGTCGCTAAGCTCCTACGGAGCTTAGCTCCATGGAAATAAATTTCCAAGAGCAAAAAGCTTACAGCTTCTTAATTGTTGATTAAGCCTTTATACCATTAATAATTAATCCCACATGGCACACACCCATGTGCACTACATGTGCATCTCCATAAAGAGAAAAGACTCATATATATGGAGATATACATTCCTTTCTAGCCGATGTGGGACTAAAAACCAAAACAAAAGGCTACAAACCCAACACGAGTTAGGGGTGAGCAAATACCGACTGATACCAAAAAATTGATCGAATACCGATTAAAAATATTTCGAAAAATCGAACCGAAATTATGTACCGATACCGAATTACCGAACCGACTAAATTACGGTATATAATGGTAATGGTAACGCTTTGAGTGTAATACCAAACCGAAAATACCGAACCGAACCGATTCACACACACACACACACACACACACACATTTTTCTAATGTTGTTCATGATTAATTTTACACTACTCATTTTTATTTTTATCTTTGTTTTGGTTGGTTTCCTAGAACTTGAAATTGATTTTAGTGGACTTGAATTTATATTAAGAATGCTAAGAATTGAGTTTTTGATCTTTTGAGCTTTTGTTTTTGTGTTCTCATAGAATTCTGAAGTGAATTTTGGTTACTTAAACTTATACTAAAGATTAAACTTAGTGACCACGTTTGATATTTTAAGCTCATTTATAGGTGTTTGCGACTTGTTACATATTGTTCTAATAATTTTGATTAATTGTTTGGTTGGTAGGGACTTGGCTTTAAAATTAATGCTTCCAAAAAAGTAAAAAAATATATATTATAGGTTAAGAGGTTCTACAATATTAAGTGTGTTAATTGATCAAATATTAATTGGTAAAATACCGATACCGAACAAAAACCGACCGAATACTGATTTAGCCGAAACCGAAAAAAACCGATTCTAAATGGTACGATATTGGTATTGATTTTTCAAATACCAATTTTAAAATAATACCGAAAAAATCGACCAAATACCGACCGATTATACCGACGCTCACCCCTAGTACGAGTATAAATCGATTTAGTGCAAATAAAATACGCTCAAAAATTTGGTCAAATATTCAAAAAATAAAAATATTGAGGTTAGAAACTTCACACGCTTAAATATGTTGCCAAATTTAGTTAATTAATACAGGTTTCCACCACATTATTTTGGTTAAATTTTTCAATAATTTATACGAAATACGTTTAAAACTTCGCATACTTAAAATTTACGTACTGATTTGAATCTATCAAAAGTACGCAAGTATTATACAATTTTTTGAAAGACAAAAAAGAAGAAGCATATAATACGGGTTTTATTCGAGTGATTGCTAACAAGTTCCCGACATAGGCACATCAATTAAACTCTGGCGTCTAATAAAATTGTTGAAATCATCAGTGTCCTTTGTATTATTGCAATATGCATTCTTTGTTGTTTGCCTTTTCAACATGTTTTACCAAAAGAACAAAATCTTCCAACATACTCACATTCTTTCCGAAAAAATATTGGAGTTTCAACAATTCATAATACCATCAGAAGACATCGCGACCTTTTTAATACTCCACCAATATTCAAGAAAAAAAAACCTCCAGTTGACTTAACATTGTTTATAATCAATTATATCAACAACAAAAAAATCAATTTGGTTTTTAATGCAAACAACATATATCTCACTTGTAAAAAGAAAAAAATGTTTTAATTTTACTTCTTTTCTGATCATTTTCCAATCCCCTGACTTTCCAAGAATAAATCCTTATAAAGAAATGGAAAGAATCACATACTGAATTAAGTGATAATTATGGCATTGTAAAATGAAACATGTCCAATTCTAACACTAAATTAATTAACAATTTTGTTCCATGAGGTTCACATTTATTTGTTCTAAACCGCGTTCACACGGTTTCGGTCAAAGCAAGCGCGTGGACATGCATACACTAACATCCTTCCTCTTCTGCTGTCTACAGTTAACTGTGTCATCCACGTGGAAGTCATGCTTGGATGCTTACCTACCAATCATATATTTTGAATTTTTATTAAAGAAAGGATGGAAAACGTTTGTGGTCGAGAAGTGAACAAGTACCTACTATTATTATTATTATTATTATTATTATTAAAACCCTTGAAGAGTAATGATTATTTTGTGATAATATACCTATTATTCCAAAATTTACAAATGTAATATAAAAAAAAACAAATGCTAAGGGTACCATATCAAAATAAGTATAAGTTAATATTCATTTTTCTAGCTACCCATGTTATATCTATGGCAACAAGACAGACCATATATATATATATATATATATATATATATATATATATATATATATATATATAACGGCAGGAATGTTGACGTGTGCTGAACAATGTTAGAATATATTAGGTTAACTTAAAACTATAGAAACATAAATTAATATTAAAATGTTAAAGATAATAATACAAAAATATATAAACGTTGACGTGCAACGACATTTTGAGTAAAATAAGTATGAGAATAATGTTTCTGAAAGCAAACTTCTATGGACTGATTCTTTGCTTTTGGATTAAGGATATAACTATTAAAAGGAGATGCTGAAAGATAGATAGTGATGGAATTTCCGAAAGCAACATTTTTTTCCCTTTATTTTTTCTTTTGGTATAGAACATGCGTTGAGACAAATTTCCATGAACGGTAACAACAATCGACAAAATAAAGATTCCAGTAAGAAATAACTCATGAAACGCCCAAAGCGAACAGATGATTCAAACTCTAAACAAACTTGAAATGCCAACCAATGTTTTTCCTAGGTGGGTTGGTACAAGGCCGGCCATGGCCGAGGCGGTCAGGACGACCGTCCAGGACCCATCGATCATGAGGGTCCAAAAAATATAGTTTAAACATAAATATATTAATAATTTTGTATCCAAATTAGAAATAATATGTACCATGGGCCTTTCTTGGCATAAAATTATTTTGGTATAGTGCTTAATGTGTTAGACTTGTATGCTAAAGGTCATTGGTTCAAATCTTGATGGTAACACTTTTATTTTAATTTTAATTTTCTTTTAGTTTTTTTTTTATTATGTATGGGCCCGATTTTAAATATTGGTACCGAACCTCTATAAGCTCAGGACCAATCCTGGGTTGGTATCGCTAAATCTGAGTCATCAAAAGATAATTTAAACTGTTTTTGTAAGTCTGGTGTCATAGATTTAATGATCATAAAATACATCCATTAGATACAATACTAATAACGCTTGGTCGATAAATTATCAAATGTTAGCTTGACTCATGGAAATGTTTGTATATGTTAGGAATATATTAAGTTTGGTACTTATCGTATTAGAAATACATTGTAATACTTATATATCGTAGGAATATATTATGTTTAGTACTTACCATATGGGAATATCATCATATATGATAGTACTTATACATATTAGAAATATATTGTATTTAATAATTACCATATAAGAATAGAATTATATATGGTAATACAAATTTATTTATATAGTCTCCACTGTGAGATGCATAAACCTCCAAGAATTCATTCTCTCAAATACATCTCCAAGTTCTATATTTGACTTGACATCAGAGCAAAAGATTAGCTCTATATTTGACTTGGCATCAGAGCAATGATTGCTAAGAACTTTGTTTCTTTCTTTTCAATTTGGTTGTTTCTTAGAACAATTTCTGGTCGAGAACTTTCTTTTTAATTTGATTGTTTCTTAGATAAGTTTCTGGTCAAGAACTTTCTTTTCAATTTGATTTTTCTTAGATCAATTTCTAGTTAAGAACTTCTTTATTGGATTAGAAAACACTGATTCGACTCGTCGAGTGTTTCCTTCGACCTGTCAAAATCTATCTGTCTAGTTGATTTTGCTGTAATAATTTTCAATGGGTGATACAAAAGAAGGCTCTTCTAAGATTAATAAAATCCAGAAGGTGGAGGTCATTGTCAATACCTCGGGTTCAGGTTCTAGATCGTTTGGAGGTCCAAGCTCAATGGTACTAATTTTTTTTGACATAGAAGAAGAGCATGTACGTCTATCTCTGTGAAATGCAAAAGATGCATGTGACTGGAGCAATTAAGACTCCAAATGAAGCTAATGATGAAGCACATGCAAATGAGAAGATGTTGATGGGTATGTGATGAAAGTTTTGTTTAGAGCCATGACTGATGATGTGTTGTAAATGGTGAAAGAGTGTGCGACTGCTGAGGCAATTTGAATAAACACCGAGGGACTTGTATACCAATGAATATGATTTTATAAGGTTCTTGAGATTATGTGCAAGGTACTAGAATGACACAAAGTGGGCAACTAGTATCATATTTTATACAAAGCTAATGACACAAAGTGGGCAACTAGTATCCATATTTTATACAAAGCTAAAATATGTGGACTAAGATCGATCTGAAGCATTATTGCAAGATCAAGAACCAGGACAATATTACGTGGTACCAGAAGAAGAAACTCGAATGGGTTTGTATGATCTTGAGAGGGCTAGATGCTAAGCATGGTAGTGCCAAGCAAGAGCTGCTCAAGATGACAAATCCTCCTAGCTTGACTACATGTTTCACATACACCTGCAATGATGAGTCTATAGAAGGCACACACATAAGTTTCAAGCTTAGTTATTCAAGTTAAGGGTCATGTGCTTCCTCATCAACACAACTTAGTCCTACTACACCAACATGACCTCCTATCAGGTTTTCCAACAAATCTCATTGTTGTTCCTATTGTAATGGACATGCATGGCCATGTCCAAAAAAACTCGTTGGAAAGAGAATAGGGACCCAGTAAGCAGCATTATCGTCCTAAACGGAAGGCGGTTATTCAGTCGATACATGAGCCAATTTCTGAGGAGTAGCTGGTCAGGATCATACTACAACATGTATTGTTGTTCCAACTACTTCTTTGTATGTTTATGTTAGCTATAATGGCTATCAGAAGGGTATAAATGCTTTCATCCACCAACCCAGAAGTATTATGCTATGAGATATTTTTTATCCATTGACGCTACTCTTCACTAAAAGAATTCTTACTTTGAAGAGTTGTATCATAATAAAGAAGAAGTACAAGAAGAAGGAGGAACACATAAGGAAGATATTTTGACGAGTCGTATGGAAGTTCTTGTCTAATTGAGATACAGAAGCTATAGGCGTTCATCCGTCAGTTTTAACCCGTCGAACCAAGACATTTGATCCGTCAAATATGGTGTCGACTCATCGAATCTAGTTATAACCCAGAATTATGAAAATTCGACCAGTCGAATTGCTAGTCTCGACTAGTCAAATGTTGGTGAAGATTCTACTAGCCCCTTATTGATTACTACTACCTCTGATCTTCAGCTTCCTAGTACTGAAGATCATTCCTTTGAGGATGCATTGGGAGATCCGAAATGGTCAAAGGCAATAGAGGAAGAGATAGAGACAATTATAGAGTAGTAATACTTAGAAACTTGTACCTCTTCTCAAGAAAAGAAAGTAATTGGTTGTCATTAGGTGTTTACAATGAAGCATAATGCAGATGGGTCTGATCAAAACAGGTATATGGTATTGCCTACTGCAAAGAGATTCACTCAAACATGTGACATAGACTATGATGAGACATTTGCACCAGTTGCCAAGATAAATATGTATGTGTCTTGCCACAAATTATCACAGTTTAAATTGGCCCCTCCAGCAATTTAGTGTGAAGAATGTCTTTCTCCCTGGCAAGTAGAAAGAATAGGTGTATATGAGTCTTCCATCTGGACATGTAACTTCCTCCCCTAGTGACTTTGTGTGTAGACTTCACAAATTATTTTTTGGCCTTAAGAAGTCACCTCGTTCTTGGATTGGACAGTTACACAATCCACGTGAAGGTTCGGGTACAAACAAAGTAACTAATATATTTTTTATTTGTTAAACATCAACAAGAAAAGTTACAGTTAGCTTTTAAGTTTGAGATGAAGGACTTTGGTGAACTCAATACTTCTTAGAGATTGAGGTAGCCTGAGGGAGATAAGGGATCTTCTTGTGTCAACAAAACTACATATTTGATTTGCTAACTGAGACAAGTATGCTGGACTGTAAGCATATTGATACTCCTATTGAACAGTATCATCACCTAGAAGAGTATCCAGATCAGGTTCCCACTGATCAAGCTTGGTATATAGGTTAGTTGGGTGCTTGATTTATTTAGTTTATACTAGATCAGATGTTACATATATAGCGAGTGTTATCAGTCGGTTTATGCATAATCTTAGTGAGAGCCATATGGATGTTGTTGTGAGAATTCTAAGATATTTGAAGTCATATCTAGGAAGAGGTGTGATGTTTTCTAAGCATAGTAGTGTTTTGGAGGTGTGTGGTTTTACAGATGCAGACTAGATAGATTGCATCAATAGGAGGTCAAAATCTAATTGTTTCACATATGTTGGAGGTAATCTGGTGACATAGAAGAGTGAGAACCAAAATGTTATAGAAAAGTCAAGTATTGAGGTTGAGTACAAAGACATGACTCATGAGGTTTGTGAGCCTTTGTGGTTGAGAAGTCTCTTACGAGATTTGGGATTTAAACTTAAAAGTGCAATCATTCAGGTAGCTATTGAGATATCATAAATTATCCAGTACAACATGATCGCACTAAGCATGTGGAAGTTGATCGTCATTTCATAAGAAAAAAGCTATGCGAAACTTATTAGTTTTCTTATTTATTCTACTGAAGAGCACTTGAAATATGTTATTACAAAATGTGTTTTTATGAGAGACTCACAAGGCAAGTTAGGCTTGGTCGATGTTTATCCTCCAACTTGAGAGGGAGTGTCGACATGAGTCATGGTAATATATTTTTATATGGTAGAAATATATTATGTTTAGTACTTACTATATAAAAATACAATCACATATGATATATATGATAGAAATATATTGTGTTTAGTACTTACCATATATGTGATGGGAATGGGTTCCATCCCCATGATGACTACATGCATGTAACATTGATGTATTACCTTTCTCCATGCAACGAACCTTGAAGAAAGAAGGACGAACCTTGAAAGAAGAAAGAACGAACCTTGGAGAAGAAAGAACGACCATGGGAGATGGAAGGTCAACATTTTCTGTCTTCTCTATGCAATGAATGTGGTGTACCCAAGAGGCATATCCTCTCTATAAATAGAGGAAAGATGATGAAGGTTGAACAACATAACCACACAACTTGTAATCCTCACACTTGTAATTCACTCAAGTGAGTTTGTGGGAGAAAGTGATCCTTAAGTTGTATCAGCTTGAGAGAAGGCCATTTGTAATCTTTTATTTGATTATAGTGAAAGCGGCGAAGAAGGGGCGGGCGGAGGACATAGGGTCAAATTAAGCTGAACCTCGGTAAATCTTGTGTGTGCAAGATTTCTTTTTTTTTAGTTTTTATTTTTTAGTTTATCTCATCACAAAGACGAAAAATATCTTATTTTTTTCAACAGTTGTATCAGAGCACAAGTTGCTAATCTTCTTATTTTGAGATGTAGACTCCCATTGGCTGTATTCAAATGATCATCTTGAAAGGCCGCAGTTGGATGATATGGAAGGCAAAGATGATGGACGTTATTTATTACAAGGATCTTTACGCACCGATTGAAGGGGAATCCTCCAAGCCAGAGTCCACGACGACTGAAGAATAGAAGAAGCTCGATCAGAAGACGATTGGCACTATTAGACAATAGGTGGATGACACTATATTCCACCATGTGTCAAATGAGGCTTTGGCGAACAGATTGTGAAAAAAAACTTGAAGATCTCTATGAGGGGAAGACTGTCGGCAACAAAGCTTTTATGATTCGGAAGCTTGTTAATCTCAAGTTTAAGGAAGGTACTCCATGTTTGAATATCTAAATGAAAATTAAAGTATTATGAATTAGCTAGCATCCATGAAGATGATGTTGGACAACGAGATTCAAGCCTTCTTTTGCTTTGCCTCTGGTGGTGTCTCTTAGTAAATCTGCACCTGACCGAATTGTATCCATAAACCAACTTACAAGCAGCATTTTGAATTAAAAAATCTGATAAAAGTCATATATATAGATCCTCCCATTCTCATGCTCTTGTTACAGAGAATAGAGGGAGGAGCAAAAGCAGATAGCTTCAGAACCGAGACAAGTTAAAAGAAAAATCAAATGCTAGGAAGGACATCAGTTGCTATCACTATGGTAAGAATGGACACGTAAAACAAGAATGCCACAAGTTCAAACAAGAATAAAAGGAAGAAAGCACCAATGAAAAGCAAGAAAGAATAGAAGTCCAACCGTTGTCAGTAACAATAAAATTATGCTTTTCTTGGCATGTAAAGAAGAATGTGCAAATCTCACTTGCTAAGATTCGAAATGGGTGATTGATTCTGGTGCCTCCTACCATGCTACTCCTCGGAAGGACTACTTCATTTCACTTCGTGAAGGTGACTTTGGAATGGTAAAAATGGGCAACAAAAACTCTTCTCAAATTCTTGGCATTTAAAATATTTGTGTTACCACTAACCTTGGAACAAAGATGATACTAAAAGATGTTAGATTTGTGTCCGATCTCGTCTCAATCTTCTCTCCACCGGCAAGTTTGATGAAAAAGGATTCCACAAGTAGCTTTGGTAAAGGATGTTGGAAGTTTACCAAATGATCACTTATACATGCGAGAGGAAAGAAGTGTTACTGTCTCTACAAAACTTAGATACACTTGGAGAACGATAAACTTAGAACAGTGGAAGGTACCTCTATGGATTTGTGGTGCAAGCGGCTTGGCCACATGAGCGAGAAAGCTGGCTACAAACTCTTACAAGACAACAACTACTTCCATCCATGCAAGGTATAACTTTATCCTATTGTGATCATTGCTTGATTGGAAAACAACATCGGGTAGCTTTTGTTAAAAATTATAACAAAAAAGAAACCAACATATTGGACTTAGTCTATTCGGATATATGCGGACCATTAAATGTTAAAACCTTCAGTGCTGCCTCATACTTTGTGACCTTCATAGATGATGCATCTAGAAAGGTGTGGGTGTATGTTCTAAAAGCCAAATATCAAGTCTTTGAAGTTTTCAAAGACTTTCATACCAAAGTTAAAAGAGAAACTGGGAAGCTCTTGAAATATATTCACACGGATAATGGTGGTGAGTACACTTCAAGGATGTTTGAAGATTGTTTCTCTAAATATGACATGCAAAACCAAAAGTCTGTCCCACAGAAACCACAACATAATGGCGTTGTAGAAAGAATGAACCACACAATTGTGGAAAGGAAAATGAGTATGTTATCCTTAGCTAAATTTCCAAAAATATTTTGGAAAGAAGTAGAGCGAACTGCCTGCTACTTGATAAACTTGTCCCCCTTAGTTCCTTTGGATGAGAATATTCCTGAAAGAGTTTGGAGTGGAAAGTATATTTTCTATTCTCACTTGCGGGTGTTCGAGTGCAAGGCATTTGTGCATGTACCTAAGAAGAACAGAACAAAACCTGATGATAAAGTCATTCTATGCATCTTCTTGAGATATGAAATAAAATTGGATATATGTCGTGGGATCCTAAAAAATAAAAAAATTGTGAGGAGCAGGGATCTTGTATTTTATGAAGATAAAACAGTTGCTAATTTTAGAAAAGAAGATGAGACACAAAATATTGACATCGTCCCATATGTAATCTCCACACATGTTTTTTTTTCTCATATGCTAAAAAATAATAATTTTCAAGATGTATAGGAAGAAGAAATTTTAGGTTCCCCAGGTTTTGAGCAGGGGGCATGAACATGTAAAGCCATTACATATGGATCAGTCACAAACACCTTAGTTGAAACGATCGGAGAGACAACGACAACCCTCAACAAGATATCTTGCTTCAGAGTATACTATGGTGACAGATGCAGGTGGACGAAAAGTCTTCATGAAGCACAAATTCATAAAGATCGTGTCAAGTGGAAGAAAGTTACGCAAGAGGAGATAGATTCTTTGCATAAGAACCACACTTATGATCTGGTGGAGCTACCTAAGAACAGAAAAACCTTGAAGAACAAATGGATATTCAAAATCAAGAATGAAGAAAATGACCAAGTCAAGTACAAAGCTTGTCTTGTGGTGAAAGGTTTCAGTCAGAAGCAAGGTATTGATTATGAAGAAATATTTTCTCCAGTTGTGAAGATGTCTTCTATTCTGGTTATTCTTTGTCTTGTGCTTCTCAAGATCTTGAAGTTGAGCAGTTAGATGTGAAGACGACATTCCTCTATGGTGATTTGGAGGAGAAAATCTATATGGAGCATCCAGAGAGTTTTAAGGTAAAAGGCAAAGAATATTTGGTTTGCAAATTAAAGAAGAGCTTGTACGGGCTTATGAAGGCACCACAACAGTTATAAAAGGTTTGATTCTTTTATGCTTGATGATGGGTACAAAAGAATATCTGCAGATCACTATATTTATGTCCCGATGTTCTATGATGATGTTTTCATTATTCTCTCTTTGTATGTTGATGATATGCTTGTTGTTGAAAAAGAAATATCTAAGATTGACAGGTTGAAGAAAGAATTGAGTAAGTCCTTTGACATGAAGGACTTAGGAGCTGCACAACATATATTGGGGGTGAAGACTTCTCGAAACAGAAATGCAAAAAAGTTGTGGATATCACAAGAGAGATACATTGAACGGTGTTCTACAGAAGTTGAATATGTTGAACTCCAAGCCTGCAACCTCTGTTCCGAATTTTTTTATTTTCTTTATTCTAAATATTTTTGTGTTAGAAAATATATTATACTTGAATTTCTATAAAGGAAATCATAATTATTTTGAATGACAAGGAGATTTTCCAAAATTATTTAAAATAAGATTTTGTATTCATGAATAAATTTTTTGCTACAAATTATTGGATAATATTGAATATTATTTTAAGTTCTAAATGTGAACAATTATTAGACTGAGATTTGATCAGTCGAGTTCTAATTAAATTTATAAAAATCTATTTTTAAAATTATTTGATGATATTGGATATTTGTTGACTTAGATTGGTCAAATCTAATTTTTGATTTATTCAATTTAAATTATGGAAAGAGATTTGATCAATTTATTGGATTCTCAATCCTTACTTAATTAGGAACATCTATCCTTATTTAAAGGGAGCCTCCCTTTGTTTTTCCTATAACCCAACTCCTCAACAATCCACACCATGGCCGATCGCCAACATCCACCAACATCATCGTGCCGTGCATCATGTCCATGTCCATATAATCTTTTTTATATTTTCTATTACAACTACATTATCTGTCGTATCCGACAAACCTAGACACGACACCAATTTTTTAGCATAATCCTTTTCTTTGTGTCGGACACAGTCCCAATACAATTCTAATCCCTAACCATCAGACCTTAATCCTAACCCAAAACTCTACTCAGTCAGCAGCTCAATTCCTCGCCTCGTCGGAGTGCCTTACCGGCGATCCCGAGCCAGACCGCATCTCTGCCGCACCAAGCTCTGTTTCTCTGTCACCTCGTGCCACGAGCACCATATTCATCTCCACCTTCAGCCCCAAGCTCTGTGATCTCCACATATGTACCGACGATCACGTACGAGGTGTGCTCGACCATCCATACCAGCGACACCGCCTGCTGGATCTGAGCATCCCAGCTAAGTTCTTTCGCCGTTGCCCCCCTCTCTAGCGGTCGAACCAGACCCTAGACCACCGTGCACGTCGTGCCGAGCCATCCCTGAGCCGCACGAGTACCTCTTCCGCTACAGCTCGGCAGTAAGCCATCGCTGTGACTTCCTCCACCGCTCTCTCGATCCCTCTCCTCCCTTACTCTCTTTCCTATTCCCACTCTCGTTCTCTGAAAATTTTTCCCAGTCCCTTTCTTTCTTCTTCATCTCATTTTACCTTTTTTTCACTCTCTCTCTTCTTGTGGAAGAGAGACAACTTTATTAGTATTAGTTATTATTATAAATCATTGTTAGTATTCTCATTAATAATTTTCATTAGTATTATTATAGTTATTTTTAAACAAATACATATCAAATAATTTTTTGAAATTATATTGTAACAAAGATATGTAGTATTGGGCTTGGACTCTACTGTAATTTCAAACCAGGTCTCGAAGCCCTAAAATAGATTATTATATTATTTTATGGTATTTTAGATATATTTTTTGACCTAAAACTATAGTTTGACAAAATTTATGTTTTTAGCATAAACTGAAATTCCTATATTTTTAAGGTATTTATCTAAAAATTATTTTAGCTAATAAAATATAGTTTTCTAGTATTATAAGTATTTCTTAAAATAATTATATATGTTTATTTATGCAAATTCCTTCGAATCAATTCTTGTCCATGATTAATCCAATTATTTCATATTTTCTTGTCAATTCAGACTTCTTTATATCGATCCTAGCTAATTTGACTATTATGGACTCCTTAGAATAGTCTGTCCTATCATCTAAGATCAACTTACTTAGTTTTAGCATCTGAATCTATTTTGTGCCGACATGATCATATCACACATATCGACTGCAACTAACCGAGACAAGTACTTATTTATGCTTTCATGTGGATTTAATTTATATCGTAGTATTTCATCTATGCATGCTATTTTTTATGTCTTAACTGTTTACACACGCGAGAGAAGAGTGATTGATCAATGTTCATATTTTATTATCGTTTTCGTGATCGTTGTCGTGTTTACATGATTGTGAGGTATGTATATTAGGGAAGTACAATTACTAAGCATGTGGAAAAAGCTCCATTATATTGTTGGCAACTCTTCCGTTTACGGGGGCGGGGCTTCTATATCCTTATTGTTCGTCCAAGCCTTCCACGTACAGGAACGTTGTACTTCTCATGACACATGCACTATTATTGTTTACATGAGTTATTTCATCTTTTCATGCTTTCTAATTCCTTTATCAGTTTCTTATATTGCATGATTTTTTGATCTTATTGTACATATTTTCTCTTGATTATTGTTTCCATGTTTAGTGTTATATTGCTTTATATTATGATGGCTTAAACCTGTACTTGCTCCCATCCGGACTGGATAATTTTCTAAGTTATGTTGACTATTTTAGGTGACTTCTATCCTATGCGCTATGGACCTATCTGGGGAGTTAGAGATATCTTGGAGGCCAGTCATAGATTCTTGTTAGATAAATGATTCGTGAATTTAATATCTAGCGAATTTGTTTTTCGAAATATTATTTTGATGTATTATTGGATTTGTAAATTGAATAGTTATTGTGAATGAGTAAATAAATAATTTTTGTGAGTAAATATTATGCTGATAATTGTTATTGAGGTCTAGACATCGTACCACCGTCGATATTGCGGTGTAGGCTGGACTTAGCCACGAACTTGTATCCCAAAAGTAGGAGCGGGCCGTGACAAAGCAGTCAACACACCGCTAGCAGCTCATTTTAAGCTAAGTACACAACAAAGCCTTCAAATGAGAAGGAGAAGGAGGAGATGAAGAACATTCCATTTGCCTCGGTAGTCGAAAGCTTGATGTACTTTATGGTTTGTATAAGACCCGATATAGCACACGTAGTTGGAGTGGTAATCCTCACTCTTGTACAACACAACCACGCACAAATTGTAATCCTCACTCTTGTAATCCACCTCAAGTGAGTTTGTGAAAGAAAGTGATCCTCAAGTTATGTTGTAGCAACTTGAGAGAAGGTCCTTTGTAATCTCTTCCATTTGATTATAGTAAAAACGACGAATAAGGGACGAACGAAGGATGTAGGCTCAAATTGAGCTGAATTTCGATAAATCTTATGTGTGTGCAATCTTTCTTATTTTCTCTTCTCTTCCATTGTTTTAGTTTATCTCATCACAAAAGACGATAAATGTCTTATTTTTTTTCCAACAATATGAATACCATCATATATGGTAATACAAACCCATTTATATAGCCTCCATTTTCAGATGAATAAACATCTAAGAATTCATTCTCTATACTACATCTCCAACCTCTATATTTGACTTCAAATACACTGATATGTTCGGTTTGTGTTGTTCATTTATAAAAAAAACAATTTTCATATAAAGAATTCTTCATATGGAAGTTATATAATTCTACCTCTCTTATATGTTAGGTATGTGGTGTTGATTATAATTTTTTTTTCATATAAGTTTCTTTATATGAAACATATATAATTCTACCTCTCCCTTATCGTAGAATAATTAGTAATTTAACAATATATGATTAAAATCTAGAAAATTTAGCAATTATTCAGGGTTTTTTTTTCACTTGTATATAATTAGCATCACTTACAAGTAGTTCAAAATGTTGTTTGTTTTTGCCACTTACAAGTGGTTTAGATGTTTCATATAATTTAGAAGTTTATCTTTATATCATTGTGATCAATTTTTACATAATTGTTGTAGCTTTTTATCTGAATAAATTTTTTATGTGCATATCATGATGTTATCAAATTTATTCACATGGATTAATACTACAAAGATAATATTGAAATTTAAATTATAAAACATATACACAATGTCACTTCTAAGATGCACGAGGACAAAATTGTTAAATATATACAATCACCACAAAATAAGTACTAAACATATTCACATGGTTTTTTCTTTCTTATAAGTCCGTGGGTATTTAGATCATTTTTAAAAATAGACGAGGATACAAAACATATTTTTTTTATACTTTATAAGTACTTATTTATTTTTGAAGCCACGAAATATTACTTCTAAATTTTTTGTCACCTACAAGTGGTTGTCACTTACAACTTAACAAGTGGATGTCACTTATAAGTGACAAAAAACAAACACGCTTATTGGCTACTAGTTCTAAAATTTGTCACTACTAAGTCGTTACAACTTATAAGTGGCAAAAAATATAGTTGCAAGAAAGCAGGAAATAGTAGTTCACAAGATTTGGAAAATACAATATATATATATATATATATATATATATATATATATATATATATATATATATATATATATATATATGGGAGCGGATCAAAAGCCCCCCTTAGAAAGCTCCCCAAAACCCCCCTCACTCTAATTCGTAATATTAATGTTAATATTAATGTTAATGTTAATAGTAATGTTAATGTTAATATTAATTTTTTTTAAATTTTTATATATATTAATGTTAATGTTAATGTTAATGTTAATGTTAATGTTAATGTTAATATTAATTTTAATGTTAAATTTAATGTTAATTTTAGTATTTAATGTTAATATTAACATTAATATTAACATTAACATTAATATTAACATTAAATTACGGATTAGAGTGAGGAAAGTTTTTGGGGGACTTTCTAAGGGGAGCTTTTGATCCGCTTCCTATATATATATATATATATATATATATATATATATATATATATATATATATATATATATATATATATATATATATATATACCATCATAATTCTAAGGAAAATCTACGTTTTTCGTATGCACTTGTTTCTAGGAAGATATTAATTATATAATGTAAAAAAATATTAATTATATATGTTATGTACTTGATAAGGAAAATGTACCGAGGGGTTTTATGAAAATACTATTGAACGCGTTCAGGCCTCTCGTAAAATGTAATATCATAAAACTAGAATGGGGCTGCTAATGAAAGACGAAACACAGTTGAACTAATTTGACTCCATCAGCCGGAGGCTATGAACCGGCTCTATATATAGGAAATTTTTGTCAAGTCCATAACAATCTAAAGCCATTCTCCTTCTTCTTCTTCTTCAAACCCCTACTACTTTCTACTCTCCTGTAAAGGTCCTTCTTCAATGGTAGGCCTTTCTATATTCATCATAAAATATTACAATGTTATTTCTATATATGTACATATATTGATTAAAAGCCAACTTTTACTTATCATGTCTACATATATTCCAGGCACAAGCCAATGAGAGCATCAAATATGAAGAGGTCAGTATAATTTCATATTTTTCTTTCATTTTTTGAATTTTGAATTTTTTTTTCTGTTGTTTTGTGATTTATGCAATATCAGACAGGAATGAACAATCATTTGTTTGGTATGTATATGTTCAGGAGTTCATACTGAATTCTAGAGGGTTGAAGCTGTTTACGTGCCGATGGGTCCCCGAGAACCAAGAACCCAAAGCCTTGATCTTCCTTTGTCATGGTACTTAATTATTATTCATTGATCAATATATATCATATTCCTTTTATTTTTGTTTGCGTGAATAATTAATATTGTTAAGTCTAATTTGTAACATTTCTCATGTTTGCATGTGTCTTACTTTGCAGGATATGCCATGGAGTGTAGCATCTCAATGAAAGGTACTACATAATTTTTATTATTTTTTTTTAATTTGTTTGCACCAACTTATGGTGAGTTAATTCACTAATTCGGTATTTTTTTTATTATTCTAATTTCAGGTACTGCTACCCAATTGGCGAATGCTGGTTTCGCAGTCTATGGAGTAGATTATGAGGGTCATGGAAAATCCTCTGGACTGCAAGGCTACGTCCCCAGCTTCGACGACCTCGTCGATGACTGTTCCGAGTACTTCACAAGTATATGTGGTAAGAGCGGGCTAAATATATATTGATTTTTTGACGGAAAAAAAGGTTATATAGTGAATTGATTGACGAAGATTGAGACATTAATTATTATCATTTTTTGATAATTGTGTTAATATATTTTGTTATCAGAAAGGAAAGAGAACAAGAAGAAGAAGAGATATTGTCTTGGCGAGTCCATGGGAGGCGCTGTGGTTCTTCTTCTGCACAGGAAGAAGCCAACATATTGGGATGGTGCTGTGTTGGTTGCTCCCATGTGTAAGGTTGGTATATATATATATATATATTCTCATTCTAATATTTCTTGTACTTCTTGATATTAAAAAAAAATGTATATACTGAACAAATTTATTTTGACAGATTGCTGAAGAAATGAGACCTCATCCCATTGTTGTCAACATATTGACGAAGCTCGGCAGGATCATCCCAACATGGAAGATAATCCCCACACAAGACATCATTGACAGTGCCATCAAGAACCCCGAATGGAGAAACGAGGTACATTTTGTATATAACACTTTTCAAATCTTTATTTATTTTGTTGCCGATACGATTATGAATTATTTCTCTAGCTCTACTACTGGTAGAAGCCTCCTGTCTCTAGTGGTCACGTGGAGACATAGTGCATTCTGGTTGGATGTATTCGATCTCAAGGAAAAATAAATTATTCCTTTCAATTATGAATTACGATGAGAGTTGATATAAATAAATAAATATTTCTCTAACAATTCGAATAAAATTCAGTGATTTATAATTTTATATGTTTCATGAATGTTATATTTGCAGGTTCGTAACAACCCTTATTGCTACAAAGGGAAGCCTCGCTTGAGAACTGGCCAACAGCTTCTCATGGTCAGCTTGGACATTGAGAAGAACTTAGACCAGGTATAAAGATTACAACAAACAAACTTATCATCCCATAATGATGATAGTTATCAACACTCAATCTAATTATTTGAATTTGTTTAATTCGTCGTCTCTTTTTTAGGTGTCGTTGCCGTTCATTATCGTGCACGGAGGAGCAGACAGCGTCACGGACCCTTCTGTGAGCCAATCCCTCTACGAGGCAGCGTCAAGCAAGGACAAGACATTCAAGCTCTACCCGGGAATGTGGCACGCGCTGACCTCGGGCGAGCCTCAGGAGAACATCGACCTCGTGTTCCGTGATATTATCGTGTGGCTCGACCAGAGATCGGTGCCAACAAGCTCGAGCTCGAGGTCGGAGATGGAGAAGAAGTTCGCCCACGACACGAAGATCGACTCACTAACAAAAGTGGAAACATGATCGTCCTGACGGTGTACTGCGGTGTTACAATATGTGTAGTGTTGTATCGCGGTGTTACAATATGTGCGGTGTTACAATATGTGTATTGTTGATATATATAAATGTTGGATTGAGTCATGATCATACAAGCAATGTGGTGACATGCATCTAATATTGTATAACATCTTGATGTAATAATCTACGATAGCAAGCTACTGAAAAAACAAATGATACATACTATTTAGTTAATTTGCATGATTAGTTATTGGTAGAAATATTGAGTATGTGGTTAATTTTCTAATAAGCTTTCAAACTAGACGTGACATAAGAAGTGTCAGTTTGTAACAAAATATGTTTGCGTCTGAGCTCTCTAGCCTAGTGGTATTAGAGCGGACATTTGGAGGGGCCGGCAAGGTTCGAGCCCCCCAATTGTGTGTGTGCGTGTGATTTCAAAAAAAAAAAAAAAATATGTTTGCCTTATCTGCACTTTTGGTGTGATCACAACATTTATAACGAGTCGACACAAGGAGGTCTTGATGTGATCACACACATTTCTTGTCCCCTCTAGAGATGGAAGGTTGACACTAATTAGGATTCTCTTCTCTACAAATGTTAATATTGAATTGAGTGAACTAATGTTGAATTCCAGGAGGAGCAGTTGAATTTGATCATCATATTAGGCTTTTTAGGGACAACAACAATCTCAACTGTCGAAGTTACTACGTACAAAGTTCTTTCCTCCACAAATTTCGTAAAGAGGATCCAAATTCACACAAATGGCCATGAGTTAAACTTTCAATTTCTTCTAACAAATAAGTGAAATTTTGAGAACAGGCGCTCTCAAAAAGTGACGGAGCTGACGTATCATGACTATGACTACTTGGTGGGAACCAAAAAGATTATTTCTAGAAGAGTTTTTGTCAACTATGTGACTAGCTATATCAAAGTCTAAAGTCTCAATTCAACGTTCACGAGCTACATACTAAATATTTCAACATCAATTAGCTATAATAACCGATGGTGAAAGTAACGGTTATACTTAAATACGAGGGAGAACCATATTAGCAAAACTCTTAACTCAAATTTGCACAATCCTCCCCTTTCACATAAAAATGTTATAAGTTCAATAGTGTAGCAACCCTGCTATTTGCCATGCGCCGTGTGCATCCACTGTGCACGTGCGCGGCCAAGTCCTACGGAGCAGCATGGGAGGAAAGATTTGAGTCGTCGACAGGGCCGGCCCTAGTCCAGGGCGGCCAGGACAACCTATATATATATATATATATATATATATATATATATATATATATATATATATATTATGTTGTATCGAAAATAGAACTAATATGTAACATGATCCTCTTTATCACAAAACAGTTGTGATATAGTGTTAGTACATTAAACTTGCACATTAGAGATCCTCGGTTCAATTTTTGGTCGTAACATTTTTTAAAATTTACTATTAGTTTAATTTTTTTATATTATATATGGGTCCAATTTTAAAAATTTGCCTAGGGCCCCCATAAACTCAGAGCCGGCCATGGTCTTCGACAGTGGAGGAGGAGGATGCGGCCGAGCACAAGGGGGGAGGAAGGAAAAAATATTAGAGGGGGCTAAAAAAAAAATCATGTGATAGCTTACTCGTTTCCAAAAAAAAAACTACAAAATTGCCTTCACATGATAAAAAGAAACTAAAACAACGACCTAAGGAATCGAACTATAGACTACCTGTATAACAGTTACTGGCTCAACAAATTGAGCTATGGTTTACATGTGACTTACAATGGCACCTTCCAGTATTTATTTTTTAAGCTTGGGCTACAGTCTGGGAGAGCCCACCTTATGCTCCGCCCCTGAGCAACAAGGGAGGGAAGCAGAGCATTGGGAAGATTTCAGTCGTCGTCGACGGAGGAGGAGCCAGTGGAGCAGGAGGGGGCCGGTGAGAGGGCTCGCTCCGATGGCACTGCCGTGCTCCACAGTTAATTCACAGCAGGTACACGCGAAGCGAACCAAATATCATTTTCGATATCTATAATGTAGCAAGTAAGTAAAAGTCACATAAAATAGACCTGCGTGCGCGTGCTAAATTGTAGTAGTAGAAGTTTCACTCATCCTTTCACATCCATGAATTTGACTTTGCACCCATGGCATTCCTTTGTCAATTTGTGAAAGCATTTACTACAATGAGTTGAGGACAATTTTTTTTTTTCCCCGTTCTATTCTTCGTGGACAACGAAAAGAAATGAACAAAAAAAAAAGCTAATATGAACATGTAAACTTATAGTATTCATATAAGGGCATTGTCCGATGCGACATCAAGGTTTGCTACTAGGCATGCTCGACACAAACAAATAGCCTCCATAAACACTAAAGAAGCATATATTTTGATATTTTGCAAACTTAAAGTTTTGCCGAGGGACAAGAAATTTAATAGTATGTCAATATAATGCAGTTTTGTGAACATATCGCTCAACCTAAAGTATATAATAATTTTACATGTACTGGCGTGTTAGAATAACCTAAACACAAATATCTAACCTTCACCTCGACTTAAAAGGGTAATTGGAACTCTTTAAAAGGATAATTTGATTTGCAGACAACGTAATATAATTGATATTACGCTATAAATCTAATTTGGATGCTTGGTTGGACAATTTTTTTTGGAATGTAATATAATCGCGATTACAAGCTTGATCACTTCTTTTAAAACCAAATAGGTCATAAAACTCATGCAATCACGATTACATTACAACATAAACTTAAAAATTAATTCCCTTTTATATTTAAAATTTTTTAAAATTTAAATTTTTTAACCAAATATGGGAATATATAATTTAATTATAATCTTGATTCGATTATGGTTACAATTACATTACAACCAACAAACTGTTGGTGCTCTTGCTCCTTGACATGAAGAGAGCTTGCTCTCAACATGTTTTGTAAAGTTTAGTTCTACATTGGAAAAGCACCATGAGTTATCTCAACAAATATATGAGTATGTGTTGTTGGGATATGCACATTGGGTGGTGACCCTAAGAAGGGAACCATGTGGGTGATTTTACTAAGAGGTAAGGATAAGACTCCAAGAAAAGCATTCATGCTTTTTGCTCTTGGAAAATTAATTTTCATTGGGGATAAGTCCCGTAGGGGCCTAGCGACTCGGACTCGGACTCGGGCTCATGGGCTCATGAGGCGTAATGTGGCGTTTTGTTGGCGCACTTTGCACTTGCGCGGCCCAGGGTGCGCGGGTGCACGGGGTTGTGCGGGGTGCACGAGTGCCCAAGTTGCACACAGGTGGTGGTTGTCCTCATTCAAACTGATCCGTAATGTGCGATAACTGATCCTGAAATAGTAGATCTAACATTATTTTGTGGCGCACATTGCGGATTTGAGCAGTTATAGCAGTGGCTATATATTCAGGGCCTCACTTCTCTCTCTCGAAAAAAAACAGAGAATTATTCTTCTGAAAAATTCCAGAAAGTGAGAAGAGAGTTCCTCGAGCCACTGGAGTTCCAGCACCTCAAGCAATCTTTTTCTTCCATGTCGTTCCGAGCAGCAGTCCGTTGTAGAGCAGTATATCAGAGCGTTTCAGAGTTCCTTTGAACTTACTAGTTCCTGAAAGCTGACCGTGTGGTGGATCTAGCTTTGAGCACTGGTGTTCTTAACACCCCAGCAGGCCACTTTCATCTATCGTCTGTTATCGCTGCGGTTGTCTTTAGCAATTCGGCCGGCATCTTCTTCTTAGAAGTGTCTTCGTCGTTTGCTACGTATACGAAATCTTTTTAGATTCTCGTATTCCAGAATCCTCATAGGATCTCTGGTTGTGCACCTTCCTTGAAGTGTTACATTGGAACATTGTTCTTATAATTGTTTCATTCTCTCATTTTCTATTGAAAATTGTACCCCGATTACAACAATCTCAAAGTAGACCAGCACAATGGAAAACTCTCGTGCCTCTCTCCTTGATACCAGCTTTAACAAACTGGAGAAGTTCGACGGAGAACACTTTCAAATCTGGAAGAGAAAAATCACACTCATTCTTCAACTAGTGGACGTCGATCATGTGCCGATTGAGATCGAACCAACGATTCCAGAAGGACCGACGACTCCAGAAGGTGGTACAGCAGATGCCATTGCTGCTGCACAAGTAAAACTGACCAAATGAAGAAGGGACAATAGTCTTTGTAGGCTATTGATTCTGAATGCAATGGAGGACTCCTTGGCAGAGTCATACTCCAAGAATACTTCTACCAGGGACATCTGGGAGTCCTTGGGAAAGTTGTACGAAGATGACGATAATAGATCGAAAATCTTCATCGTCGAGAAGTATCATAAGTGGCTATTCGAAGACGAGAAGGCTATGCTGCCTCAAGTAAAAGAGTTCTTGAAGCTGCGCCAGAAGCTAGAAGACCACTACCAAAATACAGTAAATTAGCGACGGATAATTAGCGACGAAAATTTTCAGTCGGCGATAGCGACGGCTTCGTGGCAGCTCACCGACGGATTACCGACCACACGTCTTTACATTTTTTATTTCAATTTTAGGGAAAGGAAAGGTCGCATATCCGTCGCTAGGTAGTCGGAGATATAGCGACGGAACTCCAGTCGTCGTCGTGTAGTCGATTATTTGGCGGGAATTGTGTAGAAAATTGGCAGAATATTTCTTCGACTACGTAGCGACGGATATTCAGTCGGCAAGTATCAATAATAGCGACCACTTGGCGACGGATAATTAGCAGTCGCGTTTTCGTCGCTAAATTTACGTTCCATACTTAAAATAAAACGGCGGAGGGAACTTTTCGCATTCCCCCCAAAATTTACTCTCTTTTCTCTCTCTCTCTCCCACGGCTTCGGTGAACGGCGTCGGCGTCCTCTCCTCTCTCTCTCCCGAAGGTAATCCCCTCTCTGTCTCTCTCTGTCACGGTGTCGACGTAGGGGCAGCAGGGACGGCGGGCTTGGGGACATTCGGGGGCTGGGCGGCTGGCTTGGGGCGGAGGCGTCGGGGGCTGGGCGGCGGGCTTGGGGCGGGGGCGTCGAGGGCTGGGCGGCGGGCTTGGGGCGGCGGGCTTTGGTCGGGGGCGGCGGAGGGCTTTGCTTATCAAATTCATCTGAGTTTATATATTGGCTAAATAATGTGTTATCCATATTGGGTGTTATCCATTAGTTTGGTGGTGTTTGGATCAATAAATATGAATATGGAGTTTGGGTTCATGGTTTATATGTTCACTGTGTCAAGGACAGTGCGAGTTCTTCATATGCATAAGTCAGTTGTGTGCTTCTATATAGATGTATATATCTATACATCTAACTGTGATATACATATATATGTGTATGTGTGCTTTAGAGAGTGAGAAATGAAAAGGCAGGCCTACCATGCCTATTAGCATGCATGACGGCTTGGGGTATAATGTGTGACTGTAGACATGGTAGGAATTATTGGTAATTAATGCTAGTGTGACTAGACTAAGGTAGTGCTTGCTAGATAGTAAGGACACTCTAGTATCCTAACCAAATTAATTTTAGACTAGATATTTAGGATATAGCTCCCATATCCTAGAAGTGGACTCTTACAATTTAGAAATAGATAGATTGACTCAGTTTGATTAATTGACCTATAATCGGTATCGGACTATCGGTATCGGACTATATCCTAAATATACTAGAGTGTAGACATGGTAGGAATTATATGTAATTAATGCTAGTGTGACTAGACTAAGGTAGTGCTTGCTAGATAGTAAGGACACTCTAGTATCCTAACCAAGTTAATTTTAGACTAGATATTTAGGATATAGCTCCCATATCCTAGAAGTGGACTCTTGCAATTTAGAAATAGATAGATTGACTCAGTTTGATTAATTGACCTATAATCGGTATCGGACTATCGGTATCGGTATCGAACTATCGGACTATCGGTATCGAAATATCGGTATCGGTATCGAACTATTAGTAACAACTGTACTAAGATTTTTCTCTTCTCGAGCTAGAATACTAGCGGATCCACCAGTTACGTGATTATATACTAATTCTGTTTAGTTTGTCTTACTATACAGATTTTTACATCTAATCTGTGATGGATCGTTATTTCGTTGATCGTACATGGATGTACAAACGACAACACGAGAGCAGAATAGGTATGAGTGACGATTTTCAGGCAGGCGTGGAAGTGTTTCTTAAGTATGCCATGAGCAAAGCTCAGTTTATGGACGGTAACAAAATCAAGTGTCCATGTAGTAATTGTCGCAATAGACGTTACGAAGAAGTGGTGAGTGTAAGAGATCATTTGACCCGTAAGGGTTTCGTACGTGATTACGGCCTGTGGTCATCGCAAGGTAAACTATATGCCGAAAGACAGGTTACGAATGCTGCTACTTATGCTTTTGATGATAATACTGCAGCAGATTTTGTCGTCGATGACGGCGAATGCTCCGTTGATTATGGAGACGTGCAGAACCTTGCACGAGATATGGTGTACGATGCGACATGGCCTAATTTTGATCCGGAGGATCCTAATCCCGAGGCGAAGGAGTTCTATGATATGTTTCAGGATGCTGAAACTTCTTTATATCTTGGTTGTGATCCACATTCTGTACTGTCAGTGACGATGCGGTTGTTGAACATAAAGTCCGATTTTAACTTGCCACAAACTTGCTATGATCGTATTACACAACTAATGAAGGAGGTGTTACCGAAGGAATCAAAAGAGCTTCCAAAAAACTTTTACAAGTCGAAGATGATGGTCCGACAACTGGGACTGGGGTACGACAAGATAGATTGTTGTCGCAACGGATGCATATTATATGTAACATCCAGTTTTCTGAAATTGGGGATTTTTGAAAATTTATTATTTTTATTATTTATTAGTGGTATTTTAGTTATGGTATGATTTTCTAGTGATTTTAGTTAAGTTAAACCAATTTCTAAGTCATGACTTATGACTTTGTGATCTTACTAGTATAACCTTAGTGTAACCCTAGAGATTACTTAACCTAGAGATTACCATGACCATGTGAGCCTAGCCATAGGCTTAGAATATCAAATTAGTGATTTTTAGCCTAAGGGGTAATTTGGTAAATTTTTAGGAATTTATTGGAATTAATTTGGTTTAGTGTAAATTTACTATTCATTGATGGTTGATTAGTGTCATGAGAGCCCCTAACCTAGTTATCCTAATCCATAGGTTAGCCACTAACCTAGAATGACTAAGAGGATGATATTTTCATTTGGTTAAAGATTTGAAAATATCTAAAATACCTTTATTAGATATTTTCCATACTTTCCTCAAAATATCAAGATTTTGGGCTCAAGGTCTTTCCCTTAGCTTGTAAGCAAGCCAAGGACAACCCCCCCATGCCTTGGCCATGCCATGGCCGGCCAAGAACCCCCCTGGCATGACCCCCTTCCTATATATTTTGATAAATTCATTGCATTGCATTGAATTAAATTCATAAAAAATACCCTTTACTTCAAAATTTCATATCTCACTCTTTAGAGGTCCAAATCACCTCTAGTTTCTTGCATTGGGTTCCTACAACCTAGAGGGTGCTAAGGGAGGCCAGCAAATTGGACACAAGGACTTGGACACACCCATAAGTGGACTTGGACACCCCCCCTCATTTATTGAGTTTTCAAGGATTTTGCACATATAGGTAAATGTCTCTAAACCATATTAATATTGTAATTTTCTTCATAAATGCATGCATATAGGTGTATACTAGCTGTGGGTAAAGTTTGGTGGAATCTAGGGTTGTTTGATGTCCGTATCGGACACGTATCCTATGGTTTAAATTAGTGTTTGACAAAATGCCTCAAGAAGAGGACTTTCTGTTTTTGCAAAACTTTTTGAACAAAAACCTAGCCTAGACCTTGCTAACCCTAACCCTAATTCACTGACCTCATTTTAGGGTTGTGTCCGTGTCCAAATTGGACACGAACCCACGGTTTTCACAGTACACAGACACACTGTGCATGCCCTGCTACCCGACACCATTATCTCCTTGGACACGCCACATGGACACACCATTTTTGGCACAGAGCACGGGGCACTGACTGACAGGTCATCCCCAAAGTTTGAGATGACCTCGTGTCATGTCAGACACGGAATCGTCCCTGCAAGGGACGTGCACTGCACTGTACAGCCGTGAAAACGGCTCTGACACGGGTCTCGTGTCCCATGTACGCGAGTCGTGGACACGTGTCAGGGTGACACATGTGTAGAGGAACCTAGGGCGAACCCCAGGACACGAGCACGAGATGTGTCGTGTCCTGTGTCGCGTACACGAGACGCGTGCATCACTGCACGACGCGGTCTGAAACCACATATTTCCCTCTCTGATACGCGTGTCGTGTCCCATCTACACGACACGTGGACACAGTACAGGGTGCTGGACACGTGCACGAACCCTAGACTCACCTACTGACACGATCACGAGATGTGTATCGCTTTGTGTCGTGTCCTAGACTCGTCTACATGTGTGCACGACGTGTAGTGTCTATTAGTGTATGTGTTTTACCCGATTGGGTTTAGGAGTTGGTGGACACGCCGTGTCGTGCCATGGCCATGTGTCAGGCTAGTAGGAACCTAGAGGAACCTAGGGGCTACCATTACCAACCACGTATCGGACACCTTGGGTCGTTTTTGACACGGGATCGGATTTACCTATTTGCACTGCACAGTAGCCTAATTCCCTAGTTTTCTAAATTTCCAATTTTATGTAAAATCGAATTTCAAACTATTTTTAATGTATTTTATTTCATGTAATTATATGTTTTTAGTTTATATATATGTTGTATATGTATTTGTGTGTGTGTGGGTGGATTTTGAGGATTTTAGGGTATGTGTACATGTGTATATACACATGTGTATATATAGGTGTGTGTGTGTGTGCATATATATATGTATGTATATATGTTATCTGTGTGTGTGTGTGGGGAGCATTTCCTGTCACAGGAAATCTGAGACACTCCCCTCCCTTTCCTGCTTTCTATTTCACCCTCTCTCTTACTGTCTATGTCTCTCTCTCTTTCACTTTCTCTCTTCTCTCTCATTCTATGTCTCTCTCTCTCCTTCTCTCTCTATATATATATTGTATATAATATATATTAGGTATATTATACATATACATTATGTATGTATATATGTTATATATATATTGTAGTGTGTATATATGGTTATATATATATATATGTGGGGTATATGGGTATTTATATATAGTGGCTATATATATAGGTTTTACATTATATAGTGTATGTATATATATCTATATAGGTAAACCTAGAACTAGTTGACCTAAGCTACTAGCCTATGGGCTATAGCTATTAGCCTATGGCCATTAGGGCTAACCCTAATTGACCAAATACCCATGCCTTAACTAGTTTACCCCTTGTTTGACTAAGTGTTGACCAAGGTCAACCTTAGGTCAAACTTGACCTAATTAGCTTAGTTTTGACTTAAACTAACCTAGAATAATTAGTTTGACTAAACCCTAACTAGTAGACCTAGTTTTGACTAGCAAGTTGACCAATGTTGACCATTGTTGACCAAGGTCAACTATAGGTCAACCTTGACCTAGTAATGACCAAATTGATCTAGAAATGACTTAGAAGGTCTTAAAAGGACTAGTTGACTAAGGTTGACTAAACCCTAGCCTAATGACTAGTTGGTTTAGGTTTAACCTATATGAGAAATTGTAACCTAAGCTATGAAGATAGTCTTAAGTAGATTAAGATATTTATGGGGTTAAGTGAAATACTTAGGAGTTGTGTCATGATTTGTGTTAGCCTTAGAAATTGACTAGAAGTTGACCATTAGTCTGCGATTAACCAAAACCTTAGTTGGTCTAAGTTTGACCTAGACTTGACCCAGATTGATCATATTGACTAGTATTTGACTAGTTTGATTAGAGTGTTGACCAGGAGTTGACTTTAACCTAGATTTGACTAACCTTGACTTGTTTGACCTTGTTTGACTCTATTTGACTTAGTTTGATTCCCTGTGACCTAATATGATTTGATTTGACTTAGATTGACTGTAGAGTTGACCAAGTTTGATTTTGACCTAGATTGGCTTAGAATTCATATAGATTGCATTGTAGATTTTATTTACCTTCATTTTGAACATGTCATAACTGTATTACTCTATTTTAGGACATTGTGACCCTGGTACAGACATCTGATATTACACTACTCTTTCCAGAGTGTCAGGCGAGTACATTCTCTGATAGTTCTTTCATTTACTTGTCAATTACTGTACTTCAGTTCTAGATAGTTTTATGTGATTCTTACAACACGTATGGATATTTCTGAATTCATGTATGCGACACACATACTATTTGTCTGGCCTCTATATCTGGAACCACTACTGGCATCACCTTCTGGAACCACTACTGGAATCACTACTGGCATCACCCTACTGGAATCATTTCTGGAATCATTGGCTGGACTCATACTGGTTGTAGTGTTGGATTATGGATTCATTTGTGGGCGGGGAAATACTTGAGTAGACATGTGAACATACCTAAAATCTGGAACCACCTTCCTTGGAACTATTCTGGAATGCTAGCCATCCCACACTTGGCCGAGTGTGCGATGTGCCTGATTACCCCTAGCCGTTTACATGTTGATCTCAGTATTTTAAAATACACTGTTAGAGTATAGTCTGGACTTACCCTGGAATCATGGATCACTTCTGGACTCATTTTTACTGGACTCATCTTGTACTGGAATCATCTAGTATTGGATTATATGGACTGGACTCACAATGGGATTACATTTTATACTGTCTGGACTTATACCATGTTATTCTAGTTCAGCTAGTTTACTACAGTCTTCTTTGCCATATTTTCTTCTCTTGTTAGTTACTTTACTTTCCTTGTACCCTCACTGTTTCTCTACATCATTATCTGTATAAAACTGCCATGCTCATCTGTATAACTGTCTAAAAATTGCTTTATAGTCTTTGTCATTTACTTGGAATTTCTAGATGAGATGTGCTCGTTCCTGTCCTGATTGGACCTGTTGAAAATATTACAGATGATACTCCTGACGACACATGCCCTACTTACCATGGACTTGGCGAGGGATTAGCTACCTTTGGTTCCGACTCTCAGGAGTGATTCAGGAGTTTAGCTAGTAGACTTACTTAGCTTTCATGTTTTGAGCTTGTTTGTATTAAACTTGAGATATCGAGTTGTATTAGAGTTTGTTTGAGATATTATTGTTATTATTTTAGTAGTTTAATTTCTGTTGTTGTTAGTTGGTATCTAGATTTCTGTGTTATCTTATCGTGCTTAGACGGTGATTGAGTATATCATATCTTTTACTTGTCCTCCCTTCGGAGTTGAGTTCTTGGCAAGTACATTATATACACTGCATGAGATTAGTTAGCAACCTAGGACAGCGTTCTACCGCCGACACTGCGGTGTAGGCTGGACGTACCCACTTCTCGTGCCCCTACACAGGGTGCGGGTCGTGACACGTTTTTAGTGGTGGCCCATACAGGTCTCGAGTTTATGTAGTGGTATTCGAACTAGAGTATCACTACAGCCTGTGATAGGATTTGATAATAGGCTTAGAGAGAGGATACTCAATCACAACTAGAAAATTTCCAGGGATTTGAATCTACTGACTTTTGTTCAAATCTGTATAATCTATTTTCGCATTATCCTTGATACTGTTATCCTTGTACCGTTATTGACTTCCTTATTGATCTGTCTTCAGGATGGTGGAGACTAGGTCACATCGCTCTGTGCCGACAGATTCTGAGAGGTCTGCCATTTCTCGTCCAGTACAGCCTACAGCTGGGACTGTACCACTCCTTACGTCTGCTCACGTAGGAGTATCTACTTTTGGTAGTCCTCCTCCACCTATTCCGAGGACTACCCCAGCTACCCCAGACATGCCTCCCCCACAGTTTCGTCAGCCTCAGTTTCAGCAGCACCAGCAGCACCAGCAGTACCAGCAGGAGTACCAGCAGCAGATGCCATCTGGGTATGTAGATGCTGCGCAGATGTTTTCATATTTTCAGCAGTTTCTTGAGTCGCATCAGACCCAGCAGCAGCGTCAGACGACGGCATTTACCAGAGGCATTGATGATGTCCATCAGCTGGCTACAGCGACGATCGAGAGGTTGGCAGCCCAGCCGCAGGAAGGATCAGGACCGCCGCGACAGCAGAGGATTCCGGGCATCCAGGAGTTCAAGAAGATGCACCCCAGGGACTTCTTGGGTACTGAGGGGATTCTTTATGCGGATGACTGGATAGAGCACATCGAGGAGATCTTTCGACTGGCGGAGATACCAGCCGGACTCCAGGTAGAGGCAGCAGCCAGCCAGATGCGGGATCTTGCCCGTACCTGGTATCAGACGGATCCGAGAGTAGGTACTCCAGGGCAGGCATGGAGAGCTTTCAAGGAGCTCTTCAAGGGGAAGTTTTTCCCAGATCAGGCAGTCGGCGCTTTGGAGACGCAGTTCGAGAACCTAGTTCAGGGGAACCAGACTGTAGAGGAGTACGCCGGTGAGTTTTGCCGGTTGAGCAGATTCGTAGAGGGCCTTAGCGAGACAGCGAAGGCAAGGAGGTTCAGAAAGGGCTTGGTCAAGGAAGTCAAGTCCTTGACCAAGAGTGACAGGAGTGCCACCTTTGAGGATATTCTGGCAGGAGCGATGGCAGCTGAGGATGATCTTGAGCTGAAGCTCAAGAGGGGCCGTGATACACAGGGAGCAGGCAGCAGTGGAGGTCAGGCCAAGAGGCCTCACATTTAGCAGACACCTATTAGAGTTCAGCATCAGCCTCGAGGACAGGATCAGAGGATGCAGAGTTGTGGGTATTGCAAGAAGGTAGGGCATATTTGGGAGTCTTGTAGGAGGAGGCTGAAGGTTTGTCTATTTTGTGGGTCTGGTGCCCACAAGATGATAGATTGTCCAACTGCACCTCCTTATGAGGGTGCTAGGCCACCTGTAGCTCAGCACCAGAGGGGTGGAGCTTTTGCGATGACGGTCGAGGAGACCAACGCTGCAGGTGACGGGTTAGCAGGTTTGTCTTTCCTGTCCTTCTTTTTCCATCTTGTTGTGTGATTCCATTAGTACCTGTCAGGATATGCTTGTGATGTGCTAGATAGCATAGTTACCCTTTTTGGGACTGTAGAATCATGACTAGTAGGTCTATGATTGCATGTTATCTTTTGACTTTGATTGACTGGGGGTGTAACCTAGGAGGAGTACGACCATCTTAATTTCGAGGACGAAATTATTCTAAGGTGGGTAGACTTGTAACACCCAGTTTTCTAAAATTGGGGATTTTTGAAAATTTATTATTTTTATTATTTATTAGTGGTATTTTAGTTATGGTATGATTTTCTAGTGATTTTAGTTAAGTTAAACCAATTTCTAAGTCATGACTTATGACTTTGTGATCTTACTAGTATAACCTTAGTGTAACCCTAGAGATTACTTAACCTAGAGATTACCATGACCATGTGAGCCTAGCCATAGGCTTAGAATATCAAATTAGTGATTTTTAGCCTAAGGGGTAATTTGGTAAATTTTTAGGAATTTATTGGAATTAATTTGGTTTAGTGTAAATTTACTATTCATTGATGGTTGATTAGTGTCATGAGAGCCCCTAACCTAGTTATCCTAATCCATAGGTTAGCCACTAACCTAGAATGACTAAGAGGATGATATTTTCATTTGGTTAAAGATTTGAAAATATCTAAAATACCTTTATTAGATATTTTCCATACTTTCCTCAAAATATCAAGATTTTGGGCTCAAGGTCTTTCCCTTAGCTTGTAAGCAAGCCAAGGACAACCCCCCCATGCCTTGGCCATGCCATGGCCGGCCAAGAACCCCCCCCTGGCATGACCCCCTTCCTATATATTTTGATAAATTCATTGCATTGCATTGAATTAAATTCATGAAAAATACCCTTTACTTCAAAATTTCATATCTCACTCTTTAGAGGTCCAAATCACCTCTAGTTTCTTGCATTGGGTTCCTACAACCTAGAGGGTGCTAAAGGAGGCCAGCAAATTGGACACAAGGACTTGGACACACCCATAAGTGGACTTGGACACCCCCCCTCATTTATTGAGTTTTCAAAGATTTTGCACATATAGGTAAATGTCTCTAAACCATATTAATATTATAATTTTCTTCATAAATGCATGCATATAGGTGTATACTAGCTGTGGATAAAGTTTGGTGGAATCTAGGGTTGTTTGATGTCCGTATCGGACACGTATCCTATGGTTTAAATTAGTGTTTGATAAAATGCCTCAAGAAGAGGACTTTCTGTTTTTGCAAAACTTTTTGAACAAAAAGCTAGCCTAGACCTTGCTAACCCTAACCCTAATTCACTGACCTCATTTTAGGGTTGTGTCCGTGTCCAAATTGGACACGAACCCACGGTTTTCACAGTGCACAGACACACTGTGCATGCCCTGCTACCCGACACCATTATCTCCTTGGACACGCCACATGGACACACCATTTTTGGCACAGAGCACGGGGCACTGACTGACAGGTCATCCCCAAAGTTTGAGATGACCTCGTGTCGTGTCAGACACGGAATCGTCCCCGCAAGGGACGTGCACTGCACTGTACAGCCGTGAAAACGGCTCTGACACGGGTCTCGTGTCCCATGTACACGAGTCGTGGACACGTGTCAGGGTGACACATGTGTAGAGGAACCTAGGGCGAACCCCAGGACACGAGCACGAGATGTGTCGTATCCTGTGTCGCGTACACGAGACGCGTGCATCACTGTACGACGCGGTCTGAAACCACATATTTCCCTCTCTGATACGCGTGTCGTGTCCCCTCTACATGACACGTGGACACAGTGCAGGGTACTGGACACGTGCACGAACCCTAGACTCACCTACTGACACGATCACGAGATGTGTATCGCTTTGTGTCGTGTCCTAGACTCGTCTACATGTGTGCACGACGTGTAGTGTCTGTTAGTGTATGTGTTTTACCCGATTGGGTTTAGGAGTTGGTGGACACGCCGTGTCGTGCCATGGCCATGTGTCAGGCTAGTAGGAACCTAGAGGAACCTAGGGGCTACCATTACCAACCAAGTATCGGACACCTTGGGTCGTTTTTGACACGGGATCGGATTTACCTATTTGCACTGCACAGTAGCCTAATTCCCTAGTTTTCTAAATTTCCAGTTTTATGTAAAATCGAATTTCAAACTATTTTTGATGTATTTTATTTCATGTAATTATATGTTTTTAGTTTATATATATGTTGTATATGTATTTGTGTGTGTGTGGGTGGATTTTGAGGATTTTAGGGTATGTGTACATGTGTATATACACATGTGTATATATAGGGGTGTGTGTGTGTGCATATATATATATGTATGTATATATGTTATCTGTGTGTGTGTGTGGGGAGCATTTCCTGTCACAGGAAATCTGAGACACTCCCCTCCCTTTCCTGCTTTCTATTTCACCCTCTCTCTCACTGTCTATGTCTCTCTCTCTTTCACTTTCTCTCTTCTCTCTCATTCTATGTCTCTCTCTCTCCTTCTCTCTCTATATATATATTGTATATAATATATATTAGGTATATTATACATATACATTATGTATGTATATATGTTATATATATATATTGTAGTGTGTATATATGGTTATATATATATATATATATATATATATATATGTGGGGTATATGGGTATTTATATATAGTGGCTATATATAAATATATAGTGGCTATATATATAGGTTTTACATTATATAGTGTATGTATATATATCTATATAGGTAAACCTAGAACTAGTTGACCTAAGCTACTAGCCTATGGGCTATAGCTATTAGCCTATGGCCATTAGGGCTAACCCTAATTGACCAAATACCCATGCCTTAACTAGTTTACCCCTTGTTTGACTAAGTGTTGACCAAGGTCAACCTTAGGTCAAACTTGACCTAATTAGCTTAGTTTTGACTTAAACTAACCTAGAATAATTAGTTTGACTAAACCCTAACTAGTAGACCTAGTTTTGACTAGCAAGTTGACCAATGTTGACCATTGTTGACCAAGGTCAACTATAGGTCAACCTTGACCTAGTAATGACCAAATTGATCTAGAAATGACTTAGAAGGTCTTAAAAGGACTAGTTGACTAAGGTTGACTAAACCCTAGCCTAATGACTAGTTGGTTTAGGTTTAACCTATATGAGAAATTGTAACCTAAGCTATGAAGATAGTCCTAAGTAGATTAAGATATGTATGGGGTTAAGTGAAATACTTAGGAGTTGTGTCATGATTTGTGTTAGCCTTAGAAATTGACTAGAAGTTGACCATTAGTCTGCGATTAACCAAAACCTTAGTTGGTCTAAGTTTGACCTAGACTTGACCCAGATTGATCATATTGACTAGTATTTGACTAGTTTGATTAGAGTGTTGACCAGGAGTTGACTTTAACCTAGATTTGACTAACCTTGACTTGTTTGACCTTGTTTGACTCTATTTGACTTAGTTTGATTCCCTGTGATCTAATATGATTTGATTTGACTTAGATTGACTGTAGAGTTGACCAAGTTTGATTTTGACCTAGATTGGCTTAGAATTCATATAGATTGCATTGTAGATTTCATTTACCTTCATTTTGAACATGTCATAACTGTATTACTCTATTTTAGGACATTATGACCCTGGTACAGACATCTGATATTACACTACTCTTTCCAGAGTGTCAGGCGAGTACATTCTCTGATAGTTCTTTCATTTACTTGTCAATTACTGTACTTCAGTTCTAGATAGTTTTATGTGATTCTTATAACACGTATGGATATTTCTGAATTCATGTATGCGACACACATACTATTTGTCTGGCCTCTATATCTGGAACCACTACTGGCATCACCTTCTGGAACCACTACTGGAATCACTACTGGCATCACCCTACTGGAATCATTTCTGGAATCATTGGCTGGACTCATACTGGTTGTAGTGTTGGATTATGGATTCATTTGTGGGCGGGAAAATACTTGAGTAGACATGTGAACATACCTAAAATCTGGAACCACCTCCCTTGGAACTATTCTGGAATGCTAGCCATCCCACACTTGGCCGAGTGTACGATGTGCCTGATTACCCCTAGCCGTTTACATGTTGATCTCAGTATTTTAAAACACACTGTTAGAGTATAGTCTGGACTTACCCTGGAATCATGGATCACTTCTGGACTCATTTTTACTGGACTCATCTTGTACTGGAATCATCTAGTATTGGATTATATGGACTGGACTCACAATGGAATTACATTTTATACTGTCTGGACTTATACCATGTTATTCTAGTTCAGCTAGTTTACTACAGTCTTCTTTGCCATGTTTTCTTCTCTTGTTAGTTACTTTACTTTCCTTGTACCCTCACTATTTCTCTACATCATTATCTGTATAAAACTGCCATGCTCATCTGTATAACTGTCTAAAAACTGCTTTATAGTCTTTGTCATTTACTTGGGATTTCTAGATGAGATGTGCTCATTCCTGTCCTAATTGGACCTGTTGAAAATATTACAGATGATACTCCTGACGACACATGCCCTACTTACCATGGACCTGGCGAGGGATTAGCTACCTTTGGTTCCGACTCTCAGGAGTGATTCAGGAGTTTAGCTAGTAGACTTACTTAGCTTTCATGTTTTGAGCTTGTTTGTATTAAACTTGAGATATCGAGTTGTATTAGAGTTTGTTTGAGATATTGTTGTTATTATTTTAGTAGTTTAATTTCTGTTGTTGTTAGTTGGTATCTAGATTTCTGTGTTATCTTATCGTGCTTAGACGGTGATTGAGTATATCATATCTTTTACTTGTCCTCCCTTCGGAGTTGAGTTCTTGGCAAGTACATTATATACACTGCATGAGATTAGTTAGCAACCTAGGACAGCGTTCTACCGCCGACACTGCGGTGTAGACTGGACGTACCCACTTCTCGTGCCTCTACACAGGATGCGGGTCGTGACATTATACTACAAGGAGAACGAAGATGTAGAAAGTTGCAGCTTCTGTAATGCAGATCGTTACAAGAAAGTCAGGGGAAAAGGAAAGTCAACTAGAAAACGACGTCCTTACAAGTATATGCATTACTTGTCGATCACGAAGCGCTTGCAGAGGATGTATATGTCTCAGAATACAGCAGAACACATGATGTGGCACAACGAAGAGCGCACAAAGGACGATGGAGAATTATCACATCCTTCGGATGGAGAGGCGTGGAAATATTTCAATTTTTGCTATCCAGATTTTGCTGCAGAGCCCAGAAATGTACGCATGGGGCTATGTTTTGATGGATTCGCCCCTTTCGGGCAGTCGAGATCTCAATACTCCTGCTGGCTGGTCATTCTGACCCCTTACAATCTGCCACCATGGATGTGTATGAAGACTCCTTATATGTTCTTGACAGCTATCATACCGGGTCCCAAAAATCCGACGAAGAATATCGATATATATTTACAGTCGTTGGTGGATGAGCTGAAACAGCTGTGGGAGATCGACGTCACGACCTATGATATTTCCAGAAAATAGAACTTTCAGATGAGAGCTTCACTGATGTGGACAATCAATGATTTTCCCGCATACGGTATGCTGTCGGGATGGAGTACTCACGGCACCCTGTCTTGTCCGATATGCATACAAAATAGTAAGGCGTTCCGCCTTAAGCATGGAGGAAAAACTTCTTTCTTTGATTGTCATCGTCAATTTCTGCCCGCGAGTCATCCTTGGAGAAAGAACAAGAACGCATTCAGAGCTGGAAAACAAGAATTTTCTCATCCGCCTGTCAGATTGTCGGGATATGATATTTGGGAAGATGTAAAGGACTTGCCCACTGTAATGGAAGATCCATCGAACAATCGTGTCGATGGGTTCGGACAAACCCATAACTGGACCAAACGGAGTATCTTCTGGGAATTGTCTTATTGGAAAGATAATCTTATAAGGCATAATCTTGATGTTATGTATATCGAAAAGAATGTGTTCGATAATGTCTTCAATACCGTCATGGACATTAAAGGAAAGACGAAGGAAAATCCAAAAGCAAGACAAGACATTGCCGAGATATGCAAGCGTTCTTATCTGAACTTGATACAAAGGGGAGCTGCTGGATAATTAAGTAAGCCGATAGCACAATACACATTGAGCAAGGAAGATAGATTAATAATCTACAAGTGGGTATCTACTTTAAGATTTCCCGAGGGCTATGTGTCAAAATTTTTTAGATGCGTTGACCTCAATGAACGCAAGCTAAAGGGAATGAAGAGTCATGACTGCCACGTGTTTATGGAAAGATTACTGCCCATTGCTTTGAAAGAGTTGTTGCCTTCTGCTGTATGGGTTCCGTTAGCCGAACTATCAATATTTTTTAGGGATATTTATTCAACTAAGTTGACTGTGCAACGCATGGTTGAACTTGAGGAGAAGATTATCTTAACAATTTGCAAGTTGGAGAAAATATTTCCTCCTGGCTTCTTCGACAGCATGGAGCATCTACCGATTCATCTAGCATACGAAGCCCGTGTCGGTGCATCCGTTCATTATCGATGGATGTACCCATTTGAAAGGTACATAAAAATCAATATAATTTAAGTTGAATTTCAGTGGGTTTTAAATTTTTTTCTTAATTCTCAAGATAATTTGTCTCTCTAGATACCTACACCATCTAAAGAAGAAAGTTGGTAACAAAGCTCATATAGAGGCTTCGATATGCGAAGCATATCTTATCGAAGAGGTGTCAAACTTCTGCTCCATTTATTTCGATACTCATGTTAAGACAAATCGAAATAGACCTCAAAAGAATGACGAGGATGTTGAGGATGGAGGAATATTCAATGTAAGGGGTAAGCCTGTTGGGGCTAGTAAAAGACGGTGGTTGACAGACGACGAGTATGATGCCGCTCACCGATATGTCTTGTTAAACTGTGACATACAAAAAGTGAGAGATTTGGAGAAGTAAGTCAGTACACTTGCACTCGTTATAATTTCGAATTTGATGAAGTAAGTGACTACACTTATATATTCTTATTTTCTCTAATAGTGTATTTAGAGATGAAGTAAAAATGAGGAGATCCGATATTACCGATGAGGGACTTCAAAGAGAGGTTGATTGTACATTTCCGTCATGGTTTCACAAATACGTAAGTAACTGTGATTATAATTGAGATTATTAATGTATAATCTAAAACATTTAAATTATAAATATTTGTTTACATGTTTTATTGCCTGAAATAACACTCACTCATGAGAGTGTTCGTTATCTGGCACTGGGATCGAAGAAGCAAATAAAGACTTGGCCAGGCTATGTCGTTAATGGCTTCAGGTTTAAGTCAACTCAGAATGCTATAAATGTCGAATTTATCAATGACAGCATCAGTACCAAGGATTCCGGTGTTTGCATAAGAGGCACCATCTATGACGACGAGCCGAACTTTGACTATTATGGAGTGCTTCAGAATATTGTAGATTTACAATATACTGGCCCATATGATATGCATATTGTGATGTTCAAATGTGAGTGGTTCGATAAGACACCAAATATCGGTTGGAGAATCGATAAACTATTTGGATTCGTCGATATAAATCATCGTAGGAGGTATAGAGGGTCCGATACATTTGCGATAGCAAATCAGGCTGTTCAAGTCTACTATACAAGCTACCCAAGGCGTCGTAGAGATTGATTTGACTGGTGGGCAGTATACAAGATTAAATCTAGAAATACATTCAACGTTGGAGACCCAGCATACCAAGAGGACCAGATCGAAAAGTCCCAATACTTGGGACAACACTCAGATACAATAGATGTTGAAGATATTGTTGAGAAAAATAGAGGGGAGGAAGAGGTTGATACATAAGACTTAGCTGTCAACCAGGGGAGAAAGAGGCATCTTGTCCCAAATATTGAGGCAGAAGAAGAAGAAGAAGAAGAAGAAGACGAAGAAGAATAAGAAGAAGAAGAAGAATTTGATGGGGATGAGGATACAGATGAAATCGACGATGAAGATAAGGATGAGGATGATGATGAGGAGGATGATGATGAAGACGAGACCGAGGATGAGAACGAAGATGATGATTAGGTTAAATATTGTTGTATATTGAAAACACTTCCAAATTCGTCAATTAAGTTTGACCTCATAAAAGCAATTACGTGAATTTATGTTTTTTTCATTCGATTATTTACTTATTACAGATGGCACTCCTAGTCTTTTTCATCGCGGCGACACTCGTCTCCCTACTGGTGGTATATATATTTTAGTTTAGTTTTTTATATCCATTTACACTTTTATATTGTTAATTATGTTTATGTGTTTTATTTACAGGTCATGATGGCTGGCCGTGGTGGTGGTGGTGGTGGTACGGGTCGTGGTCGTGGTCGTAGTGGTACTGGTGGTCGTGGTCGCATTCAAAGTTCCCGGGATGTGACCCCATCGAACGAGCCCGACCCGGAGAGTACCCCGGGCACAGACGCATCCTGCCCTCGATCGACCACTTCATCGAGGCATGAGTCCGAATCTGCTAGCGGATCCGTTCCGCTATCAGAACTACCAGCAGCGGATCCACCAAGGGATGCCACAGTTACTGCACAGTGGGCCCCAGAGTACCCCCATACGCGGTTCCATCCGGTTACTGGGGAGTATATACGCGGACCCGCGGATCCTCCGATGGCACCAGAGAGGCCGAGAGGCGAATTTCGACGAGAGCTATGGCCCGCGGGGACCTCGTAAGTAAATTTAAGATAATTTATTAAATTTCTTTTATTTATTCAAGTTAATAATCCAGTCGTTTCTTTTCTGTAGGTTTTTTCCGTTTAATGTTGGCAGGGCTCTTGGAGAAATTATCAGGGCTAACTTCCACGGTCCCTACCTCAACTTTTCGTCGGTGCCCCCAAACGTGCAGTACGTCTGGCACGACGAGTTGAGGGCATATATCTATATCTTCTGGTTAATTATTAGTTACTTTTTAATCAACTATTTTTTAAATTACGTGATAATTGAATTTTTATGTTAGACGACGTACTGGTGGCCCCCCCATCGCGAGGACGAGATCCGTAGGACCTACAGAAGCGCTGCCTCGAAGAAGATACGGGATATGATTCATGACCTAAAAATGGGGCATACGAGGTCGAATTGGATCCGGCAGGAGTATTATGAGTACCTCTTAGGTATGATGGATACCCCTGCGTACAAGGAGAAATCGGAGAAGGCGAAGGAGAACCGACAGGTCGCGGGCCTTCATACGGGGGGATCAAGGTCCCACGCAGCGACACTTGCAGATCTGGTGAGCAACCGTAAATTTATTTCACTATCGAATTAGGTATTATTAATTAAAGGAGTTAATTAGTTTCTACGAAAATTTCGTATGCAGGCCCAACGGGCGGTGAAGGAGGGAAGGGCGCCATAATCGGTCACTATGCACGACGTGTTCCAATATACGCACAAAAGACGGAAGGACGGGAGTTTCGTCGACGAGAGGGCCAAGGAGACTGATGTAAGTACTTATGTTTATGAGATTTACATTAGAATTAAAAGTATTAGGACTATAACTTAGGTAAACTTAGGATTCACACTTAACTTAGTGAAACATAGGATTTAGATTACCACTTAGGTAAATCTTATAATATAAACACATTCATTTGATAGGCTGCGTATCGTGAGGCCCTTAGTCGGGCTCAATTAACTGACACCAAAGATGTCGGTGAAACGACGCCCGCCCGGACGTCCTCTTCTTTGGCCGCTCGGAATGACTTGTTCGTAGATACCGTCGGCGGCTTTAAGAAAGGGTTCTTGTACAGAGTCGGCTCCCTAGGGTCGTTGCACATGGCGACGCAGAGATTTTCACCGACACCGCCTCCTTCCGTGGCCCTGGCAGACGATGATGTTAGGTCGCAGCTTACGCAGCTGCATGAGGTGGTGTCGTCCTTGCGGAAACAATTTGCCACGTACTTTTCGCCTCCGTCTGCTGCTGCCGGTCCGTCTGCTGATGGTGTTGGTCCATTCTACTGGTCCGTCGACCGCTGGTGTCGGTCCGTCTTCCGTTGGTCATCTTTCTTTCAACCCTGATGCCCCTGTGGTACCGTCTACGACTGTGACGTCACTCCTGGATCTCATGTCCTCAGAGCAGCTACGCCGACTTTCTAGTAGTGTCTACAACGACTTGCCTTCGTACCTTGTGGAGGAGTATATTCGTCGGTCGCATCTGGGATTACCACCATCGGACAATCAACCTCCTCCTTCTTCTTAAAATATTGTATTAAGAAAATTTGGAATATTTGTGAGAGCTTTGGATTAATTGTGCTATAATCGGATTATAGCACCGGCTATTATGTTACTCTTCAGGATAATTGATGGTTGTTTTCTATTAATTTAGTTTGGTCTGTGATTCTTGGATAATTGGTGTGCATTAAATTTGTATGTGCATATTTGGTCTATATGATTCTTGGATAATTGGTGTGCATTATATATTTGGTCTATGTGATTGTTGGATAATTGGTGTGAATTATATATTGGTTTGGTTTATGCATATATTTGTGAACAGGGATAGTGCTGCAATTTTTTTTTCCAAAAAACTCAGTTAGCGACGGACTAGTGACTGTTTTGCGACGGATATTCCCAGTTTCCGACGGATTTCCGACGGAAATGCCATCGCTATCTGGAGATTTTAAACTGTTTCCAGGTAGCGACGGAAGATTGACGGAATATCCGTCGGCAAGGTTCTGGTGGTACATACTTCGATGGAATAGCGACGACATATCCGTCACCACGGCGACTGATAATCTGCCACTAATCAGTCGCTCTCGCGACTGCTTAGCGACGGACAATCCGTCGACAAGGTTCTGGAAATGCTTAACATTTCCAGAACCGTGGCGACGGATAATCAGCCACTAATCAGTCGCTTTTTCGACGGCGTAGCGACGGATTAGTGACCACTCTTCCGTCGCCATGGTGTTGGAAATGCCAAACATTTCCAGAACCTTATCGACAGATATTTCGTCAGTAATCCGTCGATCATCCGTCCTTCGTTATCGACGACTACCGACGGATTAGTGACGGAATGATACGCTCTGATACGCTGTTACGACGGTTTACCGACGGACTTTACGTCGCTATTGTCTACACAGTTCAGTATTTAATACTTGAAATGGACGACAGTCCATCGGAAATTAGTCGCTAATATCTCGTATTTTGAAGTCGATTAGCCGTCGCTATTCTGTCGCCTAACGACTGCATAGCGACGGACCCTTATTAGCGACGAGCTGATTGTCGACGGATTATTTTGGCCAAAATCCGTCAGTTATCGGTCGCTAATAGGAATTCCCGTCGGACTGGCGACGGATCCGGCCGTCGCTAAATCGAGAAATTTTGGTAGTGGACGAGAAAATATCCCTCGTCGATAAGTTTGTTATTGGGGGATTGTCTTTAAACTTCCCGCTGGATGGAGTACATTCTATGCAAGAATGCATCGGAAGAAGCTGTATATTAGCTTGGAAGCTCTCCTTTAAGAGATCCATGTTGAGGACGAGATGCGTTCTCAACAGAAGATGGATACTCTGTCCAAACAGTTGGCCAAGGCCAATCTGGTGCATACGAGAGAGCACAAGGGAAAGCAGGTGGCTTCTCATCACAAAAAAAAGGATTCCACTAATCTGAAAGTGAAGGGTCCTTCATTCAAGCAACAGAAGTCCAAGTCCCACATGACTTACTTCAATTATGGCAAGAAAGGCCACTACAAGAGTGAATGCAGATCCAAGCCTAAACAATCAGAGAAAGGTGAGCCTAGTAAGTTTTCTTTGGTTTCTAACCTCGTTGAAATGACTGCTCAGGTCACAACTGTGGGGGTTGACTCTGACTGGTGGATAGACACCGGTACGATATGCCATGTCTATTCTGGGAAAGAATGGTTCGTCACGTACTAGCCAACTTCTGAGAAGGTTGTCATGGCAAACCAGGCCCAAGCTGAAGTTCTGGGGATCGGGACTGTGGAGCTGAAACTCACATCCAGGAACACTCTGACGCTCCAAGGAGTAAAACATATTCCGGTGATTGCCAAGAACCTGATCTCTGGGAGCCTACTTAGCAACGCAGACTTGAGGATGGACATTAATGCTGGTCAGATGGTAATGTCCAAGAAGGGAACATACTTCGGAAAGGCTTTTCAAATCGAAGGGATGTTTAAAATTCAGCTTGTAAACCAGTCTAATGAAATAAATACAATCACTCTTTCTGATTATTCTCTTGAGTTGTGGCATAATAGGCTAGGACATGTTCATTGTAAAAGAATAAACAAAATGTCTAGTCTATGACTTATCTCCAAATGTGGGGGTAAGGTAGAGAAGTGTGAAGTATGTGCTCAAACAAAGATCACTAGAAAATTCTTTCATCAGGTCAATCGAAGCACAAATCTTCTGGAGTTAGTACACTCCGATATCTGTGACTTCAAACAATTCTCTACATAAGTCGGGATGAAGTATTTCATAACCTTCATCGATGACTTCTCTAAGTACGCATTCGTCTACTTTTTAAAATCTAAAGACGAAGCGTTCGAGAAGTTCCAGGAGTTCAGGGCCAAAGATGAACGGCAAACTGGACAACAACTCAAGAGGTTGAGAAGTGATCAAGACGAAGAATTTTGGTCTCATGAATTCGTATTGTTCTGTAAAGAACATGGAATCATCTGTGAGACTACTGCTCTGTATTCTCCTCAATCTAAAGGAGTAGCAGAGAGGAAGAACCGAACGTTGATAGAAATGATAAACTCAATGCTGCTAATTGCAGGCCTTCTAAAATGTTACTGGGGAGAAGCTGCATCAATGGCCACTTTCATTCTGAATAGAGTGCCTTATGCAACTTCTAATATAACTCCTCATGAACTCTGGTTCAAAGTCAGACCTAACTTGAATGTTATTCGAGTGTGGGGGTGTCTGGCTTATGTGAAGCTCCCAGATCTGAAGATTCAGAAGCTGGGGACAAGGACTACGAAGGCGATCTTCTTGGGGTATGCCGAGGAGAGTGATGCTCGGAGATTCCTTGACATTGAGTCAAATCATATCATCGAATCTCGCGATGCTGAATATTTTAAAGACAAGTTTACAAGACACAAAAATATTGTTCTCCCAGACATTTCGGAGAATGATGTAGATGCAAATGAGACTGAGATCTCATATGAGCCAGTAGTCCAAGATGAAGTTGTTGGTAAAGAAACAACAATTGAACCAAAACTCGTTGAGCCATCGACGAAGCGAGCAAGGAGGCCGAAGAGCTTCGGGGATGACTTCGTCACCTATCATGTGGAAGCAGATCCGCTTACCTATGATGAGGCAATGAAGACCATAGATGCTTTCTTCTGGAAGGAGGCGATAGACAATGAAATCGACTCAATTACCTCCAATAACACAGGGGTGTTAGTTGATTTACCCGAAGAAGAAAAACCCATCGGATGCAAGTGGATCTTCAAGAAGAAGATGAAAGCTGATGGAACCATTGACAAGTTCAAAGCCAGGCTAGTAGCCAAGTGATTTTCTTAAAAGCAGAGAATCGACTACTTTGACATATATGATCCAGTAGCACGGATGACAACCATCAGATTATTGATTGCCCTTGCGGCAATACAGAAACTGGTGATACATTAGATGGATGTGAAAACAACATTTCTGAATGGCGAGCTGACCGAGGAGATTTATATGCAACAACCAGAAGAATTTGTCATCAGAGGCCTAGAAGACAAAGTCTACAAGTTGGTAAAATCTCTATACGGCTTAAAGCAAGCTCCCAAAATATGGCATGAGAAGTTTGACAAAATTATCAGATCAAACGGCTACAGGGTCAGCGAAACAGACAAGTGTGTTTATACCAAATTTGTTGACGGAAGATGAGTCATCGTTTGTCTGTACGTGGACGACATGCTAATTCTAGGTACGAATATAAGCTGTGTCACTGAAACAAAGAAGTTCCTCTCGACAAAGTTCAGTATGAAGGACTTGGGGGATGCTGATGTTATCTTGGGACTCAAGATCATCCGGATGGACACTGGATTGGCACTGTCACAATCTTATTACATTGAGAAGATGCTCACTTGATACAGGTATCATGATCTTTGTAACGCCCCAGTCCCAAAATACGTTGGACCAGGAACGTAGACATGCCAGCTGTATACATACGAAGTACAGGGCCTTGTATGTATACATAAGCTGTAATATGCAGTAGAAACCATAACAACTAATCTCATCCACAAAATAAAGGAAAATAAAGAATTCTTATAATCATCTATGGAAATGTATTTGTACAATATGTTGGGCGGAGACAAATTCACTACCAACAAGCAAAGAAAAAATACATGAGAAAAGAATGAATTTGGCGAGCGAAGCGAAGACGATCCAATGGAATCATCCTCGAAGAAATAGAGATGGTCATGTCTAAAGCTAGAACACATACGAAAGACAAGAGCACACACCTGGAGAGATAACCAGGCCCTCAGATGGACGTAACAAGACACATAATATCATGCCAATAATTGAATAATAGAAGATCAACATAAAAGTATATATATGACTAAACAAATAAAGGTCCTTAACCATTCTATGTGAAAATACACCTTGAAGACAACGTTCCACACAAGGGATCCCGAGACTAGAAACACGGCGCGTTAGCGTTTCAACCAAGGCACTAGTGGCGTCTAGAGAAAAGTAAATGCACAGCCCATTAGCACTCGAGTGAGATATAAGGGGCATCTAAAGAAAAATAAATGCACGACCACTAGCTCTTGGGTGAGTCACTAACGGCAGCTAGAGAAAAGTAAATACACGGCACATTTGTGTTTCAACCGAGGCACTAGTGGCATCTAGAGAAAAGTAAATAAGTGCACGACGCACTAGCTCTCGGCTGAGCCATAAATGGCAGCTAGAGAAAAGTAAATGTGTGAAAGTCCCTACGCCTAATAACTGTCTTCACCCTCCCCGTGCACTACTCGTGGTGAATCCATACCACAATATTTCTAATAATTGCTAAGTCTTCTAGGCAATTATATTAGCATTTATACCCTAACGCTCGTCCTGTACGCACCAATGTACGGTCGGTACGCAAGTCCGAATCTATATGAGACACGTGACATCGTGGTACACAAGTGTCGGCCAATGAATGCGGCACAAACAAAGGCGGTCCCTTAACTCTAGGCTAAATGCATAAAGAAAACTACAATATAATAATTTGCAACTACATACTGTTTTGAAAGAACAACTTATAACATGCATGATATTGAGCAAGAAATTAAACAGTAAAGGTAAGGTGTCTTGCCTGGTGTGTCGCCTGGTGGGGTGCGATGATCAAGATGTCATGTTCTGTCCAATAGCTTAGGTCCATGCGAACATGGCTTAAATTTGTGGAAAAATAGCAATGCGTGAGTAGTCGTGGATAATATCATGAAGAAATTTTGGAGAAAGAATATAAAAATTTTAGAAAATAATTTTTATAATAATTTAACGTAAATACTTGAAAATACTTTTCATACACAACTGAAAAATATATTTTTATTAGTCAAATATTTTAAAGTAGTACTTTAAGATTCTTCTTAGGGTAAAACTAAATTGTAAAGATGAAATTTTGTAGTTCAAATCCTTAAATAAAATAGTCGGCAATAGTGTATATATATATTTTTTTTCTCCACAATTATTTTTAAAATATTAATCAAATTATTTCATACAATTATAATTTCGAAAATAATATAGTCACTAATAATAGCAAATGGCAAAATACCATACCCATATATACTTTTAACATCAAAATAAAATATTAATAATACTACAATTAATAATAATAATAATAATAATAATAATAATGATAATAATAATAATAATAATAATAACAATAATAATAATAATATAATAACAACAAAAATCCTTACAGCTAATCCCTTTTAAATAATAATAATAATAATAGTATAATAATAATAACAACAACAAAAAACTTAGCAATAACACAGCTAATCCCCTCCAATTATACACATAAGAGAGAGAGAGAGAGAGAGAGTCTCACCGGGGTTCGGTTGGGAGAGGGCGGCGCCGGAGGCTCGGGTCGCGGCGACACGGTGGTTGGCGGAGGAGATGAAGAGGGAGTACGGTAGGCTACTCCGGAGGGGGACGACGCGGAGGAAGCCGGCCCGAGGCGGCAGCTGGGCCTCGTCAGTGGAGGGCGGCTGGACGTGGGGAAGGACACGCGTCAGAGGGGGCTTACAGCGGGAGGCGGAGGGATGTGGGCCGGCGAGGCCGCGTCTCCGACCAGCGCTGGAGAAGTCGGGATCCGCGGCTCACGAGCTGCTGCTGCCGGCGGCGAGATCTCCGTGCGCGAGGTTGATTGTCGACACACAGCGGCCGGCTCAGAAGCGGAGGGGCTCACCCGGATGCTGTCAGCGTTGGTGGCACACGATCGATCCGGCTGGAGCGAGGAACACGGGGCGCGTCGGTTGGTGTTCGCGGGATGGCGGCCATGGCGGCGCCGGGATGTTGCGGTGGCGGCACAGGTTAGGGTCTATTTCTCTCAAATTTTCTCTTTTGGGGGTTTTACAATTTTCGACGGTGGAGGTGGCGGATGGTAGAGGTGACGATGACGGGTGGTCGAACGGGGACAGGGTGCTACGGCAGAGGCGAGCCAGGTTTCAGTCGGTGGCCGGACTGGGTGATGGCGAAGAAGAATAGGGAGGTAGTGGCTGGGTCGGTCGCGGCAGCGGACAAGGCGAAGGTGGATGGTGACAGGATGGTGCGGCAGGAAAATGGTAGAGATAGGTTTAAGATTGGATGGTGTCGGGGTGTTCGACACGAGAACTCTATGTAATTGTAATAGATGGAATAAGGTTTTTGGATGGTCACAGACACGATGCACGCACCCTTTTGGATTGAGGAGTACCTGCCTATTTATAGGAAGTGGAAATTTCCAGTTGGATAAAGATTATATTTTATTTAAAACCCAAATAGAAAAATACCATATTAATTTAAATAGTTTTAAAGCAATTTCAATCAAATTTCGAATCAATTTAAATCTAGGTAAATCTTTATATTAAAATAGAATCCATAAAATACATCCATATTTTATATAATAATTTATCTAAATATCAATCAAACAAAATTTAAAAATATATTTTTATGAACACTAATATTTTAATAATAATTAATTTTGAAAATAAACATAAATATTTAAAATACCTTATTGCTAAATAATTTATTATAAATAATAAAAATAAAATTTGAAAACATACATGAAATAATTTTTCATGTGCTTTACACGAGTAGCATATTCTAGTTTTCTAATTTACCACTATTAAAATAAGATAGTATTTTATAAATAATTAAAAATGATAATTTTGCCAATCTCGATAGATACCTTTCACAACTTTTTAATAAAAATATTTATTATACATATTATTTTGAAACCATCAACGATTGATAAAATCAAAACCACTTTTCTAAAAATATGAACCTCACCCATATTCGCACTCGACGAGTAAATATGAAAACGTATATTCCCGTGCGACGTACAATACGACTTTACGACGTATAAATAAAATAAAAAATTAGTAATAAAATATAGTAGAAATTTAGGGGTTTTATATCCTACCCAACTTACAAGAATTTCGTCCTCGAAATTAAGAATAAGTAGGGGGTGAGAAGATACAAGGATACGATCAAATCGTTGGACGAGGCAAGAAAACAACATTTAACACAAACATGCATTAGGGAATCGTGATTTAGATAATTACGAAAATAATGCACGAATATGGTAATGGATGAGGGTCGCTAGCTAATGCAAGATAGAGAAGGATTTAAGGGTTAGGTAATGAAGGTAAAATAATTAGAGAGCAAAGGTACATGGTTCCTTAGAGTGAAGTTACGCGTCTAGGTTTAGGGGTGGTTAAAGAAATAATTATAGTCATTTCTAAATTTCAAATGATTAGAGATCACGATCAAGAGTCGAAGGATAGGGCGAATAACTCGACGCAAAGTTGTAAATACTTGGCTTGGTTGATGGCCACTATAACTATTATGGTCATAGGGGAACACTTGGTGTCTATCTATCAAGTTCGAGTGGTCTATCTTTCCAATTTAAGTGAAAGATAAAACGAATAAGAGTTCGAAGGAGATGTTTATTAAATACGAACACGTGGTTCAAAGACGACTGAATAAATTCAAAAGAAAATTGCCAAGGCAGACGTGGATGAGATTCTAGAGAGCAAGCTTAACTATATCTCCATCCATGTATAACGATAAATAAAAGTTAACCAAAGTGCACTCGGTTGATCAGACCATCATGCACCGGTTCTGACTAGACAATATGTTAGTGAGCGCGCGCTCAATAGCATGTGTCTTGAACAAGTTTGATAACGGTTAAACTTACAAAACTAGGCTATAGTAGCAACATTTAGTCAAGATGGTAAAATATAGACACGTGAGATTATTATTGAAAGAGACTAGAATTAGTTCGAACTACTTAAGAATCTAAGTCTTGTTTGGTGCCTATACAGTCGACCTATTGTCTCCTTGTCTAAGGCTTTGGTCGACCAATAAGGTATGGTCTTTAAAAATTTATAGTCTAGACAATCCACTTAGTATCTACTATAGTGGGTCATAAGGACGAAGTCTTATGCTAGGTCATGCGGCATTCTACCCAACTTACAAGAGCTAAACTAGTAGGGTGATGGAACAATGGGTCATGTCCACCTAGTATGGGTTACCATATTAATCTCTATCAAGCACGAAAGAAGGGCACGAATCACGATAGAAGGGATCAAGCAAGATGCAACTCGAGGAGAAGGCGGTCAAGTATGTGGATGAGATCCTAGACTCTAATCCTATACGCAGGCTTGCTTGGTACGGTAAAGTAACCAAGCAATTTATCTAGACCCGTATGGGCCACCACAAAAATATGTAATGCCCCAGTCCCAAAATACGTAGGACCATGAACGTAAACATGCCAGCTGTATACATACGAAGTACAGGACCTTGTATGTATACATAAGCTGTAATATACAGTAGAAACCATAACAACTAATCTCATCCATAAAATAAAGAAAAATAAAGAATTCCTATAATCATCTATGGAAATGTATTTGTACAATATGTTGGATGGAGACAAATCCACTACCAACAAGTAAAAGAAAAATACATGAGAAAAGAATGAATTTGGCGAGCGAAGCGAAGACGATCCAATGGCAATCATCCTCGAAGAAATAGAGATGGTTATGTCTAAATCTAGAACACCTGCGAAAGACAAGAGCACACACCTGACGAGATAACTAGGTCCTCAGAGGGCCGTAACAAGACACATAATATCATGCCAATAACTGAATAATAGAAGCTCAACATAAAAGTATATATATGACTAAACAAATAAAGATCCTTAACCATTCTATGTGAAAATGTACTTTGAAGACAACGTTCCACATAAGGGCTCCCGAGACTAGAAATACGGCGCGTTAGCATTTCAACCAAGGCACTAGTGGTGTCTAGAGAAAAGTAAATGCACGGTACATTATCACTCGAGTGAGAGCTAAGGGGCATCTAGAAAAAAAATAAATGTACGACCACTAGCTCTTGGGTGAGTCACTAACGGCAGATAGAGGAAAGTAAATGCACGGCACATTTGTGTTTCAACCGAGGCACTAGTGGCACCTAGAGAAAAGTAAATAAGTGCATGGTGCACTAGCTCTCGGCTGAGCCACAAATGGCGGCGTCGGGATGTTGCGGTGGCGGCAGAGGTTAGGGTCTATTTCTCTTAATTTTTCTCTTTTGGGGGTTTTGTAATTTTCGACGGTGGAAGTGGCGGATGGTAGAGGTGGCGATGACGGGTGGTCGAACGGGGACAGGGGGCTACGGCAGAGGCGAGCCGGGTTTCAGTCGGTGGCCGGGCTGGGTGATTACGAAGAAGAATAGGGAGGTAGTGGCTGGGTCGGTCGCGGCAGCGGACGCGACGAAGGTGGATGGTGACAGGACAGTGCGGCAGGAAGATGGTAGAGATAGGTTTAAGATTGGATGGTGTCGGGGTGTTCGACACGAGAACTCTATGTAATTGTAATAGATGGAATAAGTTTTTTAGATGGTCACAGATACGATGCACACACCCTTTTGGATGGAGGAGTACTTGCCTATTTATAGGATGTGGAAATTTCCAGTTGGATAAAGATTAGGTTTTATTTAAAATCCAAATGGATAAATACCATATTAATTTAAATATTTTTAAAGCAATTTCAATCAAATTCCTAATCAATTTAAATCTAGGTAAATCTTTATATTAAATAGAATCCATAAAATACATCCATATTTTTATATAATAATTTATCTAAATATCAATCAAACAAAAATTAAAATATATTTTTATGAACACTAATATTTTAATAATAATTAATTTTGAAAATAAATATAAATATTTAAATATTTAAAATACCTTATTGTCAAATAATTTATTATAAATAATAAAAATAAAATTTGAAAACATACATGAAATAATTTTTCATGTGCTTTACACGAGTAGCATATTCTAGTTTTCTAATTTACCACTATTACAATAAGATAGTATTTTATAAATAATTAAAAATAATAATTTTGCCAATCTCGATAGATACTTTTCACAACATTTTAATAAAAAAATTTATTATACATATTATTTTGAAACCATCACCGATTGATAAAATTAAAACCATTTTTCTAAAAATATGAACTTCGTCCATATTCACACTCGACGAGTAAATATGAAAACGTATATTCCCGTGCGACGTATAATACGACTTTGTGACGTATAAATAAAATAAAAAATTAGTAATAAAATACAGTAGAAATTTAGGGGTTTTACAATCTTCCATAATTGATACGCCATACCGAAGTGATCAGAAGCTGGAGCCAAACTCGAAGGAAAGCGTCAGGCAATTGGAGTACGCTAGCATCATTGGAAGTTTGATGTACGCTACTACTGCCACTAGGCCTGACATAGCTTTCGCTATGGGAATGCTGAGTCGATTCACAAGCAATCCAGACATTCAGCACTGGAAAGCTGTGAAGCGTGTTATGAGATATCTCAAGAAGACTTAGACATATGTACTGCACTTTAGCGGAGAGCCGCCGGTAGTAGAAGGCTTCAGTGATGCCAGCTGGTGCTCAGAGTTGGAGAGCGAAAGGTCCACTGGTGGATTCATTTTTACAATGGGTGGGGCTGCTATATCATGGAAGTCGAAGAAGCAGACTATGCTCTCACGGTCTTCTATGGAATCTGAGTTCTTTACACTTGATACCGCAGCAGATGAAGCAGAATGGCTTCGGGAGCTCATGTATGATCTTCCAGTGGTTGGAGCACAGATACCAGCAATTCTGATATACTGTGACAACCAAGCGACTGCAGCGGTGGCATCAAATGATCTATTCAACGAAAAAAAGAGAACTGTGCGGTTAAAGCACAGGACAGTGAACGATCTCATCAAGAGAGGTGTCATTGCAGTAATTGATGTTCGGAGTCTGGAGAACCTGGCGGATCCATTCACGAAGGGCCTCAACCATCAGCTGGTTGAAGACACAGCAGGAAAGATGGGCTTGAAGGCATTCTGATAGTATATTTTTGTTATCCTACCATAAATTTTTATGTTATTAGTTCAAAGAGAAATCTACTAGACATCTAACTTTCGGTTCAAGGGAGGACCACTGACTGAAAAACTATCAAGTAACAGTGAGTACTTGTTCTTGGGAACATGGAAGGGTTACGAACCCATAACCACTATTGTCTACTATATGTTTTCTATGGAAAATGGATCCTGTGTTTAGGTTGGCTTAAATGCCTTAATAAGTTCTCAGCAGAGTGAATGCCTGGTGTGCTTTACAGGAAGCACGGTAGCGCAGCACTACAAGGAGTAAAACTCCATGCTACAGTGGGATGACTCCACTTTGAGGTTCCCAGGTAGGGGTAATGCCTCGGCTTTGCAAGCTAAGCCATAGCAATATAGCACCGCAAATAGGCAGGTAGCCTAATGCTGTATGATAAAATTAAAGAGTTGTAGACAGCACTACAAAGGGGAGGGTGACCCCATATTTCAGTGGCACGACACTATGATGAGGTACCCGGGAAGAGGTAAAGCCTCAGCCTTGCAAGCCATGTCATTGCGGCGTAACACCGCAAGGAAGCCTTAAGCTTCATGCTGTGTGGAATGGTACCACAAAGAGGCTGTGACCTCATGCTGCAGTAGTATGTGTAAGCCCCTAGATTTTAAAATATTATTTTATATATATTTTAAAATGCATTTATATCTCTAAAATAAGTTATTATAATTATTTAAAATTTTCTAGAATTTTTAATAATTTTTAAAATGAATTTTATAGCTTAGAATATCAATTTGAAATTTGTTGAATTGTTTTAATTTCGGTTTGCAAATTATATTTGCAAACCGATAGGCAGTAGGGTTAAATTGTAAAACCCTAAACTTTGGGGGCCTTGATGCAAATCTACCCATCACCCCCCACGATCTTTCTCTCTCCTCACCCATGACCGACGACCGGGCTGACCACCGCCCCGACAACCCGGCCGACCTAACCCCCATTTCCACCGCCATACCCACCCTATAAATACCCCCCGACCCGAACCCTAACCCTAATCTATTTCCGACCGTCACAGCCTAGCCGCCGCCCTCGCTTCTTCTTCTCCGACACTTCGCCGAAACCCTAGATTTGACCTAGCCACCACCACCGTCCACTTTCCGACGAGCAACCACCACCATTCAGTTTGCCTCAACGAGACGAACTCCCCTCCATTTTTCTCCGACCGCCCCGACGAATCCTCCGACCTACAGCAACCTCGCTCTTCGACTCGAAGTCGGACACGTACGTGTCACCTCTTTCTTCTTCTCCATTTCATCTCGTCTTCACCTATGTGATTCGCCGAGTATTGACGAGTCTCGTGGTAAGTTTGGACACGGCTAGTTCGAGTCGTGCATGTCATGCACGTCCCGGATACAAGATTCGATCATTTTTCGTGTCCTTAACTGTCAGGACACGAAGTATATGTTATTGGATTTAGTTTTGGGCTATCGGGTTTCAAACCCATTGCTGATGGGTTTGGGTTTTACTAATATTGGGTTTAAAACCCATTAACCTAACCCATAATAAAATTAACCCAAACCCTATCCTTAACAGCTAACTCGAGCTGATCCCCTGGCCAGCCCGAGCGTGTTAAAACCCCCTTCCCCAGGCCGAGTTCGAGCCCCCTTTCGTTTCTTCTTCTCCGAAACGAAAGCCGGTGGACGACTCCACCCGACCTTGGCCCGGAGGCCGTGGCCACCGCCACCCAGCCACCTCCGTGGGAGGGAAGGCTCGAACCCGGCCCTCACCTCCGATGCACGGTGGTGCTACCAGTACACCACGACTCGATGTGCATATATATATATATATATATATGTTAAAAAAATATAAATATCTATATGTTTATGTATATATATAAATGTAATTGTTATATATATTTCAAAATCAATTTTGTGCAAAATATTATTATGTATAAATTCACAAGTTATTTTACTATATAACTTTAGGACTTGTATATTTCACCACTTTAAAATAAATTATTATTTATATTTAAGTTACTGTATTTTATTAATTATGGCCATTTAATGTACAAACCTAGCATTAGTTTTTGGGTCCAAATGTGTCTAATACATTCAGAGTCTGTACGAGTCATATTGGACTTGATTCATGGCTTTGGGTCCCGTATCTGGACTTCGGTTCAATTTCGAATACGTGGACAAAATAGTAATTAATTAATTATTTTCCAGAAATTGTTACTTGCTATATTTGAATTTTTATATATATTTTAATTTCTGTAAAAATCTAGAAAAAATTGTATTTAAATACTATGTTAATTTAGATAATTTAATATAATTTGTCCATCATTTAATAAGTAATTTTGTTATTTTATAAAAATAGGAAAACAGAACTCCTTTTTAGGATACATATGTTTGCTGATTTTTAATAAATATCTGTGCGGGTTTATAAATTCCAGAAAAATTAGTATAATAATTAACAAGGATCATTCTGGTACTTTATTTTATGTAAAATTGAGTGTTTTGTCTATCTTAAAAAATTGTTGGAACACAGTATACTGTTTGATTTATTTATTGAATAGTTGCGACTTACAATATTTTGTGTTGTTTTGAGTTATTATATTATTGGACCTGACCCCACACTAGTGTAAAGGCCCTAGAAAGTTAGCTTGCGTATTGTGTCACCCTACATTAGTCTCCTATTCTAAAGTCACCATTTGGCTAGGTGTCCAGTCAGAAGGTCGTGTCGTACCACTAGTGTCATAGTGTTTAACTTAGTATAAAACTAAGTTCATGTATTATTTTTATAGTGACGAGTCACCAGGCATCTATAGCATTTCTGTCACTACCTTGCTTTGCTAAAGGCAAGTACCTCTACAATCTTTACATACTGTTACATCAATGAACTGTGATCCAACCATGTTAAATGCTGATCCTTGTGGTAGCAAGTTAAAATCTTCATATGTTACATTATTTGTAGTACCTACCATGCTTATACTGCTCTCAGTATCCATCATGCTTTATACTGTTCTCGTATCACTCACATGTTATAAAATGGGTAATGGAGAAACTGTTAGTAGAGTACGTGATCATGCCCCCTTCTCCGTATGTATTTACCGAGCATTGTTACATTATATATGTAACTTTGTTGTATGTTATGGTCCCGTGTTTGTGTATGGATATACTCTGATGCTGTTATGTGTATGTATGTACACATCAGAAAATTGATATGTGCCACTGTACATCCTATTATACTTATTGACCGATCACGTACATGCTACAGTTTTAAACTTTAAAAACAAACATATGATGCCATGATAGATTATGATATGCCATGATTCCAGTTTATTACACTTCTGTTCATTACATGTTTCGTATATTAGTTTGTTAGAATCAGTGCTTGCTCCCGTCCTAACAGGATAACGTTGTAGGTATACTTACCGAGGAGGAGTTGCTATGTGATTCTTATTATGGGGTTGCATCGTGGATCAGACTTTATCTTACGAGGATGTACCTGCGGGAAAACTCGTCTAGTTTGTGTAGTTGCTCGGGGTTTCCGAGAGTAGTCATATTATTAGACTATGTATTTTGTGACTGGACCTGTATCCAGCTTTACATTTTGGTCATGTACTTGGAACATATTTATATACGAGATGACTTTTGTGTTTGAAACATTTTTATCTCATTGTTACATATAGAACTGTAGCACACTTTAGTCTTATCTTGTTATCTTTAGAACAGCTTACTACGTTTTATCCCAAGCGTAGGCTGGACATGACTCGGCCCGGCCCAACAATTTGGGTAGCGGATGGTGACAGTATGACACTACAATGAGCTTTCCAGATAGCGATAATGCCTCGACTTTAGGCCATGTCATAGCGACGTAGCACCGCAAGGAAGCGCAAGGCTTCATGCCATGTCTCTTTAATAAAAAACTTACCATTAGAGTATGGAAAGAGATATCTGTCCGTCTCTTGAGGGTAAACTTGCAGACGTCCAAAATTATACACTAAAACCAGGCTGGCATAGGGCCTTTAATGTGTATCGAAAAGCACATGTAACTACACTTTGTGAGCTGAAAGAATTACAATTGTGGTACAGAATTCAAGACATAGTCCATTCTTGTATCGCAATGTTATTTAACCCATGCGGGAAGATTCAAGTCGTCAGTGACATCTATTCTAATACAAAATGGACAGTTACTGTGGGGAATGCTCAACCCTAGACACATATATATGATGAGATATGTAGGGGATTGTTGGTGCTCTTGCTCCTTGAAATGAAAAGAGCTTGCTCTCAACATGCTTTGTAAAGTTTAGTCCCACATTGGAAAAGCACCATGAGTTATCTCAACATATATATGAGTATGTGTTGTTGGGATATGCACATGGAATGGTGACCCTAAGGAGGGAACCATGTGGGTGATTTTACTAAGAGGTAAGGATAAGGCTCCAAAAAAAGCATTCATAATTTTTGCTCTTCGGAAATTAATTTCCATTGGGGCTAAGCCCCGTAATGGCTTAGCAACTCGGATTCGGAATCGGACTCGGGCTCATGAGGCGTAATGTGGTATTTTTTTGGCACACTTTGCACTTAGCACGTCAGCATCGTCGCTAGGAGCATAGTGCGCTTAAGTTGCGCTCGTTGTACGAGCCACTTGTGCGACAATATTGCACGGCCCAGTTACGCACCCAAGATGTGCGGGTGCACTGGGTTGCGCAGGGTGCGCGAGTGCGCAAGTTGCGTCAGCTGCGCCAGCTGTGCCAATTGTGCCGCAGCATGCACAGTGCGTGCAATGCGGCTGTAAGCACGCACACAACTCGTTCATTGGCACAATGCGTATAGGTGGTGGCTGTCCTCATTCAAACTGATCCGTAATGTGCGATAACAGATCCTGAAATAGTAGATCTGACATTATTTTGTGGTGCACATTGCAGATATGAGCAGTTATAGCAGTGGCTATATATTCAGGGCCTCACTTCTCTCTCGAAAAAATAGAGCATTATTCTTCTGAAAAAATTCCAGAAAGAGAGAAGACAGAGTTCCTCGAGCCGCTGGAGTTCCAGCACCTCAAGCAATCTTTTTCTTCCTTGTCGTTCCGAGCAGCAGTCTCTTGTAGAGCAGTATAATAGAGCATTCCAGAGTTCCTTTGAACTTGCTGGTTTCTGGAAGTTGACCGTGTGGCGGATCTAGCTTTGAGCACTGGTATTCTTAACACCCCAGCAGGCCACTTTCATCTATCGCCTGTCATCGCTGCGGTTGCCTTTAGCAATTCGGCCGACATCTTCTTCTTAGAAGTGTCTTCGTCGTTTGCTACGTATACGAAATCTTTTTAGATTCTCGTATTCCAAAATCCTTCTAGGATCTCTGGTTGTGCACCTTCCTTGAAGTGTTTCATTGGAACATTATTCTTACAATTATTTTATTCTCTCATTTTCCATTGAAAATTGTACCCCGGTTACAACACAAATATAACATAACTCTCATCATAACTTGAGCCTTAGTGTAGAAACAAGAAATCCAACAATTATCAATTTTTAAGCTAAATACTTCCTAATAGTTATGTCCTTGCTCGTTTTCTTAATACATTGCCTCTACCACACAATATATAGGCGGATCAGAGCTTTTGTACTAATCTATATGTCTTGATCGTGCACATAGATGGTGATGGTGGTGTGTGTATCTAAAGTGTTAAGACAAATGTTGACAATTCCAATAAACAAAATATAAAGAATAATGTAAGTTAGTGTTACCAGTCTACGGAAAGAGTCGTGTAAGCACTATCCTAAGAAATATTCAAAGTTTGTGTACACATTTTTTTCACATTTCTTCTCTGATAAAAACACTTGATACCGACTTTTCGTCACTGTACACAGCTCCGGAGAACGATCCGAACTTAACTTTGTTCAGATAACAACAATGAAATTTTAATAAAATTGTTTGGAGATGGAGGAGAGACAGAATTAATGGATATAGTTTAGTTTTTCTATTCATAGTTCACTAAGCAACAGAAAATATGTGATATATATAGGAAAATCCTAAGGTAAAACTCCCTTGCTACCAGCTTTTCATCACTGCACACAGCTCCGAAAGAACGATCCGAACTTAGCTTTGTCCAGATAACGGTAATGAAATTTCAAAAAAATTGTTTAGAGACATGTGCGGAGCTAGAATAGGGCAAGTGGGGTCATATGACCCCACTGGATATATATATATATATATATATATATATATATATATATATATATATATATATATATATATATAATGTGTGTTTATTTTATTTTTATTTTTTATATTTTATTTTTTGAAAGGGGGTAAATATAGCAAATGCTCCCACCGAAAATCGATCTCCTGGTCACTGCATTCTTCACCACTACCACTTGGCTAGGGGGTCATTGGCTATATATATATATATATATATATATATATATATATATATATATATATATATATATATAGACACACACACACACACACACACACACACACACACACACACACGGAAAACAAATATATAGACACACACACACACACACACGGAGCTCATAGATCAAGTGGTTGGGGAGGGGGGATCTACCTCCTAGGGAGGTCATGGGCTCAAGTCTCGTCCCCACCCCTGGGATGGCTGGGCGGCTATGGCTACGGTCCCGGGTGGTCGGAGTTCGAGCCCCAGTGGAGGGGTGGGTGTGTTAGGGGGGTGGGGAGGGGGGGGGGGGGTGGCACTTTTTGTTTTGCCTCCCTTAAGTCCCCTTCCACTTTCCTTCGCCCTTGGAAGTTGACTTTTTAAGTGTCGATAGATCTTGACATCTCTAAATATATTTAATTTTTGTTCTAATTTATTTAAGTAATTCATCCCCTAGTTGATTCTTGTCCTAATTGATTTTGTCCTTATTTTCTTTTAGATGATAACATTTAATTTGTTCTTAGATGGAATGTAATTATTTGCTAGTATAATATTCTTCGGTTAAGAAAATATAATGTCAAAGTAAATTTTTGGTTGGAAATAAAATATTTTTAATCTTGTTTTTACTTAAGGAAAAATAATATTTGATCATCATAAGATCCTAGGATGGCAAGGTTCGTGACTAAAATTGTAGAAATCAAGTATGGATTTTAAGATACTTTGAACTTCCTTGATCAAATGGTCAAAATTAATAAAAAATAACCTTGTATGACCAGACTAGAATGACATTAAAGTTTAAGGTTCTGATTATATTTGGTTAGAAATGTTTGTATTTTGAACTAAGTTAAAAAAAATGAGCGGCTACAATAAGAAAACTAGAATAGACAACCAAGGTTAGAAATTGAAAATAGGATTTTGTGACTAATTCATTCAATTTTTTTTCAATATATATATATATATATATATATATATATATATATATTTGGATTAAAAATTTACTAGTCGATTTTGAACTCACTGTACGCAAATCTTGGCTACGCCACTGTTTGGAGATGAAGAAGAGACAAAATTGAGAGGTAGAGTTTTGTTTTTTCTGTTAGTTATTCACTAAGCAACATAACATATAGGATATATATAGGAAACCTATACCCAAATAAATTAAATAGAATTAATAGGTATTATCAGGGAAATAAAATAGTTATTTGGGCATTTAACCCATGACTAATAAATTTCCAACAGCTAGGAGATTAATTATTGAAATAGTCAGAAAAAGTAAAGGAAGTAAAAATATGTTTTGGATCTCAACCCGAACCCGAAAGAGAAATTCGGATTGACATTCGGTGCTCGAAGATGTAGGCACGTACCTGCACATATAATGTGTGTCAAACTGAACTAAGCCAAGCCTGGCCGGGCGGCGACGGCGTGTGTGTGGCTCAAATTTTCAGCCCAAAACAACTCATGAGTGACAATGAAAGGAAAGATAATATGACGACAATAGATTGGCTGGTTCTAGTCGATGTAGGAATAAACTGAACTGGTTTTTTTTCACTAAATATAACAATTCCTCCTAAAAAACCAAGTTTAGAACCAGAGCTATTTTTTTTGAAAACAAGGTTATAGAAAAGAATATTTGGACAAATAAATACTATATGTCATGCCCACTAACAAAATACTGAGACAGACATGGCCAGCTACCCCGTATAAGGTACAAAGACGTCATACGACGATCATAGTTGTCAAGAAGCAGGGGGTGCATGCTACAATCAAGTCTCCTATGGTCTCACAGAGTATCTATGTCTAAATCAATCAAAGCAAGAAGCAGTAAACAATGAACATATAAAGTAAAGTAGTAAGGCGTCCCCGACGCTTCATCAAAATAATTCGTGAGACTAGCTACGCACAATGATAAGCTACTACAGTGCCAAGAGTACATAACCACAGTCAACTGCAGTCTAATTAATTACAATTGTGTAAGAAAACTAAATATCCAGAACATCCGGCTAAACAGGTGCCTATGGCTAAATGCCAAGTACAAAATTGATGATATCACAGTGGTGAAGAAGATACCCACTCGAGTCCTCCGATAGTCATGCTTCCAGTATCCACCATCGTCAGGGAAGAAAGCTTGATCCTCTGGCTCCGCTATGAGTTTTGGCCAAACAAAACCAATAGAATCAAGCCCCGAATAACAAGTGCCACAAGAGAGCACACATGAATGAAACAAACGCCAAACAATTTATATAAGACCTAGGCCAAGAATTATAGGCTTATATCGTGTCATCGATACAATGCGGCACCCTTACAACCAAATAAGAACAAAGGGCATTGTAATCATTCTGAGATATAGTACAACCCATAATCATTATCAGGTTATAGCTAGGCTTTTGTGTCGCAACTTCGTTCTATAACATGTCATAGCACAACAGCCCAACCCTACAACCAAACAAGGATATGGGTTGAACAACGTACCATGATAGTCTATGTCCTCGACTACTACTAGAAGAAACATATCACAAACAAGTCAGTTTACAAGCGGCCAATCAATCCTACAATATTTTATAATACGCTTATCCCAGTAATGCATATTTATAGGCATCCTCAGATCGTGCTGGTATCCAAGCAAGGCTACCTGAACCAATAATAAAAATACGTACTAAATGCATCGGTCCCTCGAAAGGTCACTGCCATATGATAAACAATGACGGTTCCATCTCTCCTATAGAGAGAACTGGCCCGATATATAATAATGAGATACTGTACTCCACTAGTGCGATGAATATACAGTACCCATTGTGGCCAGCCGACACGCCACAACCAATGTCTAGGTGGTAATTTGTCATGCATGATATCTAGATTCTGTTCTCTTCCAATGATTTTACCATTTCAAGTTGCTTAGTTTAACCCTATGTTGGTCTTGGAATCACATGTCATGGTCATATGATCATCCTCCTAGAGTCGTACCTCAGTACGGGTTTCCCTAAGTATGAATACACATCAGATCAAAGAGTTCTAAGTCTAGAACCATCCTTAGTGCAATACAGAAATCAACACATATTTAGGCCATGCTATACTGACTAACTACATGAATGTCCGTGAATAAACTAGGAATAGACAATAACACACACACATACACACACACACACATATACACACACACATATATGTATGTATGTATGCAAATGACCTCTAGCCTAGTGGTTAAGAGAGATGCATGTGGACCAAGTGGTCAGGAGATCGATCCCCGGTGGGAGCGTTCGCCACAATTACATTCTTCTAATATATATATATATATATATATATATATATATATATATATATATATATATATATATATATATATATATAAATATATAGGCATGTACATGAAGATATAACTCCTCAGCGTATATGTGTATATAGAGAACCTCAGTATACAGTCAGAAGTATCAGCACAGGTACCAGCAGTCATGTCAGGATACATGATCATTCAGACAGTCAAGAGCCAACTGGTCACATGAATTCCTATTTACACATAGGTCACTTAGCAGGAAAATCTTGGATAAGCAAGTCACTGGGTTCATTAACACTTACAACGTATAAGTATCAAGGCAGGAAATCAAACCATCCAGTAAAATTATTGAAAACCAACTAAAATATCAAAATCAGCAAATCAAGCGCATAAGTCCATATTTGAGCATATGATATCCTGACGCATGGCATGGCCAGATGCATGGGAATTTCAGGCACATATGATGGATAAGCGCATAGCCATAACTGGCACATAGGCAAGAAGGCAAATCCAGGCGCATAGTACATAACATGCGTGCATCGTGCCATGAGCAACGAGGTAGTCATAGACAAACCTAGCATATAGCAACTTGGCGCACAGAGAATGTAGGCTCCTGTGCCATAAGCATAGCAGGGCAGGCAAGTCTAACTTCACGCATGGTTGTCTGACCTATGACAACCCTGGTGGATGGCACCAATAGCCTCATGTCAACTCTACCGTATGGGCCAGATGAGCTGTCACGACCCGCACCCACTGTTAGGGTACGAGAACATAACAACGCCCAGCCTACGTCGCAGTATCGGCGGTAGAACGCTGTCCTAGGTCACATCATCTAACAATATAATGCTAAGCAGATACAGTCTCAATCACATCTAAGGTAGAGCATGATAAGGATAGATAAAACATAAAATCCAAAGAGATACAAGAGATAGAAGTCTAAGTGTCTAAGATACAAAAACCCAGAAATACATCTCAAAACTCAAATACAGTAATCCACAAAGTAAATACAACTTCAGACAAATGAAATAACTATCTAAACAACCTCTAAGGTGTCTCCTCTAGGCTAGCAGGCAACCTCCAAGCTATCTGTAAAATTTATCAACAGGTCCAGTCAGGACAGGAACGAGCACATCTCATCTAGAAAACCCAAGTAAATGACAGAGAACTATAAAGCAGTTATAGGCAGTTGTATTGATGAAAATGACAGTTTATATTCAGGTGATGGTAAAAAAGACATATAAGGTGCAAGGAAAGTAAATAACTAAATAAGAGAAGAATCATAGCAATGAAGTCTGTAAAAATAGAACTAGCTGAACCAGGGTAATATGATATAAAGTCCAGACAACAATGTAGACCAGTGTAACTCCAATGTAAGTCCAGTACAAGATGAATCTAATACAAGATGAATCCAGTAAGAGACGATTCCAGTTATAGTGATCAATGATTCCAGGGTGAGTCCAGCCTATACTCTAACAGTGTATTTTAAAATACCGAGATCGACATATAAACGGCTGTGGGTAATTCGGTACACCTTTCACTGATCAGGCGAGAGATGGCTATTATTCCAGTAGATTCCAGTAGGGGTGATTCCAGTAATGGGGTATGTTTACATGTCTTACTCTAGTATTTCCCCTCCCAGCAAGTGAATCCAGAATTCCGACACAATGATTCAAGATGAGTCCAGCCAAAATATAATAACACCAGTAAATAATTCCAGTAAATAATTCCAGTAAATGATTCCAGCAGGTGATTCCAGTAATAGAAGCCGGAAATGATGATACCAGTAATAAAGGCCAGAAAATAAATGTGTCGTATACATGAATCCAGTAATATCCATACGTGTTGTAACAGAGAATCGCATGCAACTAACTAGAATTGAAATACAATAATTGACAAATAAATGAAAGAACTATCAGAGAATGTACTCGCCTGATAACCTGAATAGATGATAAGTATAGGGGGTCCAACTGAAGCCACAGAGTCCTATTTAAAGCAACACAGGTTACAAGGTGTCTGGCTCCTAATTAGAACAGCACAAGTCACAACAAGTCCAGAAGGGTAATATAAAGCACTACAATGTATTCTATATGAATCTAGGTCAAACTAGGCCAAAGTCAACCCTTGGTCAACTCTGGTCAACTGCACTAGTCAAACTAGGTCAAACTAGGTCATGTCCTAACCCAGTAAGTCTTACTAGGCCTAACCAAGACTATCCTAGCAAGCACACATCAATACAAGGCCATACAAGCCAACATACACCCAACTCTATATAGCATGTAATTATTCAATACTCAAATAGGCAAGAATTCACATTGGATATACACTAGGTAATCTATTACTTTAAGCTATATATGTCTACACATATATACACATGCATATATTGGTATTCAACATTAGGTCTATAATCATGGCATTTTAAATGGTTATATAAACTTATATATTACAACACAATATACTAACATATATATAATATACATACATAGCTAAGTTAACTATATTCATAAATACTTATTTAAGAGGCTATGTGTGTGTATGTGAACATGGCAAAGGGGCAAGTGAGGGTTAAATGGGCATACATAGTGTATACATATCAAAGAGTGTCAAAGTGTAAGTGAACAATGTGTCAAGTGTGATAGTGTCAACATAGTGTAAGGGGGTACATGAGGTAATATAGGATTTGTGTTAACATAGAACATTGCATCTCATTAACTTGTATATTGCATACATTACATATATTATTATACTACATTCATGCTTGCATTCATTCATCATTCATTATTCTCTAGCACCACTATATGCACCATACATTACATACTATGGAACCTACAAATTCATTACAAGCCATACTTATACATGCTTCCATTAGATATGATACTTACACCTCATATATTATTTATTTAACCATTTACTCATGCTTGTATTCTCTTTTTAATTACATAATGTATATACATTAACATGGGTTAAAATCAAATAGAATATTATATTACACACAAGGGTGCACAAAATGCATATGCCGAATAGTAACTCCTACTAATAATCAATACTGTACCATATCAGTATGAAATTAAAATTTAGGATTAAATTATGTTATAGATCTATGTGTTAGCTTTCCGAAACTTTAAACGGATCGCGTTTTCGTTTCCGGAAACTCCCGGGATCGCAAAAACATCGAGAACGCATTTATCTTTCGTACAGCTGACACTCAAATAATTCTCCAGAAAGTTATAGAAAGAATTAGGCATATTAATACATGTTTTTTGAAAGCTAACTTCAATACGCTTCTTTTAAAAAAAACAGGAGATTAAACCGAGGTTTGAGCTAGAAGTTATGACATTTATAAGTTAGGGCTGAAATTAAAAACGTGGATAAAAATCATGACGGATTTAGGTAGTTTGAGACAAAAGAACACAAGTATATAACATAATATATCAAGAACTCACTCTCTACACTAATATGTATATATGAGACACTATAAACACATCTCCAATACAAAAATATGAGATTAAACATGTAATAATTCATTCATATATAACAACAACACATAGTGTGTCCAAATTTGGGATTTTTCCACATGGACACAACCACAACACAAAGGACACTCCTATGACCTCCAAATGGACACAAAATGGACACAAATAGAGATACAACTATGGGGTCATTCCTATGGGTTCAAAATAGATCTATATGCATGAGGAAATGAAAAGGAGAAGGGATTTATATCTCCTGGTAGATCGAATCGAAGAAAATCCTTCCCGGAGCGACACCGACACGTAGAGATTCCAAAAGGACACGAACGAGCTCCGAATCCTCCCAAACTTGGGTAGCTTCCTCCTTGGCTAGAATGGAGAAGGAAAGAAGAAGATTTGGTGGTGAAATGGAATGATTTGGTGGAGAAATTGCTAGGGATTGCTCTCTAGGAATTTGGGGAAGAACAAGAGAGAGAGTGTGGATGAGAATAATGAATGAACTTGAGCCTATCCTCTCCCAAAGTGGCTGGCCATATGGGGCTATTTGTCCTATTATGGTAAGGTCCAAAATGCTCCCACTAACCTACTCTATGAGTATTAGGAAAGGGCTAATTGGTTGGGGCTAAATTAGTCATTCTAAAGTCTCTAATTACACTAACATTATCCATAATAATTAGTCTAACCTCTAACTAAAATATTTCTATCATGTGGACTAAAATTAATATCATGTGGGCCATACCTAACTAGTGTGTGGGTCCCACTAGAGTCAAACTACCCCCGGGTCCCCGTTTCAAGTCGGATTGAGTTGAAATTCGAACCCGACTCAAATAACCCCAAAACAATATCATAAATAATAAAATAATATCAAAATAATTCAAAGAGGTCAAATGCAAAAATATCCTTAGGCCAAAAATGACATTAAAATATCATAATCACATGGTTAGGCTCTAGGTCAAACAGTCTCTAGGGTTTCACTAGCAAAATGTCAAAACCACAAGTCATTGATTTAAACAATTTTAAAATAATTTAAAATCACCAAAAATTATATCATGATTTAAATATTATTATTAAAATAATTATAAACATAAAATTTCAAAATTACCCTCATTTGGGAAACTGGGTGCTACAACTCTACACACCTTAGAAAAATTTCGTCCTCGAAATTAAAATGTCCATACTCCCTCTAGGTCAAACCCCCACAATCAAAGTCCCAGATTAAAACAAATCATGTGATCAAAAGGACGACATACAGGGTCATGGCATACGGTGGTAGTGAAAGTCTCATCTAGGTATACTAGTCATGCTAACCAAAACGGTCATAGGGTATCAAAACATACAAGCAATTTAGGGTGCTAAACTAGAGAAGTTACAAAAACAACAAACCATTAAAACTGTAAGGCGGTCTACCATCCTATATGAAACTGGTACTTATCAAAACAAAATAAAGGCAACTACCAATTATCTGAAAAAGGGTACAGAAAATCAAATTCAAAAATTAAGGAATTGAAAATCACTTGCATTGAAATCCAAATCACAATATATATATACAGAGAGATCGTTAGAGAGGAAAAACGAGCATTATGTAATGTTATGTGGTTTGTGTGTGTATGGGTGTATGTGAAATATACATGAAATTGTATATGTGCTATCTTTTTACACTACTCATGGCATATGGGTTAACAACCTACAATACACAACCTATTTAATCATAACATGCATGGCTAACCATAAACATCTATAAGAGGTAGAGATTTAGTTATGTATATACATATATTATAACATGTATGCCAAAGCTCTATATATATGTATGCCTAAGCTCTATATATATCTATACAAGTATGTGATCATAACATAGAGAGGAAATGTTAGGTTACATGACAGCGTATACTAAGTTAGGGGGTGTGTGTGTCCTTGTACAGGGTTATAGCTTAGTATTGAAAGGTTAAACCCAGTTTTAGTTCAGCATTTACATACAAAATCTGAAAATAAGCTAACATTTAAACCAGTGTAATATTAACATAATGCAGTCTCAGATTTTACAAATTTAACATAACTTAACCAATTTCTCTAAAAATTGAAACTCTGCAGATATCATACATGTGTAGTTATGTAGACAAAACTAATAACATGAAATTTATATTTAAATTACGAATTTAAACTAAAAAATCAGAAAACTAGAAATATTAGGATTTTAAAAATTTTAACATTAACAACATATTAATATATATTTAGATAGGTGGAAAATCAAGTGTAGCATGCATACGTATCAGGCAAGTGTCCACTATGTAAATATACTCATATATTCTCATGTCCCAAAAAAAAATTAATTCTACGTTAAGACCAACATTTAGATTCCTACCAAGATCGCAAAATAGGTGATTGACGAAATCAAGGCAGTTTTATTATTATTATTCAATACTAGAATAATAACAAGAAGGAAATAACGATAAAAGCTGTTTGCTTATTTGCCTAAAAGAAGGAACCATTTTGAAACCAGAGCTAAATATCAAATCCAAGATAAAGTCTAGCAAAATCATCGATTCATTGTATTAAGAAGAAACTCATAGCAAGAAGTTACACAAGCTACTCCTAAGTTAAATAATTAGAAGCAAAACAAATCAAAACAAATAATAATTCTTTTTGAAGGACTGCATCAAAGTAGAGAAAACATGCTTGAAAATATTTAAGGTACAATCTGATAATCATATGCGTCTATCCAAAATCATGGTACTCTAAATCCCCGTCATACTAGTAAGCAAGGCTACGATAATCACAGAGTCCTTGACTTATGCACATACCTCTAGAATCGTGGTATTTAACATTTTTGCGGTGCCGCTAGCTTGGCTGCGAAAACCTTAAATTCTCACACCCGAGAAATATATCCAGAGTCAGACTATATGTCCTCACCATGCTGGCTAATGTGACTATAGAAGACTAGATTTCATAACATAGATGACCTAGCCCATATAATTTCATCTTGTCAAAAAAAATTAAATTAAATCAACAATGAATACCCATAAATCAAATCAAATTTATCAACGAACTTCAAAATTCAAAATGAACAAAAATCCATCAAAATACAACTCGGATGCAACAGCTATCATCAAGATTCAAAATTCGACAATCATTCATCAAAATCAATGAATACAACCAAAATTCAACCATAATCTATCAAAATCAAATTTAACAACAGTAAGTAAAAATAAATCAAATCAAGGGAAAAAAGAGTTCTCAAATCGAAGTTAAAATAAGATTCTCAAGGGTCGTTCCGGGAATCTCTCAAGGGTTCCTAACTGTGATTGAGTACCTTTAAGATATATCCTATTCCTACTGCAGGCTGTAGTGGTACTCAAGTTCGAATACCACTACATAAACTCGACCTGCATGGGCCACCACTAAAAATATGTCACGACCCGCACCCACTGTTAGGGTACGAGAACGTAACAACGCCCAGCCTACGCCGCAGTGTCGGCAGTAGAACGCTGTCCTAGGTCACATCATCTAACAATATAATGCTAAGCAGATACAGTCTCAATCACATCTAAGGTAGAGCATGATAAGGATAGATAAAACATAAAATCCAAAGAGATACAGGAGATAGAAGTCTAAGTGTCTAAGATACAAAAACCCAGAAATACATCTCAAAACTCAAATACAGTAATCCACAAAGTAAATACAACTTCAGACAAATGAAATAACTATCTAAACAACCTTTAAGGTGTCTCCTCTAGGCTAGCAGGCAACCTCCAAGCTATCTGTAAAATTTATCAACAGGTTCAGTCAGGACAGGAACGAGCACATCTCATCTAGAAAACCTAAGTAAATGACAGAGAACTATAAAGCAGTTATAGGCAGTTGTATTGATGAAAATGGCAGTTTATATTCAGGTGATGGTAAGAAAGACAGATAAGGTGCAAGAAAAGTAAATAACTAAACAAGAGAAGAATCATAGCAATGAAGTCTATAAAAATAGAACTAGCTGAACCAGGGTAATATGATATAAAGTCCAGACAATAATGTAGACCAGTGTAACTCTAATGTAAGTCCAGTACAAGATGAATCTAATACAAGATGAATCCAGTAAGGGACGATTCCAGTTATAGTGATCAATGATTCCAGGGTGAGTCCAGCCTATACTCTAACAGTGTGTTTTAAAATACCGAGATCTGACATGTAAACGGCTGTGGGTAATCCGGCACACCTCTCACTGATCAGGCGAGAGATGGCTATCATTCCAGTAGATTCCAGTAGGGGTGATTCCAGTAATGGGGTATGTCTATATGTCTTACTCTAGTATTTTCCCTCCCAGCAATTGAATTCAGAATTTCGACACAATGATTCAAGATGAGTCCAGCCAAAATATAATGATACCAGTAAATGATTCCAGTAAATGATTCCAGCAGGTGATTCCAGTAATAGAAGCCGGAAATGATGATACCAGTAATAGAGGCCAGAAAATAAATGTGTGTCGTATACATGAATTCAGTAATATCCACACGTATTGTAACAGAGAATCGCATACAACTAACTAGAACTAAAATACAGTAATTGACAAATAAATGAGAGAACTATCAGAGAATGTACTCGCCTGATAACCTGAACAGCTGATATGTATAGGGGGTCCAACTGAAGCCACAGAGTCCTATTTAAAACAACACAGGTTACAAGGTGTCTGGCTCCTAATTAGAACAGTACAAGTCACAACATGTCCAGAAGGGTAATATAAAGCACTACAATGCATTCTACATGAATCTAGGTCAAACTAGGCCAAAGTCAACCCTTGGTCAACTCTGGTCAACTGCACTAGTCAAACTAGGTCAAACTAGGTCATATCCTAATCCAGTAAGTCTTACTAGGCCTAACCAAGACTATCCTAGCAAGCACACATCAATACAAGGCCATACAAGCCAACATACACCCAACTCTATATAGCATGTAATTATTCAATACTCAAATAGGCAAGAATTTACATTGGATATACACTAGGTAATCTATTACTTTAAGCTATATATGTCTACACATATATACACATGCATATATTGGTATTCAACATTAGGTCTATAATCATGGTATTTCAAATGGTTATATAAACTTATATATTACAACACAATATGCTAACATATATATAATATACATACATAGCTAAGTTAACTATATTCATAAATACTTATTTAAGAGGCTATGTGTGTGTATGTGAAGATGGCAAAGGGGGAAGTGAGGGTTAAATGGGCATACATAGTGTATACATATCAAAGAGTGTCAAAGTGTAAGTGAACAATGTGTCAAGTGTGATAGTGTCAACATAGTGTAAGGGGGTACATGAGGTAATATAGGATTTGTGTTAACATAGAACATTACATCTCATTAACTTGTATATTGCATACATTACATCTATTATTACATTACATTCATGCTTGCATTCATTCATCATTCATTATTCTCTTGCACCACTATATGCACCATACATTACATACTATGGAACCTACATATTCATTACCAGCCATACTTATACATGCTTCAATTAGATATGATACTTACACCTCATACATCATTTATTTAACCATTTACTCATTCTTGTATTCTCTATTTAATTACATAATGTATATACATTAACATGGATTAAAATTAAATAGAACATTATATTACACACAAGGGTGCACAAAATGCATATGCCGAATAGTAACTCCTACTAATAATCAATACTGTACCATCTCAGCATGAATTAAAATTTAGGATTAAGTATGTTATAGATCTATGTTTTAGCTTTCCGAAACTTTAAACGGATCGCATTTTCGTTTTCGGTAACTCCCGGGATCGCAAAAACATCGAGAACGCATTTATCTTTCGTACAGCTGACACTCAAATAATTCTCCAGAAAGTTACAGAAAGAATTAGGCCTATTAATACATGTTTTTGGAAAGCTAACTTCAATACACTTCTTTTAAAAAAACGGGATATTAAACCGAGATTTGAGCTAGAAGTTATGATATTTCTAAGTTAGGGCTGAAATTAAAAACGTAGATAAAAATCATGACGGATTTAGGTAGTTTGAGACAAAAGAACACAAGTATATAACATAATATATCAAGAACTCACTCTCTACACTAATATGTATATATGAGACACTATAAACACATCTCCAATACAAAAATATGAGATTAAACATGTAATAATTCATTCATACATAACAACAACACATAGTGTGTCCAAATTTAGGATTTTCCCACATGGACACAACCACAACACAAAGGATACTCCTATGACCTCCAAATGGACACAAAATGGACACAAATGGAGATACAACTATGGGGTCATTCCTATGGGTTCAAAATAGACCTATATGTATGAGGAAATGAAAAGGAGAAGGGATTTATACCTCCCGGTAGATCGAATCGAAGAAAAGCCTTCCCAGAGCGACACCGACACGTAGAGATTCCAAAAGGACACGAACGAGCTCCAAATCCTCCCAAACTTGGGTAGCTTCCTCCTTGGCTAGAATGGAGAAGGAAAGAAGAAGATTTGGTGGTGAAATGGAATGATTTGGTGGAGAAATTGCTAGGGATTGATCTCTAGGAATTTGGGGAAGAACAAGAGAGAGAGAGTGTGGATGAGAATAATGAAATGAACTTGAGCCTATCCTCTCCCAAAGTGGCTGGCCATATGGGGCTATTTGTCCTATTATGGTAAGGTCCAAAATGCCCCCACTAACATATTCTATGAGTATTAGGAAAGGGCTAATTGGTTGGGGCTAAATTAGTCATTCTAAAGTCTCTAATTACACTAACCTTATCCATAATAATTAGTCTAAACTCTAACTAAAATATTTCTATCATGTGAACTAAAATTAATATCATGTGGGCCATGCCTAACTAGTGTGTGGGTCCCACTAGAGTCAAACTAACCCCGGGTCCCCGTTTCAAGTCGGATTGAGTTGAAATTCGAACCCGACTCAAATAACCCCAAAACAATATCATAAATAATATCAAAATAATTCAAAGAGGTCAAATGCAAAAATATCCTTAGGCCAAAAATGACATTAAAATATCATAATCATAAGGTTAGGCTCTAGGTCAAACAGTCTCTAGGGTTTCACTAGCAAAACGTCAAAATCACAAGTCATTGATTTAAACAATTTAAAATCACCAAAAATCATATCATAAATTAAATATTATTATTAAAATAATTATAAACATGAAATTTCAAAATTACCCTCATTTGGGAAACTGGGTGCTACATGAGCGTATGACAAATCTACCGCATGGGCTAGATGAGCGCATGACACCCTACCACATATGCGAGACAGGCGCATGGCACCTATAGGCGTGTATGTGAGACAAGCATGCGCATAAGAAACCTATGCGTATAGCGTAAATGTTGTCATGAGGTATATGCGGCAAGTTTCATGGCCACTTGGCATTTCTGCTGCACGACCTCCTACGCGCACAGAAGGTCGTCGTCTCGAACAACAAGTTCAGCCATGAAAATTTTGAAAAACTTGCCATGGCCATAGGTTCCTCTCTAGAACTTGAAATCATGCGAAACAAAAAGCCAAAAGTGCCTGAAATTGAATTCACTATAACATGGAACAACATTTTTCAAAAATAACAAGTTTTGATAGATCATTTCCACAAAAATCCATAAAATCCTATTTTTGTAAACTTATATCTACACCAAAATATTCATCAAATTCAAAAATACAAAGTACTAAACATATAGAGAATTTAAAGATGCACAAATAGACCAAAAATATGTGAAAGAAATCAAAGAAATAAAATAAGCAAGTGGTCTCTCCATTTTGTGCAAGATGTACTTGCCTAGGTGGTTGAGGGAAAATGAAAGTGAATGAGGAGAGAGAGAGGAAGAGAATATATATAGGAAAGATGGTAGGGTGGCTCAATTAAATCCTAACCCTAACATATTCTAGCCCAAGTCCTCATGTCATGACACCTCACTGAAGTTAAATAAATAAAATTCGGATCACAGCACTGTCCAGTATTTCGTTATCGAAACAGTGAAGCACGTCTATAACCAAACAAGGATAAGGGGTGTCACACTACTCCGTAATAAAACACTATTTCATGCCATAATCTGGTACAAATATAGGATACAAGTACACAAGTTACAGATACCAGGTACCATATGTAGGATTAATACAAGAAAAATACATATACCGAAAATGAGAAGTGACATCACTATCCACCTTAGAAAAATTTTGTCCTCAAAATTTCAACCAAGGCAAGATAGAGAAATTAGGACAAGCAAGATACTAACTACAAGTGTCACTACATATGCAATTACATCAACCTACCAGGCAATAAAAGAACAATCATCCATACTATAGGGTGCTAACTAGCACAAAAATCAAGGTACAAAGGCGTAAGAACAAAATATACCTTCCGAGTCGAACAAGTGTGGATATCAAGATCTGATCTCACCTTCACGGTCTCATGTCAACTCTACCGGTGAGTGATGACCCCAAGCGACATGGTCAAGATTGATAGTCCGGTCCTTGAGTACCCTCTCTCTTTCCGGTCCAAAATGGATACGGGTTGTTCCTTGTAAGTCAAATCGATTCCAATGACTAGCCCAGAATGTCGAGGACGTGTCTCGGATCCGGGACATACCAATGCAACTTGAGATACATGAAAGACATCATGCACATCATGTAGCAAAGGCAGAAGGGCAAGACGATAAGCAAAATCGTCTACCCGTGCGAGAACATAAAAAGGACCAATGGATGTCACTCCTAATGGTAGATTTATTCCAATAATTATCCTCGATCATGTCAAGATCGACAGCATCAATCCAAGTATCTTTCATAGTCCAAACCTTTAAGTCCATACAAAATTTTCCAATCCAATCTCGTATATCTAAGTCTTCAATCAATAGTCATAATTTCTAGGTCACCATTCGTAAGTTACACATCCTATCACAAATATCCCATGTATAACTATTTCTACTCCAATTTAGCTCGTCCATGATACATGCTTTCAACTCACTCCTATTCTCCAACCAACTTAGTACCAATCCTCGAGTCAGAACAATCTTGTATAACCAACGTGCATTTTAATTTCACTTTTTCATTCCATCCAAGTTATATATATCGAATCAAAATTTTCTCTTCAGATATAAATCTTGTTTCATCGAATCAAGATCAATCACTAAAATTCTAACATTTACCAAGCGGAGTCGACTATTAGATCCATCTAGCTGAGTCATTCAAACTTCGATACCATAATTTATTCCACCAATATACGCTATCATCTATCTAGATAACTATACCTAAATATTTAACATTCATCACAATCATTCGCTCATCCATCTAGGCTATTCCTCGAGCCGTCATTTATCGATATTCGATACACCTCAATATCATCGAGTACATATATACCCAAAAATGATCAATTCAAGAAACTCAAATTTGCATTATCCCATTTACCTTCCATAATTGACACTAAATCAACTTATCCATACAATATCAGGTAATATAAATCTCAAATCTTGGAGTCACTCACATATCTTCAAACAAGTCTCAGCTGCCCTATCAAGTCCTCATACTTGTTTCAAATATTCCAATCCTATTTGATTTAATCATAATCTAATGCATGACTCATATTGATCTTGTCCGCTCAAGCTATCAATTTTACAATCTAGATTCCATTCAAATTTTAAGTCCTAAATTCCCAAAATTATTCCCAATCATCTAAATCTAACCCAATAAAGGATATCCAACATCATAATACCCAAGTAAGCTTCTAAATTTTGTCTTTATACTACTTTATCTTGTTGATAGACCCATCAAAATCCATATCTTCAATCAATTCATCACCACTGAGGCTATCCACTCTACTCAGGGATTGAGCTAACCTATAATTAGACACCTATAGAAAAAAGATATAAAATATCAAACTACAGGACGAGAAGGAACGATGATGGAAACTAAGTTAACAATCAATGGTTATGAAAGAGATTACGAATTTGGATATCAAAGGAAACATGTTTTGATTGAGACTCTTATAATCACAACACCCCACAAGTCTAAAAAACAAACCTACATGGGCCACCACTAAAACCTTATCACTCCCCAGTACTAAAATACTGAGGCAGATATGGCCAGTTATCCCAAATAAGGTACAAAGATGTCATACAACGATCATGGTTGTCAAGGGACAGGGGTTGCGTGCTAAAATCAAGTCTCCTACGGTCTCACAAAGCATCTACGTCTAAATCAATCAAAGCAAGATGCAGTGAACAATGAACATATAAGGTAAAGTAGTAAGGCGTCCCTGACACTTCATCAAAATAATTCGTGAGACTAGCTATGCACAATGATAAGCTAGTACAGTGCCAAGAGTACATAACCGTAGTCAGCTACAGTCTGATTAATTACAATTATGTAAGAAAACTAAATATCCAGAACATCCAGCTAAATAGGTGCCTGTGGCTAAATGTCAAGTACAAAATTGATAATATCAGAGTGGTGAAGAAGAGACCCACTCGAGTCATCCGATAGTCATGCTTCCAGTATGCACCATCGTTAGAGAAGAAAGCTTGATCCTTGGGCTCCGCTATAAGTTTTGGCTAAACATAACCAATAGAGCCAGGCCCCGAACAGTAAGTGCTACAAGGGAGCACAAATGAATGATACAAAACCCAAACAATTTAGATAAGACCTAGGCCATGAATTATCGGCGTATATCATTTCAGATATGAACTTTTCCCTCTTCCTTTCTTTCTTCTGTTCGACCGGCGACGAGCAGTGGACTCCGTTCCCATACTACCAACCGATCTCAACTTCCAGAGTCTTCCTGAGTGTTTATCTCCATTGCCTCTTGCTGTTCTATCGTGGTCGTTCCTCCGCCACCGACTTAATTCCTTTCATATCAGTCGTCCGTCCCTAACCCCCCATCGCCATGTCTATAAATAGAGGCTTCACCTCCTTCTCCATCATCCATTCTTCATGACAGCGAAGCTCTGCCAAAATTGGTCCTCCGCCCTTTTCTTCTTCCTCTGTCCTGGTAATTGAGCTCATGTCCGCAACGGCCACAACGATGATCAACGTCCTCTCGAGTGACGACTAGGCAACGATTGCAGTGGTGAGTGATCGGTCCAACCTTAATCGATAATGATGATGATTCTCCAACAGTTGATGAGTCCGATTGGTGAGTTTGTTTCTTCTTCCTCTATTCTATCTCCGATCTCCTTGATTCATTTTGATCTAATAAATCTATAGCATTGTGCTTCCTTTTCGTGTAGAGGTGAGCTTTGACATTGCCGAACAATCCTTTCTGAGGAGAATGATCAATGATAGAGTGATTTGGAATGCTCTGTTCGCTTCGTCACAATGAACGATCAATCGATCGACACACTGATCTGGTAAGTATTAAAATTGACTTTCAATATTCATTTTCTCGAGTGGATCAATAATTTTGGTAGATTAATGCTAACTTCGTGTTAATTTCCTACAAATATTCTTGATCGAACTTTTGACAGTCTTTGATCGATCGATCCCTCTGTCTTTTTTGGAATTTTGATCAAAAATTTATTTCGTGAGTTTTCCTGATTTGTTCTTGAGTAATTTCCTTCAATTATTGGATCGAAATCAATCAAGTAAACTTATAAGGATTCATTCTTGTTCATGCATACTTCCTATCCGATGAAATGTTTGGATGAACATTCCTATCAGCCGTGGACGTGAAGACATTAGTATCGGACACATTAATAGGGTATCCAATATGAACGTGGGCTCTAGATTTGTTTAAACTTGTGCCGCACAGGTATATTCCATCCACGCCTCTTTTGTGGTTGTAAATCAAATAAATTTTTTTTACATTCGTTGTGGCAACTAGTTTGCGTGTCCTGTATCCTAAGGGCATGATCTCTGTGTCGAAGGAGGACACAAAATGGCAGGGGGACACTAGTTCTTGGTGTTGGTTTGGTACCTATGACTGATTAGGAATGGGTGTATTATCTGTGGCTATTGGCAGCAGTGTAGATAACAAACTCGAATAGATGTTATAACCTATCTTCAAATTTGAATTACTGTAGCTTATGACCGTTAAGAAATTAGGGTTGGGCCTTCTGAGATAATTTAGCAGCTGGATTTGAGTATGGCCGCACCTTAAGAGAATAAGTGGTGTTATTCTTTGAGCCTTATATGTGTGTTCCTATGTGCAGAGCCATTAGTGATGGTTTGGGCCTTAGTTGGGCCTAGGTTGACTATTTAATTTTGGCAGAATGTATTGAATTCAGTTTTATGAATTATTGGGCCAACTTTGAGGCTTTTAATCCATAACAATAAGGTTAGGGTGTTACCAACAGATTGATCTAAACTGACTCATTGGTCAAGTATCATAGAAGAAAATTACCAAAGGAGTGATAATAAATTAACAAGTCTTGGTTAGTAATTAAGATTTGGGTAAATAATTTAAACCTAGAAATAGTCTAAAATATTTCTAAAACATTTTTCCCTATTTTTAGGTGATTAGAAGACAAGTGCCAATTCTCAAGAAAATGACAAGAACATGTATCTCAATTTTACTGCCACTTGTGCGCATGAGCACACACACTTGTTGTCATGATACTTGCTTCACTTGCTTGCTTGATTATTGTGTCGGGTGGGAGATATTCTAAAACATGTGAATAGACTAATATTGGACAACTTGTGCCCGATAGCATATTTTATATACCATATGTCCATTACATGCGTGACTGATAGCATTATCGTCAGACATGTTTGATTATTACGTGACAGATAGCATTGTCATTAGACATGCCTGATTCTTACATGACTGATAGCACATTATTCATTTAAAACGCCTGATACATATTAGTCCCTACATGTTGATGATGTCCAATTACACATGTTCACGTTGCTAGTGCATGCTCTATTATTTCCCATAATTACCTGTCTTTCAGTTTCTCTTGCTTTACTTGTTTTCTTGATATTCTGTTGATAAGTATTGTTGATTTTATTTACTACAAAAAATACCCTATTATAGTTGTCACTTCCCGTTCCCAGAATACATATTTTAAATGCATGTACTGCTTTAATATATTTATTTAATATTTATCATGTATTGTTCTGTATTTAAATCCCTTTAATTTCATGTTAATTAATTTCTGTAATTTTTATTTTCTGTATTTTTCTTTCCGCTTTTATACTCTGCTTTAGCTTTGCTTTGGGTTCAGCTTGGATTGGTTCAATTATGTTGGTTCATCATGAACCGAAACAAACCTCCACCTACCACCACTCCTTCATTTAAAACCCCAAAACCCTTTCTCTCTCTTCATTCATTACTTCTTCTTCACCATTACTCCTCTTCTCCCTCCATTACTCCTCCCCACCTACCTAGCGGCATAGGCAAGTGCCAACTTGCTTCTTGATGGATTTCTATTTTTGTTGTTCCATTGCCTTCCTCTCAAGATTCTTAGATACTTTAGTATTTAGCATTTTCAATTTCCATGGCTCATTTCTTGTAAATCTAAGTTTAATGCATTTTTGGATTCTTAGGTTTTGATCTAGTAACTTTGTTATTCTTCAAGTTTTGATGGTTCCATGTTGTAAAAAATTTTGGTTTACCCCATTTGACCTATGGAAGTCCAGTTTTGGGCTTGGAATGAAGGAATTAGGGAGCTCGGAAGCAATGGCTTTCCATGGTTCTCCTTCTCAGAAGAGTGGAGAAGAAGGGCAATGCTTGACCGCATGAGTTTTCATGCGGCAAGTCTTCTGGAGCCGCATGAATAGTTCGGCCGCATGAAGAGTATCTGGCCGCATGAAAAGTTCGGCCGAATGAAGAGTTTTCAGCCGCATAGAATTCTGGCCACATGGAGTATCCGGCCGCATATAAATTCTGAGCCGCATAAGCTCGATGATTTCCAGCCACATATGTTCCGTCCAATTTTAGCCGCATGAGTATTACATCCTGGCCCATAAGGACCCGAGTCCTTCTGGCCGCATATGACTTAACTCTGTCTGCATGGCACTGTTCAGCCGCATGAGGCTCGTTATTTAGGCCGCATAGGCTTGGTCAATTCCAGCCGCATAGATTTAGTTTACCCGCAGCCGCATGAGACTTTTTCCCCAAGTTGTATAAAGCTTGGTAATCCTGGCCGCATGGGCCTTGGCGACCTTTGGCCGCATGGCATCTTGAGCCGCATAGGACTCGTTCCAATTTCAGCCGCATAAGGACTTATCATTCCGACCGCATGAGAATTGTCATCTAGCCCCATATGATTGTATTTTCAAGCCGCATGTAATTTATTAATCGCATAGGCATGTTTTATTCAGCCGCATGGACCAATAACTTCCCGGCCGCATGGACTATAGCCCATAATGCCCTTTGAGCTGATTCTATCCCGAGTGGACATTAATTAATATTGATTGTCATCATGGCATTAATTAACATTGATTGTTATCTTGATTAAATAATTGATCATGCGTTCCTAGTTGGAACTAAGAGACTGGCTAGTCGTCTTATTAAATTGAATGAATGAGACGCGTTCATATTAATTATGAACTATTGAAATCGACTGGCTAATCCCGAATATTGCCATACAGGCACATGCAGGCTTCAATTTATTTATCCACCAAAAATAGCATGTGTACTTTATGATCAAGGCATGATTATTCCGTGGTTAGTTTTGATGGTTGCATTACTCTATGTAAGACCAACAACCTAACCGTACATGTATCGTTGTAGAGTTGGGCATACCGTACTATGTACAGAAAGTACTCATTCTGAATGACCATGATCCACGGTATGGAATTTCACTCAACGTAGAGACTATTAAGTTAAATAAAATAATAATTGCATGGAGAGAATGGATGCCCGAGTTCTTACATGGCAGCCCTCTTGGGGACTATTAAGTACCCGACAGGCCGGCTGGTCCCTACAAATACTACAAATCTGCCATACGGGCAGGGAGCGGTATCTGTTTATATTAATTATTGTATATTGTATATTGACGACGGGCGTCCCGCTGGGACTCGTCTAATTCATGATTGGCACAATTGATTGACTAGATAGACTAGCCTTGCTTGCACATAGTAAGAACTGAGGAATCCTTTATTGCATAATTCTAGGATAACTTGGAACTCACCGTAGCAAGCCGTAGTAGCTGCATGGCCGTTTAAGTTGATTTATTTGTGTACTGTACCTACTCTGTTACCTAACTGAGATGATCAGAATGTCAGGACATGACGGGCCAACTTCTGTCCTTGTTTGGTTGGGAGGTTGGTTCGAAGTGTCGTGATGTTATGTGAATCCTAATAAATAGCAGAGATCTATTATCATATTTTCTTATTACTGGCTTCATTTCTCATATCGTGCTTCCTTGCGGTACTTGCTATTAGAGGTCTAACCTCTCTGGTTTTGCATGGCCAGATTTAGAGCCGATCCCCGAGGATCCAGCTTACTTCTACCTCCAAGATGGTCAATACTAGAGGGAGGATCGCAAGAGGACTCGAGTGGGTTCCTTACTTTCCTGTTGATTTTGTTAAATACTTTATACTTTGCCGTTTGGCACCGACATGTTAGTCAGATTGTCTTGTACCTACTTTTGCATAATTGTAACTAAGTCAGGCTGCAGCTGATAACAATTGTGTATACTTGCTACATCATCTGGTTGTGTTTTGTAAAGCCAGATATCAAGAACATTTTGACTGAGCGTTTGAGACGCCTTACTGCTTTATCTCACATGTTCTCTATTTCTGTTTCTTGTTTGAATGGTTGAGACAATTGATATGAAGTGACCATAGTGAGACTCTTATGTAGTATGCACCCCCTCGTCTTATTAGACAGCATTGATCATACTATACGGTATTCCTCTACCCGTAATACGTAGCTGGCTGAGTCATTCTCCCGCTCTCCAGTATTCTGGATCTGGGGCATGACAAGGTTTTAGTGGTGGCCCATGCAGGTCTGATTTCAGACTTGTGGGGTGTTTTGATTTATAGGATGTCTCAATCACACATGTTCCTCCTTGATCTCATGATTCGTTATTCTCAACCCTAGCTTGACATTCCCGTATCCTTCAGCTTCATTGATCTTTCCTGTCCGGTCGTTTGATTATTCTCTTGTCCCTTTTTAGAGGCTCCTCGTCCGCATCTGTCAGGGCTAGACAACAGCAACAAGGGCAACATAGACAACCTGACCAGGTTGGTCAACAATAAGGGCCAGTACTACCCCAAGAGGCTATTCAAGAAGAAGTGATAGTGGAAGCAGCAGCTGGATCACAGTATCCGGAGGTTCCACCACCACCAACAGTTCCACCTACCCCTGTGGAAGTGGACACACCAGCCCTTCTGGAGATCATGAGAGGGATGATGGCTACTCAGCAACACCAAATGTTAGCCCAGCAGCACATTCATGCTCAGTTACAAGAGCAGAACGTACTACTCAACCAAGGATTGCAGATGGCTTTGGAAAGAGGGGCAAGGCCAGATTCAGGAGCATCAACCAGATTTTGCAAGTTCAACCCCTGCCGTTTCGAGGGCACGGAGGATGCCTGTCACGCCCCAGAACCAGAATACTGGAGAGCGGGGGCAGACATAGCCAGCTACGTATATGAAATGGAATCCATCTCGCTATACGGTCTTGGCTGTCTAGATACATGAGGGTTTACTACAAGCCAACAGTCTCCTATGGGCATGAACAAGCCTAGTGTCTCAATCATCATCAAGTAGGTAAAAGTCACAATATGTATGATCATTAAATATACAATAATAAGGCGTCCTAAATATTATATATTCAGCTGATCATGAAGCTAGTCGTTATAAAATGTTAGGACTAGCAAGAGTTTAGTCATACATGATCAACCCTAGGATCTGTAAATCATGTTACAACCTGTAGGCAAAAAGTAAGTAAGTACAATCGAGCTAAACAGGTGCTCGTCGATTAAACGCCTCAAAAGAATATTTTTACAATAAAGTGGGAGATCAAAAAATAAACCCACTCGTTGCCCTGGTTACATCTAGTGGCCACCATCGGGCTGGAAAGTCTGTAGATCCTCTGGAGCTGCTCCAAAATCTGGCCATACAAAACCAGCTGGGTCAGACCCCAGAAAGAGCAAGTGCCACAAGGAAGCTTCACTTAGGAACTAAAACCATCAATTAGCACAGAAGATAATAATAATATAGTAAAGCTGGAGAAATATAACATCACGAGGATATATGGTAAGATAACCATGGAACCATTCAGATAACCAGGTTACAATCCTTAAACCAAACAAGGACCGAGATTTTAACCCTTCGTCTGAACCAAACTTGGTTTCTCCCATTTATCAGCAAGATAATATAAGAAAATCAGAACATGTAATAATCTTATACAGGATCAAGGCAAGACTAGATTGATTATTCCCTATTCAACAATCATGGCCAAGCAATAAGTACGGCTTGATACTTTAACTAGCTAGGGTTATCACAGGCCTAGTTACTAGCAAGATGTAGTGAGATTATTCCACAGCCACAAGCCCTGCAGACCATCCAGGTTACCCAGGTCGAAGACTAGGGGTTGAATTCAGGTGGGTACATCATCCAGGAAACGTATGTACCCTTAAGTAGCTTAAAGGGTGCAACACATGACAGTGTGCTGGAAATGTGCCCTACTCGACGGCAGGCTACAGATCCCAAGCGCGCCTAGGTAATGAGATTGCCTGTAGCTGGGAGATCTCTTTATGACTAATGTATTAATCTAGTTATTAGCCTTAGTTCCATTTCAATTGGTACTCCTGACCGTGGTACTCAGAAGTCCCATCCTAGACATGATGCAAGACAGGACTGGATTATTTGTACAAGCACAATCGCCCACGGTGTCCAGGTTACTTATACATGTCATGTCATGTCAGGTAGCCGTCGCAACAACTTATCAAGATATATCATGTTCGGTTATCATGTCAAGTTTACTTGTCAGGAGTGCGCCATGACGGACCACCATTAGGTCATGTCATGTTTACTTGTCAAGAGTGCACCCCTACGGGTCGCTATCGTGTTCAGGTACATGTGCAGGGCATCATAGTGCAAGCATTCAATCAGAAGACCCAGGTTATGCTAAGGTTACAAGACATGAATTATCAATAAAGATCAAATAATAATAATAATAATAATAATAATAATAATAATAAAAAATAGCAGGGCAAGGCACAGGGAGGAGCCCTGCGGCTCAGGATCACTAGAACCCATGCGGCCAGGAAGGCAAGGGCGCATGCGGTCCCAAGAAGTCGGGTCTCATGCGGCTAGCGGAAGAATGGGCCTCATGCGGCTAGGAATGGATGAGTGCATGCGGTAGAATAGGAGCCTCAGCCTTATGCGGCTGAACTGACCGAGTCCCATGCGGCCAGGGGAGGACGGCGGCATATGCGGCTAGGAGTGATGGGTGCACATGCGGCTGACGGGAAGCGAGTCCATACGGCTGGCGCGGATCGAAGCTCCATGCGGCCAATGGGAAAGGCTGTATACGGCCAAGAAGGTAGTAGGCTTATGCCGCTGAGGGCGAGTTGGATTCCATGCGGCTGGAAGGGACTGAGGACTTATGCGGCCAGGGAATTCCAGTCGTATGCGGTGCTTAAAAGTTCAGGATTATGCGCTCGGTTCAAGTCCATACGGCTGGAATACAAGGGTCTCATACGGCTGAGCGACTTGCCGCATGAATGTTCATGCGGTCAAGTACTGCCATGCGGCCAGAGAACTGTTCTTCTTCTCCAAAATTTCCGAGAAGAAGAACACCATGAACCCATGCTTCCAAGCTCCATGAAACCTTCATCCAGAGTCCAAATCCGAACTTCCATAGGTCAAAATAGGGCAGAATAAAATTCTCTATAACATGGAACCATCAAAACTTAGAAATAATAAGATTAAGTAGATCAAAACCCAAGAAATCCAAAAATAAGATAAACTTAGATCTACAAAAATCTGGCCATGGAAAGTAAAAATGCCAAGTACTAAAGTATATTAGAATACTGTAAAGAAGAGAATAGAACAATAAAATTAGAGTTCCTCTATGAAACAAGTTGCACTTGCCTAGACCTCTCTCTCTGGTAGGTGAAAAAGTTATGGTGGAGAAGAAGAAGAGTAATAAGGAGAGAGAAAGAAGAATGGGTAATAAATACTAATGGTGGTGGTAGGTAGGGGTTTACCTTTGGTTCATGATGAACCAAAGCAAAACCAAGCCAAGCCGAACCAACCCAAGAATAGACCAAGCCATGAAGAAAAGCTAAGCAAGGAATCATACAATACAAGATAAAATACGTACACGTATACCAAAAATACGTAATACGAACCACAGGCATTATAACTCTATCCACCTTAAAAGAATTCTGTCCTCGGAATTTAATTAAGAGGCTAGAGAGATGAGGACAAGCTATATTAATCACATGCAAGCTATAACTAGGCAAGCAATCACTCATTCAAGCAAGGAATCGAAGGCATGAGGCATAAGGAAGACATTATACCACACGAGTCAAACAAGTCAGGATATCGCGATCAGATATCATCCTCACGCTCCCACGTTGACTCACCCAAAGAGTGATGACCCCAAGCAACTCGGACTAACATGATAGTCTTGTTCTTGAGTATCTTCTCTCTCCGGTCCAATATAGACACGGGCCTCTCCTCATACGAAAGGTTGGTACCAACAACCAATTTTGAATGATCCAGGATGTGGCTCGGGTCCGAAATATACCGTCGTAATTGGGATACATGGAACACGTCATGCACCTCGCTTAGCGACGGCGGAAGAGCGAAACGATAGGACACATCTCCTACTCGCTCCAGAATATCGAATGGCCCTATATACCTAGGACTAAGCTTTCGTCGTGCGCCGAAACGAATGACGGCATGGTTAGGCAAAATCCTCAGGAATACATGGTCGTCGATAGAAAATTCGAGAGGGCGCCGATGAGAATCGGTCCAATGGCGCTGGCGATCTTAGGCAACTCGAAGATGATCCCAGACTCTTCTGACCACTTCAACTGTCTGGACAATTATTTCTGGACCAAGCATCTGCCTCTCTCCTACATCATCCCAGGCTAACGGGGATCGGCACTTTCTACCGTATAGTGCCTCGAACGGTGCCATCTGGGTACTAGCTTGGAAACTATTGTTGTACGAAAATTTCACCAGGTGCAGGTGATCTTTCTATGAACCACCGAAGTCAAGTGTACAAGACCATAACATATCTTCAAGAGTCTGGATTGTACGCTCCGACTGACCATCTGTCTGCGGATGATATACTGAACTAAACTGGAGACGAGTTCCCAAACTCTTCTGCAGGCTACGCCAAAAGTGTGACACGAATCTTGAATCTCGGTCCGAGGTGATACTGACTGGCACTTCGTGCAACCTGACAATCTGCCTGAGGTACATCTCTGCTAACTGAGCTGTCGACTGACCAACTCTGAATGGGAGGAAGTGAGCTACCTTCGTGAGCCTGTCAACTATAACCCAAATAGCATCTCGACCAGCTGGCGACCTAGGTAATCCAGTCACAAAATCTATGGTCACATGTTTCCACTTCCATTCTGGAATCGACAAGGGCTGAAGAAGTCCAGCGGACCTCTGATGTTCAGCCTTAACTTGTTGGCAGACTAAACAATGAGAGACAAACTAGGCTATCTCCCTCTTCATGCCATTCTACCAAAAGTGTTGTCGGATATTACGGTATATCTTCGTACCGCCCGGATGAATGGAATATTAAGAACTGTGAGCCTCTGCCATGATTTCCTGTCTGATATCACCACTAGGTACACAAGATGTTTACCATGCCTAAGTGTACCGTCTTCATGAATACACAACTCTGGTATTCGTTCCGCCTCACACTCTACTCTGAGTCGCTGAAGCTTGGAATCTGCTGACTGCGCTATCCGGATCCTCTCGACTATGGTGGACTGAACTTACATACTGGCCATCAATGCCACACTGGAAGGGAGAACAACTTCAATACCCATCTTCTGAAGATCTGTAATAGCTCTGGTTGTGCTGTTAGGAAATAAACTCTGACACTCCTGCTCAATGCATCTGCAATAACGTTGGCCTTCCCGGGATGATACTGCAAGTTGACATCATAATCCACAAGAAGCTCCAGCCACCTCCTCTGACGTATGTTAAGATCTTTCTGGGTGAAAACATACTTCAGGCTCTTGTGGTCGGTAAAAATCTCTACCCTTTATCTGTACAAGTAGTGCCTCCACAACTTAAGTACAAACACTACTGCTGCCAGCTTCAAGTCATGGGTTGGGTAATTCCTCTCATGATCACAAAGTTGTCATGATGCATAAGCTATTACCTTTCCATGCTGCATCAGGACACATCCTAGGCCTCTGCCTGAAGCATCACAATATACTGAGAATCCTCCGATCCTATCTGGAAGTGTGAGAATGGGAGCCGTCATCAAGCCTCGCTTCAACTTCTCAAAAGAATCCTGACATTCTGCTATCCAAGCAAACTGCACCTCCTTGCAGGTCAACTGGGTCAATGGTGCCGAGATCCGGATAAAGTCTGAAATAAATCACCGGTAGTAGCCGGCCAATCTGAGAGAACTGTGAACCTCTGTAACTGTGCTGGGCACTGGCCACGACTCAATGGCCACGATCTTCTGGGGATCCACTTCTACTCCTCCTCGAGTGATGATATGTCCCAAGTACGAAATACGATCAAGCCAGAACTCGCATTTACTGAACTTGGCATACAACTGGTGCTCCCTGAGAATCTGAAGAACCACACGGAGGTGCTGCTCATGCTCTGCTTCACTCCTGCTATAGACCAGGATGTCATCCAAAAACACAATCACGAACTGATCTAAATAAGGCATGAAAATACAATTTATGAGATCCATGAATACAGCAGGCGCATTGGTCGCTCCAAATGGCATCACTAGGAACTCCTAATGCCCATACCTAGACCTGAAAGTTATCTTCGGGATGTCCTGCTCTCTGACTTTGATCTGATGATATCCTGAGTGCAAGTCAATCTTCGAGAATACTGCTGCCCCTTTGAGCTGATCAAATAAGTCATCTATCCTCGGAAGAGGGTATCTGTTCTTGATTGTCACTGAGTTCAAGGTACGATAATCAACACATAACCTGGACGTACCATCCTTCTTTTTCATAAGAAGCATCGGGGCTGCCTAAGGTGATCCACTAGCACGAATGAATCCCTTGGTTTGAAGTTCTTCAATCATCTTGTACAAGATCTCTAGCTCTGACGGCTCCATCCTGTAGACTCTCTCTGACACTGGGGCTGTTCCGGGAATCAAGTCTATGGTGAACTCGATCTTCCGTTCTGACGGCATACCTGGAAGCTCTTCCGGGAAAACATCTGGAAACTCTTCGACTATCCGAGGCAACTGTACCGCTGCTACTGCCATCCGGAATACTGGAGGAGAAGGTTCAACTTCGCCCCGGGAAAAGGAAAACTTTGGCTCGCCAGGAATGCTAAAAATAACCCTGCCAATATGGCAGTCTATTCTAGCATACTGGTTCCTCAACCAATCCATTCCTAAGACCACATCATAATCGGCTATCGGGAACTCTATCAATCTAGCGGGAAATTCCTTACCGCTAACTACGATCCGACACGAGGAAAACACTCTATTGACTCCCACAAGTCCGTTACCAGTAAGTATATTAAGCCTTACTGATAATGACGCGGGCTTCAATCCTACCCGTGTCGCGAATCATACAGACATAAAAGAATACGATGCACCAGAATCAAATAAAGCTAAAGCTGGAAAGGAGTTGACGAGAATAGTACCTGCCACTACCTCTTATGGTGACAATCCTTCCTCTGCGGTCATCACCATAGCCTGACCATGCCCTCGGGGTGCTGGTCCCCTCTGCTGAAATCCTTGCTGCCTATTCTGACTCAAGACTTGGGATTGAGCATGCTGCTAGGGGTGATGTTGCTGGAACACCTGGGACTGAGGCGGCAAGGGCCTCGGCAATGGATACTGCTGCTGGTGGACCGGTGCTGGTCCTCTCACCGAAGAGCTAGAAAGGTTAGACGATGATGAACCACCCCTATTCGGGCAGGATCCAACCCAATGGTCTGCTGCTCCACAAGCCAGACATAAACCCTGTGCTCTGCGACACTCTGCCACTACATGGCCTGGCTTTCCACAATGAGAACATCCCACTGCGGAAGACTGCTTCTGCTGAGGATACGTCGGGATTGAATGCTGAACCGACGTTACTGAGGCCGCTCGCCTCGAAGCTCCAATGGTCAAAGCCCTGGCTGCCGGGGCTGGGGTTGAAGACTGATTCATCTGGCCGTGGGATCTCTTCCGACCTCCGACCCTATCCACAATCCTCTGGGAGGTATACTCATGCCTCCTAGCAGCTCTCAAGACTGTATCAAAAGTCTGATGCTTGAACTGCTCAACTGCTAATAGAATCTCTAGGTGGAGCCTCTGCTAAAATTGCTAGGCCCTATCATACTCGGTTGCCACCAAGGTGGAAGCAAACCGACTGAGCCTCGAAAACTCGACCGTATATCCGTCGATCGTTCTGCCCATCTGCTTCAGATTGGTGAACCTCATCTGTAGATCGTATCGAGCTACAGCATCAAAATACTTGGTCTGGAATCTCTCTCTGAACACCACCCAAGCAATGGGTGCTGCTAATCCAACGGCCTGAGCCGTCCACTAGTTGCGGGCAAGATCTAATAACTGCAAGTGCACCACAGCTACCTTCTCATTCTCTGGGGTCCTGGCTGCTTCTAGAATTACCTCTGTGTCCTGAAGCCAAGCATCTACAGTGATAGCATCTTCACTACCGTCGAAGAACGGAGGGTTCAAACACTTGAAGCTGTTGGCTGCGCTGTTATCCTGATGACCTCCTCTGGTCAGAGCATCCGTCACTGCCTGGTGCAAGGCGTCTCTACGACGATCTTGGGAAGCTATCAAGGTCCTGACGAGACCTACCAAAGTGCCATCATCAGGCTCGGCAGGCTGAACTGGCTGGACTGGTGGCTCTCCGCCAGAAGGCACGACTCCGGAGGCTACTCCGGAATGCTGGACTTGATCCTCGGGTTGCTGCTGGTCTGCGGGAGGTGCTCCGCCTTGCTGATCGGCAGGTCCAAGAACAATACCGCTGAAGACGACGACATAGAGAACAATAAGGACCAGGACAGATCAACGATACAAGCATGTGATCAGTTCAAGATTACAGAGATTCAGAAGATATGAGCAGAGATCAAGGGCGAGTACAGATTGAGACATCTATTCTGTAAAACCTCACATATCTTGATTTACAGGACCTGCATTGGCCACCACTTAAACCATCTCACGCCCCAGAACCAGAATACTGGAGAGCGGGGACAGACATAGCCAGCTACGTATATGAAATGAAATCCATCTCGCTATACGGTCACGGCTGTCTAGATACATGAGGGTTTACTACAAGCCAACGGTCTCCTATGGTCATAAACAAGCCTAGTGTCTCAATCATCAACAAGTATATAAAAGTCACAAGATGTATGATCATTAAATATACAATAATAAGGCGTCATAAATATTACATATTCAGCTGATCATGAAGCTAGTCGTTACAAAATGTTAGGACTAGCAAGAGTTTAGTCATACATGATCAACCCTAAGATCTATCAATCATGTTACAGCCCGTAGACAAAAAGTAAGTAAGTACAATCGAGCTAAACAGGTGCTCGTCGGTTAAACGCCTCAAAAGAATATTTTTAAAATAAAGTGGGAGATCAAAAAATAAACCCACTCGTTGCCCTGGTTACGTCTAGTGGCCACCATTGGGCTGGAAAGTCGGTAGATCCTCTGGAGCTGCTCCAAAATCTGGCCATACAAAACCAGCTGGGTCAGACCCCAGAAAGAACAAGTGCCACAAGGAAGCTTCACTTAGGAACTAAAACCATCAATTAGCACAGAAGATAATAATACTATAGTAAAGCTGGAGAAATATAACATCACGAGGATATATGGTAAGATAACCATGGAACCATTCAGATAACCAGGTTACAATCCTTAAACCAAACAAGGTCCGAGATTGTAACCCTTCGTCTGAACCGAACTTGGTTTCTCCCATTTATCAGCAAGATAATATAAGAAAATCAGAACATGTAATAATCTTATACAGGATCAAGGCAAGACTAGATTGATTATTCCCTATTCAATAATTACGGCCAAGCAATAAGTACAGCTTGATACTTTAACTAGCTAGGGTTATCACAGGCCTAGTTACTAGCAAGATGCAGTGAGATTATGCCACAGCCACAAGCCCTGCAGACCATCCAGGTTATCCAGGTCGAAGATTAGGGGTTGAATTCAGGTGGGTACATCGTCCAGGAAATGTATGTACCCTTAAGTAGCTTGAAGGGTGCAACACATGACAGTGTGCTAGAAATGTGCCCTACTCGACGGCAGGCTACAGATCCCAAGCGCGCCCAGGTAACGGGATTGCCTGTAGCTGGAAGATCTCTTTATGACTAATGTATTAATCTAGTTATTAGCCTTAGTCCATTTTAATAGGTACTCCTGACCGTGGTACTCAAGAGTCCCATCCTATATATGATGCAAGACAAGACTGGATTATTTGTACAAGCATAATCGCCCACGGTGTCCAGGTTACTTATACAGGTCATGTTATGTCAGGTAGCCATCGTAACAGCTTATCAAGATATATCATGTCCGGTTATCATGTTAAGTTTACTTGTCAGGAGTGCGCCACGACGGGCCACCATCAGGTCATGTCGTGTTTACTTGTCAGGAGTGCGCCCCTACGGGTCGCTATCGTGTTCAGGTACATGTGTAGGGCATCATAGTGCAAGCATTCAATCAGGAGACCCAAGTTATGCTAAGGTTACAAGACATAAATTATCAGTAAAGATCAAATAATAATAATAATAATAATAATAATAAATAGCAGGGCAAGGCACATGGAGGAGCCCTGCGGCTCAGGATCACTAGAACCCATGCGGCCAGGAAGGCAAGGGCGCATACGGTCCCAAGAAGTCGGGTCTTATACGGCCAGCGGAAGAATGGGCCTCATACGGCTAGGAATGGATGAGCGCATGCGACAGAATAGGAGCCTCAGCCTTATGCGGCTGAACTGACCGAGTCCCATGCGGCCAGGGAAGGACGGTGGCATATGCGGCTAGGATTGATGGGTGCACATGCGGCTGACGAAAAGCGAGTCCATGCGGCTGGCGCGGATCGAAACTCCATGCGGCCAATGGAAAAGGCTGTAGCGGCCAAGAAGAAAGTAGGCTTATGCGGCTGAGGGCGAGTTGGACCCTATGCTGCTGGAAGGGACTGAGGACTTATGCGGCCAGGGAATTCCAGTCGTATGCGGTAGTGAGAAGTTCAGGTATATGCGCTCGGTTCAAGTCCATGCGGCTGGAATACAAGGGTCTCATGCAGCTGAGTGACTTGCCGCATGAATGTTCATGCGGTCAAGTACTGCCATGCGGCCAGAGAACTGTTCTTCTTCTCTAAAATTTCCGATAAGAAGAACACTATGAACCCATGCTTCCAAGCTCCATGAAACCTTCATCCAGTGTCCAAATCCGAACTTCCATAGGTCAAAATGGGGCAAAATAAAATTCTCTACAACATAAAACCATCAAAACTTAGAAATAACAAGATTAAGTAGATCAAAACCCAAAAAATTTGAAAATAAGATAAACTTAGATCTACAAGAATCTGGCCATGGAAAGTAAAAATGCCAAGTACTAAAGTATGTTAGAATGCTGTAAAGAAGAGAATAGAACAATAAAATTAGAGTTCCTCCATTAAGCAAGTTGCACTTGCCTAGACCTCTCTCTCTCTGGTAGGTGAAGAAGTTATGGTGGAGAAGAAAAAGAGTAATAAGGAGAGAGAAAGGAGAATGAGTAACAAATACTAATGGTGGTGGTAGGTAGGGGTTCACCTTTGGTTCTTGATGAACCAAAGCAAAACCAAGCCAAGCCGAACTAACCCAAGAATAGACCAAGCCATAAAGAAAATCTAAGCAAGGAATCATGCAATACAAGATAAAATACGTATACGCATTCCAAAAATACATAATATGAACCACATACATTACAATACCATCTCAGCAGATACATGGCTTAAGGATATTGAGGCTATTCTGACGGCAGCTAAGGTGCCGGCAGAAGAACGTATGGATCAAGCGAAGTTGTTACTTCAGGATCTCGCACGTGATTGGTGGGAATCAGAAGAAGTAGGCATCAGATGTCCTGTTGATTGGGATGACTTTACTGCAAGATTCAAGACAAAGTACTATGGATTTGTGGCATAGTTTGAGCTACAACAGAAGTTTATCAACCTCAAACAGGCCGGCAAGACGATAGATGCTTATGCAGCAGAGTTCTGCAGATTGAGTAGGTTCGCCCCAGAGATGGTAGCAACGGAGAGCCAGAGGGCTATGAGATTTTAGCAAGGATTTCATCTTGAGCTCTTGCAATTGATAGAGGGGCACAATTAACAAACTTTTGATGAAGTATTGACGGCAACTCGAAGGCATGAGATAACCATTCAGAGGATCACGACAAGGACTGGAAGTCAGAAGAGATCTCAGAGTCAGATCGAAGGAAGAGGAAGAACAGTGCCCCGAACAACAGCACAATCTCTTGGCATTCGCATTCACGATGTGGTAATGCGAGGGCCAGCACCACCCAAGCAACAGTAACAGAGGAAGAACCAGCAACCCCCAGCGGGCTGCACTTATTATAGGAAGGTAGGGCACACTAGAGATGTGTGTCGGACATTGAACGGGCTGTATTTGATATATATAAATCCAGATCATCGGGTTACCACCTGTCCATTGAATTCGAGGTCAGGAGGACCAGTGTAGCAATTTCCTGTTCTGCCAGTACCAGGGGCAGGACAGTATCGAGGACCAGCGATAGCAGTAAGGCCGTTGGCACAACGTCCGTTAATGCCACAAGCTCAGATGTTTCGACAGCAGGGACCGTCGATGCAGCACCAGTATAGACCCCCCCAGCATCATCAAGGTAGGGGCCAGCAGTAGCACCAGGCTAGGCCACAACATGGGAACCAACAAGGAGGTCGAGGGCAGGCATTCACACTATCCTTGGAGGAGGCATTAGAATCGGAAGATGTTATGGCAGGTAACATTCTCGTCGCCTCATATCCCGCAGTAGCATTGTTTGATTCGGGAGCATCACACTCATTTATATCTGTACAATTTACGATACGACTAGGAATAGAATTCGAGGCATTGCCAGGGAGGTTGAATATACTCACTGGTAATAGGCTCGTAGGAGTTAGTAGAGTTATTCTAGCATGTAGCGTTGTAGTTTGCGGGAATTCCTTACCCGCTCGGTTGATAGAATTCCCTGTTGGAAATTTCGACGTTATCTTAGGTATGGACTGGCTAAAAGACAGTCATGCGACAATAGATTGTCGTAGAGGGAGTGTATCATTTGATATTCCAGGAATGAAGATGTTCATCTTAGTTAGAACAGTAGCAACACAACAAGAGCAGGGAGTAGTGACGACAATGGAAGAAGTTCAAGTCCCGACGGTAGTTGAAGAATTTCTAGACGTATTTCCCGAAAAACTTCCAGGACTACCACCGGTTAGAGATATTGAGTTCAGTATAGAATTGGCACTTGGAACTAAACCGATATCAGATCGAGTTTACAGAATGGCAGATTCAGAGCAGGCCAAGGTATATCAGCACATAGAGGAATTAAATGAGAAGAAGTTCATCCAAGCTAGCATATCACCGTGGGCAGCACCAGGGGTACTTGTGGGGAAGAAGGATGGGTCATCAAGATTGTGCATCGATTACAGGAAGCTTAACGCGACAACAGTGAAGAACAAGTATCCATTACCCAGGATCGATGACTTGTTTGATCAGTTGAGTAGAGCTAAAGTTTTCTCCAAGATAAATCTTCGTTCAGGGTATCATCAAGTGAGGGTTCGGAAGGAAGATTTTCCCAAGACAGCATTCAGGTCGAATTATGGGCATTATGAATTCTTAGTAATGCCGTTTGGTTTGACCAATGCTCTAGTAATATTTATGGATTTGATAAACCGCATCTTTATGCCATACATAGATCAGTTTGTCATTGTGTTTCTTGACGACATTCTCGTATACTCTGCCAGTGGAAAGGAGCATAAAGACTACCTCAGGAAAGTGTTACAGGTTCTAAGAGAGAACCAGTTGTATGTAAAGCTCAGCAAGTATCAGTTCTGGATGAACCACATTTTATTTTTGGGTCACATCATATCAGAAGCTGGAGTAGTAGTAGACCCCAAGAAGGTACAAGCAGTAGAGAGTTGGCCAGTACCCAAGACCGTAGCTGATGTGCGGAGTTTCTTGGGATTGACAGGATATTACAGGAGATTCGTATCAGACTTTGTAAGACTTTCAGCACCCATGACCCGCTTGACACGAAAGGATATACCATTCGTTTGGTCGATAGAATGCCAGGCATCATTTGAAAATCTGAAGCAGAAGTTGATATCAGCGCCTATTCTTACATTGCCAGTTGGACCCGAAGGTTTTACAGTATATTGTGATGCGTCAGGGAAAGGACTTGGATGTGTCCTCATGCAACATGGGAAGGTGATAGCATACACATCTAGGCAACTTTGAGACCACGAGAAGAATTATCCAACTCATAACTTGGAGTTGGCAGCAATAGTATTTACTTTAAAGCTATGGAGGCATTACTTATATGGTGATCGAGTGGACATGTACACAGACCATAAAAGTTAGAAGTACATCTTTACTCAGAAGGAGCTGAACATGAGACAGAGAAGATGGTTGGATTTGATCAAGGATTACGACGTGAAGCTTCAGTATCAGCCAGGCAAGGCTAATATAGTTGCAGACGCTCTTAGCCGGTGAGGTGGCGCATTTATGTTGACAACACAGAAGCATATCTTAGAAGACCTTCAGGAGATGGGTATCCAAGTTATACTTTCGAGTGATATAGGAATTCTGGCAAGTCTACAAGTTCAATCTGACTTGGTAGACAGGATCAAGGCAGCTCAGGCACAGGACCCAAGGATCCAGAAGCTTAGGACAGAATGTGAGTCAGGACTCAGAAAGGAAATACAAATTCATGAAGATGGCACCCTTAGGTTTGGATCACGTCTATGTGTGCCTAGTGGAGATATCAGACAGGAGGTTATGGCAGAAGCTCACAGTTCCCAGTATTCTATACACCTTGGAGGGACCAAGATATCAAGCAGCACTTCTGGTGGAACGGAATGAAGAGGGAGATAGCTATATTTGTTTTCCATTGCTTGGTATGTCAGCAAGTGAAGGCAGAACAGCAGAGGCCAGCTGGATTATTGCAACAGCTTCCTATTCTGGAATAGAAATAGGAACATATTACAATAGACTTTGTGACCGGTTTACCGAGGTTACCAAGTGGTAAAGATGCCATTTGGGTGATAGTAGATCGACTTACGAAGATGGCACATTTTCTTTATTTCAGAGTAGGGCAATCTACAAAAAAGTTGGCAGAGTTGTATATGCAGCAGATAGTCAGGCAACATGGAGTCCCTGTCAGTATTGTGTCTGATAGAGACACCCATTTTATATCACATTTTTGGAAGAGTCTACATCATAGTTTGGGCACTAAGTTAAGATTTAGTACGTCTTACCATCCACAAACAGACGGGCATTCAGAAAGAACAATTCAGACCTTAGAAGACATATTGCGAACTTATACCCTAGATTTTGGAGGATCTTGGGAAAGCCATCTACACTTAGTCGAGTTCTCGTACAACAACAGTTATCAAGCCAGTATCCAGATGGTGCCATTCGAAGCTCTATATGGTAAGAAGTGTAGGTCGCCACTAGCATAGGATGATATTGGAGAGAGAAAGATGTTAGGCCCAGAAATAATTATTCAGACAGTTGAATTGGTTAAGGAAATTAGAGAGCGACTTCGAGTTGCGCAGGATAGGCATCGTCATTGGGCGGACCAGCATCGTAGGCCGCTAGAGTTTTCTGTTGGGGACCACGTGTTCTTGCGGATCTCACCTACCCGTAGGGTCATTAGATTTGGCATTCGTGGGAAATTGAGTCCACGATACGTGGGCCCATTTGCTATTCTTGATAGGATAGGCGATGTTGCTTATCGTTTATCTCTTCTACCTTCATTACGAGAGGTGTATGACGTGTTTCATGTATCTCAGTTGCGTAGGTAATATCGAACCCAAGCCATATCCTTGATCATTTTGAGCTGGTTGTGGTACCAACCTATCTTACGAGGAACAGCCTGTGTCCATTTTGGACCGAAGAGAAAAGATACTCAAGAACCGAATAATTAGCCTGGTTCGGGTTGCTTGGAGTCATCACTCTTTAGGAGAGTCAACGTGGGAACATAAGAATGATATCTGATCATGGTATCTTCACCTGTTTGACCCACAAGGTATATCTCTTTCTGTATACCTTGATTGTCTTAACTCCTCATGCTTGTCGCCTTATGAGTAGAATTGCTTGGTGTCATCGATAGTTAAACATAGATATGTTATATGCTGTGACATTATAAAATGATTGCTTGCTCAAATTGCTTGTACTTGGATTAGTTTAGCTCTCATGTTTCTATCATGCTTGGATTTAAAATTTCGAGGACGGAATTTTTCTAAGAAGGGTAGAGATGTCACTTCCCGTTCCCAAAATACGTATTTTAAATGCATGTACTACTTTAATATATTTATTTAATATTTATCATATATTGTTCTGTATTTAAATCCCTTTAATTTTATGTTAATTAATTTTTGTAATTTTTATTTTCTGTATTTTTCTTTTCGCTTTTATACTCTGCTTTAGCTTTGCTTTAGGTTCGGCTTGGATTGGTTCATCATGAACCGAAATAAACCCCCACCTACCACCACTCCTTCATTTAAAACCCCAAAACCCTTTCTCTCTCTTCATTCATTACTTCGCCTTCACCATTACTCCTCTTCTCCCTCCATTACTCCTCCCCACCTACCTAGCGGCATAGGCAAGTGCCAACTTGCTTCTTGATGGATTTTTATTTTTGTTGTTCTATTGTCTTCCTTTTAAGATTCTTAGATACTTTAGTATTTAGCATTTTCAATTTCTATGGCTTATTTCTTGTAAATCTAAGTTTAATGCATTTTTGAATTCTTAGGTTTTGATCTGGTAACTTTGTTATTCTTCAAGTTTTGATGGTTCTATGTTGTAGAGAATTTTGTTCTACCCCATTTTGACCTATGGAAGTCCAGTTTTGGGCTTGGAATGAAGGAATTAGGGACCTCGGAAGCAATGGCTTACCATGGTTCTCCTTCTCAGAAGAGTGGAGAAGAAGGGCAATGCTTGGCCGTACGAGTTTTTATGCGACAAGTCTTCTGGAGCCGCATGAATAGTTCGGCCGCATGAAGAGTAGCTGGCCGCATGAAGAGTTCGGCCGAATGAAGAGTTATCAGCCGCATAGAATTCTGGCCGCATAGAGTATCCGGCCGTATATAAATTCTGAGCCGCATAAGCTCAATGATTTCCAGCCACATATGTACCGTCCAGTTTTAGCCGCATGAGTATTACATCCTGGCCGCATAAGGACCCGAGTCCTTCTGGCCGCATATGACTTAACTCTGTATGCAAGACACTGTTCAGCCGTATGAGGCTCGTCATTTGGGCCGCATAGGCTTGGTCAATTCCAGCCGCATGGATTTAGTTTACCCGCAGCCGCATAAGCCTTTTTTTCCAAGTCGCATAAAGCTTGGTAATCCTGGCCGCATGGGCCTTGGCGACCTTTGGTCGTATGGCATCTTGAGCCACAGAAGACTCGTCCCAATTTCAGCCTCATAAGGACTTATCATCCCGACCACATAAGAATTGTCATATAACCCCATAGGCTTGCCTTTTCAAGCCGCATGTAATTTATTAATCGCGTAGGCATGTTTTATTCAGCCGCATAGACCAATAACTTTCCGACCGCATGGACTATAGCCCATAATGCCCTTTGAGCTGATTCTTTCCCGAGTGGACGTTAATTAATATTGATTGTCATCTTGGCATTAATTAACAGTGATTGTTATCTTGATTAAATAATTGATCATGCGTTATCTTGATTAAATAATTAACAGTGATTGTCATCCTATTGAAATCGACTGACTAATCCCGAATATTGGCATACAGGCACATGCAAGCTTCAATTTATTTATCCTACAAAAGTAGCATGTGTACTTTATGATCAAGGCATGATCATTTCGTGGTTGGTTTTGATTGTTGTATTACGCTATGTAAGACCTACAACCTAACCGTACGGGTATCGTTGTAGAGTTGGGCATACCGTACTATGTACAAAAAGTACTCATTCTGAATGACCATGATCCACGACATGGGACTTCACTCAACGTAGAGACTATTAAGTTAAATAAAATAATAATTGCATGGAGAGAATGGATTCCCGGGTTCTTACATGGCAGCCTTCTTGGGGACTATTAAGTACCCGACAGGCCGGCTGGTCCCTACAGATATTGTAAATCTGCCACACGGACAGGGAGCGGTATCTGCTTATATTAATTATTATATATTGTATATTGACGACGGACGTCCCGCTGGGACTCGTCTAATTCATGATTGGCGCAATTGATTGACTGGATAGACTAGCCTTGCTTGCACATAGTAAGAACTGAGGAATCCTTTATTGCATAATTTTAGGATTACTTGGAACTCACCGTAGCAAGCCGTAGTAGTTGCATGGCCGTTTAAGTTGATTTGTTTGTGTACTGTACCTACTCTGTTACCTAACTGAGATGATCAGAATGTCAGGACATGACGGGCCAACTTCTCTCCTTGTTTGATTGGAAGGTTGGTTTGAAGTGTCGTGATGTTATATGAATCCTAGTAAATAGCAGAGATCTATTATCATATTTTCTTATTACTGGCTTCATTCCTCATATCGTACTTTCTTGCGGTACTTGCTATTAGAGGTCTAACCTTTCTGGTTTTGCATGTCCAGATTTAGAGCCGGTCCCCGAGAATCCAGCTTACTTCTACCTCCAAGATGGTCAATACTAGAGGGATGATTACAGAAGGACTCGAGTGGGTTCCTTACTTCCCTGCTCGTTTTGTTAAATGCTTTATACTTTGCCGTTTGGCACCGACATGTTAGTCGGATTGTCTTGTACCTACTTGTTTGCCATTAAAATTCCTTGATTGTAAATTTTAATACAAACAGAACAGTGTTACAATATAGGACTTAGACGTAGTCCTAGGAGTACACTTTTGTTTAATCTGGGTCCCTTGTGCCGATGGAGTGAGTGGTAATGCGTTGACTCCGTTGACGATCTGACGACGGTTATCGATTTTCTGAAGGTCTGTATTGCTCTGGGTGCTGGAGCTTGCTGAGAGGAGGAAGACGTTGAGTGTCTGTATCTGCCTCTCTGGTGGTACGAAGTCTCTGTCTGTTCGCTGTGGAGGTTGATATGTATGCACATAGATTGATCCGTGTGTGCGTCTAAAAGAAGGAAATGATCCCTCTATTTATAGTTTTGCAGGCTGGCTGCTCATGCGCGCATATATAGGATGCGCCTGTATGTGGGGATGCCACGTGTTGATTGCTGATAGAGGCGCATGAACGATGTGCCCTGATCGAGGGGGTTAACTTCTTCATGTTGCTGTTGTGAACCGGCACGTAGCAGAGAAGAAGATCTTTCTATTGCTGAGATCTTGGATGAATTGAGTCAAAGGACACGTGTCATCGACCCATGGCTCGAAGATCTCGGATTTGATGGGAAGAATGATCTGGTAGGATGCGCCTAGGATTGGGCACATGAGGAGACTTTGGCTCGTAACCTTTAGGGGCCACGAACCATTTTGGGCGCATGGCTTTTGAGGCGCATGCAGAGCTTCAGTAGTGACTTTACTCCTGTCTTTTGGGATCAGGGAGAAGTCTGGGGCGCATCACTTTTGAGGCGCATGCGGAGTTGTAACAGTGACTTTCCTTCTGTCTTTAGGGATCAGTAAAAAGTCTGAGACGCACAGCTTTTGAGGCGTATGCAGATTTGGGCGCATGGCCGTGGAGGCGCATGCGAGCTGGTTGGATGGCCACGTGGCAGTAGCCATCGGAGAGGAGTAATAATGATGCTGACGTTGGCGATGCTTCATCTTCTGAAAAAGCGGCCGACTGCTCAGACTTTGGGAGGCGTACTGCCAACTCTGTCAGTTCAGCATTTAATGTTTGTGACATTCGATGGACAGCTAAGTGGGCATGTCAGTTGGCGTTCCACTAGGCGTATGGGGACGCATGGGGGGCGCATTCCTGTGATGTACTTGGTGCTGAAGGGCGCGTCTGTGTGATGCGCTTGATATTGAAGGGCACGTCTGTGTGATGTGCGGTCTGGCCGGCACATCTGCTTTGTGACACGTCTTTGATGGTGCAACTGTTACGTTCTTCGAGTGCTTTAAATAGCCGTTTTGACTTGGCTGAATTCGAAGCGTCTGGTTCATCCATTTAATGCAAATTCATTGCACGGAATTCAGAGAGCCATCCACTTAGCGCATGGGTTTGATTTGCCTGGCCTATAAATAGTGGTATGGAGAGAGGGTTGGCCTCTCGTTCTCTCACGTCTTTCCGATATGAACTTGTGTGCTCGAATGCCTTCTGTTGACGAGAGGCTCCCAAGGGTGAAGATGCGACGCAGTGTCTTCGTTGATGCACTTGAAGGTGACTGTTACATCCAAAAGACGGAGTCGAGGGCTTCCGAGGCAGGCGGAAGGTGCCTGTTGCATCCAAAGATAGAGATATACGGGCCTCGTTTCCGTTATTCTGGAAGAGCCGTAGATCGGAATGGCGGTGCTAGGCTCTTTCTTCCTTCAAAGTGGGCATTTCCTACTCTGGTTGTGTTGAAAGCTGCTCCTTTAGCCGTGGTTTCGATCACGGTCTTCCTTCGCCTTTGGAGGCTCTTTCGAAGCCTCTCTTGGCCACAGATTTGTGGTGCTCTTCTCTTCCTCGGTTCCAGCCAGAGGGTTAAATGCTTCATTAGTCGAAGCATTTATCAGGTGAGCCTGGCTGGAAGAGCGGCACATAACTGGACTGCTGAAGGGATGCACATAACTGGGGATGCACATAACTGAGCTGCTGAAAGGATGCGCCCTGCCGAGTGCGCTTGGTGGGCTGTGCCTGGTTGAGGGTGTATAGTGATTGCTGCGCCTGACTGGAGGCACATGGTGGTTGCTGCGCCTGACTGGAGGTGCATGGTGGTTGCTGGCTGTAGACTTAGGATCCTTTATTTGTAGAAATTCTCCTTTGTATAATCTTCCTTAGACATGTAATAGACTTTTATATGTGAAATAAAAAGTTCTCTTTCAATGTCTATATTTGTTGCTTTTTGCTGTGAAGCAGTTTGTCCAAGCTTTGGCACATGTAGTCTGGTACATAGACTTTCTGGTTCTGAAATTCCATGCTTCTACAAGATCCCCTTCAAAGTTTTCAAAATTTTTGGATAAGTTTTGGAATACTTTGAATAAGAAGCATGGTAGTGGAGGCGCATGACCGTCAGGGCGCATAGATACTCCGCGCGTCAGTGCTGGGTGCATGTTCCGCTCAGTTAGTGCAAATAATGATGCCTCGGTAACCTAAAAAAAGATTAATGATGATCTTTTTTGGTTTTATTTGTGGTTATCCTTCACAGAACCCGAGGCGACGGCTGAGATCACACATCATCGGGTCACGCGTGCGACCAAGCCCTATAAATAGGCAAGAGATGGAGAGAGAGAGTTCTTCTTCTCCTTGCTTTTGCTTTATTTAGAGTTCTTCTTCAAAAACCTTAACTTTTCTTCTCTCAAAGAAATGGCTCCCAAGACTCCTCGCGGCGGTGCTGGCAAAGAAAAGATGCCGGTGGAGTATGCAGAGGGGGATGCCCCTATCACCATTGTGATTCCGGCCGACGTTTGCCCTGCTGTGACGGGTGGGTGTCGTCTTTTCCACTACTTTCTTTGTTCAGGCATTTTTTGGATCATGTGACTGAGTTGACATGCCCTAACTTTCTTCTGCCGACGCACATGGACCACTGTCCTCGCCGAGATTTCACCCCGCCAACGTGCATAGGTTTAGGCCTTTATCATGCACCGAGGTTTAACTGCGGACGCTCATGGGTTCATACCCTAAATGCGCTGAAGCCTTTGCTGATGCGCATGGGTCTATGCCCTGATGATGCACCGAAGCCTTTCACTGAGGCGCATGGGTTTGCACCCTGATGATGCGCCAGGTTGCTTTGACACACTTTGTCTTTTTGCCTGACCTTTGATTTTTGTTATGCCAGTATCGATGATGATTCCGCTGCTGAATGAGGTCCTTCTGGATGCTTTCCTTTGTCAAATGGGAGTTGATTTTGACGAGGCGGTTGTCAATCCTGCCAAGGGTGTTATCTTACAGGATCAACCTCCTGAGAGGGTGCTGCAGATCCAGAACCAGTTCCCGACTTTCCTCCAGAGTATGATGGAGAGCGGAAAACTGAAATCTGCTGAATCCGAAGATGTGACCTTCTTGAAACCCGCCTTTTTGTTCGGTGACCGCCTGATCTCCACGGAAGCGAAGATACTGAAGGTCAAAGAAGACTGGTTCTTTTCCTCAAAAGGCATGGTGCTGTACATGTGACAACTTGACCGCCAGTTACCGCTGACAGCGTTCTATCGTCTAGCTTCGAAGAGAAGGATGTCCTGGGATCTTACTCCTTCTCAGGGAGGGGCCCTAGGAGGTGCTCTTTCGATTGATGCTACCTCAAATCAGAGGGATATCCTGGCTGCTTCACGAACCGGTCCCTCATTCAGTTGTCGAACTTTGCGTCCTGGGAGCCTCTACAGTGAAGTCCCAAATGACACTTTTGCCTTTAGTGCCTCAACCTTCGTGAGTCGGATGCTGATATCGAGGGTCACGTATCCGAAAGGTGGCTTTAGGGTTGAAGGTTGGTGTCATCATATCTCGAGGTGGGACGAGTTGATCATTTGGGTGCTTTCGAAGTTCAAGGCTGAGCTTAAGGAGATTGGGCTGACAGTCGCTATCCGTGCCACACAGGCTGGCATGGATCTCAATAAGCCTATGTTCCTTGCACTCTTGGAATTGTTCAATACCCAGACTGGCACCTTCTACACTCCAGTAGGGGAGTTGGGGTTGGCTCTCCACGAGATGTACGAAGTGTCCAAGCTTTCTTGGGGCTCAGAACCGTACGAGGAATATTTTCCGTCGAATGAAGAGATCCAGGTTCTGGAAAATAAGGACTCGGAGATGATGGCCGTTTTCAAAGAAGTGGCGAGCCATCATTATTTGATGCACCGTAAGGACAAAGGCAAGACCCAGCCTCATGTGACTGCTTGGAGGGATTATGTTTTCAAGCAGGATTTGGCGGACCCCTCGGGGATCCGGTTTACGACACCGCAAGGGCTGAAACCTGCGAAAGTGACTTCTGAGATAAGCCGGCTGGACGAGAGGACTCCTTGTTCTAATGAGGATGGCGAGAACACGTATAGCTGCTTCTGGCACTGTGCGCACCGGATGTCGTCTAAAGCGGTGCTGACAGCATACTTGATGATATGGCTCCGAGATTGTGTGTTTGCAGGCGGATCTGGTACAGTGGAGAGGGTGCACCGGAACCTTATTTTGCCTGCCGTAAAGTTGGCTTTTGGGCGTCCCTTAGCTCTCCTTCCCGCGATGGTGTGTAACCTATTGCGGGGTTTGAGGACTTTTGCTGATGACGTGATCCAGAAAAGAGGTAAAAACGACAACTTTCTCCGGGCTGAATTGCCATTCCATTATCTATGGGATGGCTGATTCTGCATCATCCGAATGTGATGAGTCCCGGTCCGGAGGAGGATCATGTTGAAGGATATGCCTTTATCCGCCGCTTCTACAAGAGGAAGCGGTTACACACTGGCGTCCCCATTTACAGGAGAGTTTTGTCCTACCTTCAGGGGTGGGAGATTGTCAAGGTCGCCTCCATCTTCAAAGATTTTGAGGCTGACCAAGATTTAATCGACTCAGGTGAAGATGCGATTACTCTGTCGAAATGAGGTTTTCGTTGGTTGCAGAGTATTCGGCCTTCTCACTTAGTCTATTGCAACCAGAATAGGTGTTATTTGGAGCCATATCTGCCCAGCCGGTTCGCTCGCCAGTTTGGCTATACTCAGCTGATGCTACGGAATCCCAGTAACAGTCTGGGGTTCATCGGTAGTTTGTTGGACGGAGCCCAGGGCTGGCAATATTACAATGCCGGGTGTACTGGTGTTCAGTTTACGACGCCCGTTCGCAACCCTCAGCCACAGATCCTGTATTCGGCCGCTAAGCTGTATTGCACAATGAATGCTGCGTCTCTAGGTTATGACAAAGAGACTAGTTTCATCATTGGAACTCAGCTGGAGGCCACGGCGAACATGTTGATGGTGGCTCGGTTATATCACCCACCAAAGCCGGTAGGGTATTGGGCTGCTGTTGCGGCATCAGTGAGAGATCCTCTTGTTGGGAAGAGGCAGGCTGACGCGGAAGCTGGCTTGTCTGTACCAAAAAGATCGAGGAAGACGACGAACCCAAAGGCAACGGGAGTGCCACCTATACCGCCAGTGGAATCGGCTCCTGCTGAGGTAAGGAGTCCTCCGTAGCTTTGGCTTATCTTGTCATTTTGGTGACTTATGCTTTTCTTCTTGTAGGGGTCATCGAAGAAGAAGATCCGTGTTTCAAAACCGGGTGTCAGTAAACCGAAGGAGGTAGCAAGCTCTTCTGATGAGCGCATCCCTCCGATGGTAATGTCTCCAATAGAGGAGGGTCTTGAAGATGTTCCCGCAGAGGTTTTACTATCTCCAGATTTTGTTGAAAGAGATGTAAAGATTGCAGCAACTTTCAGGGAGGTGCCAGCTGCCGTGAGGGCCTTGGACGTTGAGGGTCCAGCAGACACGGGGCTTCCTGGTGATGATGTGGGGTGGAGTTCGTCGTCTTCGGATGACGTTGCTCCAGAGTTGCAAGAGCCTGTTGCGGGGGCAACAGAGATGGTTGAGACAGAGGAGAGGGTTGATTCCCCTCCTTGTTATGATGAAGGGAGGTCGGCTGCATCATTGCCAAGGCCTACCCCAGACTCAGCGGCGGAAGCTGAGCTGGCTACCAATCATGAGGTAGTGACAGATCCTGTCCCTGTAGAGGGATTTGATGAAGAGACTCGTCTGACAGTCCCGACTCCTGGGGCAAGTCAGGAGACAAGTGTTGATCTCTCCGTTCTACCAGGGGAGGTATTGGCTGTTGATAGCATGTTGGGGACTGGAGAGGAAGTCGCTGACATCGGTGGTACTTCCAAGTTCGGGAAGGGTAAGGGTGTGATGGAACACTGTGTTGCTCCTTCTACTTGGGGTACTATCTCGATACCTGTGCCGGCTCCTTCTGCTCCCTTGGCTCCTCGGGCTAGTAGTCCAGCCCCTGTTGATGAAGAGCCTATTGATGCCGAGGTGCAAGCCTCGCAGGTCGAGGTTAGCGGGTCTTCTTGCGGTCCGCCAACTGGGGTAGCTCCTTCAACTCCTGTCATGACACCACAAGTGCTGGCGGATGCAGATGAATATGTGAGATTCATCGTTGAGGCAGTGTACAAAATGCTACAGAGGGGGGTGTCGGCAGTGACGGACGCCAAAGGAAGCTTTGCGACGGCAAGAACTCTGGCATTGCCTTATATCAACTTTATCCGTGTTCACCCGGGCCACGAGCATATGGCCGACATTCTGGAAGCCACTGTGGCTGAGTTGGACCAGCGGCTTTCTCAGTTAGGGTACATCTAGCAGAATTACCTCTCTGTCCTGATAGATACGGAGAAGGAGAAGTTGCTCGCCGAGACTGTGTCTTCCTTCCAGGCCACCGTGAGTGTCTGGGAACACGAAGTGTCTGAGACTGAAGCTGTAGTGGAGCGGTTATCTCAGTCTACACGCGAGACAGAGGAGACGCGAGCTGCGCTGGATGTAAATATCACGGAGATTGCTGCACAGATGCGCCGTCTTGAGGATCAGCGGGCCCGACTCCTATTGGATGCTGAACGTGTCCAGGCTGAACATGTAGCATTCAAGAAGGAGGAAGTGGCTTTCACTCTCCGAGCTCTTACCCTGATTCAGCAGAAACATCAGCTTGATGAGAAACACGAGAACGAAACTTCTGCTGAGGCTGTCGAAGCGATGCGTCAAGAAGCTGAACGTCGAGTCTTGCCGACTGTGGATACTCGGGCGGCAGACTTGAAACGCCGAATTGCAGAGCTTTCCGCCAACCCCGGGGATATTTAGGGCTTGTAATCTCTGCTCTTTTATATTTTTACAACTCTTACTGGGGATAGTGTAATCCTTTACTCTTCTTTTTTTAGAAATAATAAAGAAGTACACCATTTTCTGCGATGTGTTCATTTTTGCTTGTCATGAACTTTGATGATTTGTGTGGACCTATTATCTTTTGCGTACCTTGGTTTCAGATACAGATAATAAGTTTGAAGAACCCAATATATTTGCTCAGAGGTAATGTGGACGTGGCAAATATGGGGTTCAAATGATAGAATCTTCCTACTCAGAGGTGTTATGAACATGGTAGGAATGATTCTGGGAGATGCGCGGAACTACTCAGAGGTAATGTGGACGTGGAAGTTCTGCGATCGATGTACGACAACGCGGGGGTTGTCTGTACGGGATGTTTACTCAGAGGTAATATGGACGTGGTAAACATGAAGGAAAGCGTAGTCTTACGGGGTGTAAGATTCCGGCTTGTAGGGTGTAGGGGGACAACTCAGAGGTGATGTGGACGTGATTGTCCTTCTACTGGAGGATGCTACGGAACAACTGGGTTTCGGAAGCGTATGATTTTGTGGAATGGAAGTACATATCTGAAAAGATATCAAGAGTAGTACTTCTTTAGGAACTTGCCGTTGATGGGCATCAGGAACAAGTTCCCATTGGGTTTGGCGAGACATTAAGCACCGTTTGAGTATACCGTCTCAATGATGAAAGGTCCTTCCCATTTGGGCTCGAACTTTTCTGGTGTTTTATGAGTCAACACCATCGGCCTCCTGACTGCCAGAACCAGGTCGCCAACTTGGAAAGTCCTCTGCTTGACCTTCTTGTTGAAAGCCTGTGATATACAGGCTTGGTAGAGTTCGATGCGTTGTTGAGCTAGGAGACGCTTTTCGTCAAGTGCCTCCAGTTTCCGCAGACGACGACGCTGATTATCTTCTTCTGTGAGTTGGTTTGTGATTGTTATGCAGAGTGAGGGTATCTGAATCTCGAGAGGCAGTACCGCTTTGCTTCCGTAGACCAAAGAGAATGGTGTGTTGCCTGTCGGGGTTCGTACCGTTGTGCGGTAGGCCCAAAGGCATTCGCCGAGCTTTTCGTCCCAGTCGCGTTTGTTAGATGACACGACCTTTTTGAGTAGCCTGACGATAGTTTTGTTGAACGCCTCGGCCAATTCGTTTGCTGCCGGATTGTAGGCGGTTGATGCCACATTTTGAATGCGATTATTGTCACAGAATCTGCTGAAAACATGGCTGATGAACTGAGGACCATTATTGTGGATGATCCTCCGGGGTACTCCGAAACGGTAGATGACGTGGTGCTTAATGAAGCTGATCACCTTGGAGCTTTTCACTTCTGCCAGGGGAACTACTTCTGCCTATTTAGAGAAGTAGTCGGTGATTGCTAGGATGAAGCGGTGTCCTCTCGATGAAGGAGGGGTGATCGGTCCCACAATGTCCATTCCCCAAGCTTCGAAGGGCCAGGAGGCGACTGTAGGATGTAGTAGTTCGGACGGTGTATGAATGAAGTCTGCATGAAGCTGGCACGCATGGCATTTCTTAGCATATTCAACAGCGTCGGCCATGGTTGGCCAGTAATAGCCCATGTGTCGCAGTCGATCTTGTAACTTGGGACCAGGCTGATGGGCCCCGCAGGTTCTATCATGAGCTTCTCGAAGGGCTTCAGCTGCTTCTTTGTTAGACAAACATCAAAGCAGAAGTCCATCGTAGGAGCGTCAGTACAGCATTTTAGTAGCCGTATCATAGTAGAATCGAAGAGAGCGTCTCCTGACCGAGACAGCTTCTTTCGGGTCCTCTGGAAGAATTCCGTAGACAGCGAAGTCGATGAACGGGAATCTCCAGTCCCGGACATTAACACCGGCGTCTGCTGACATGGCGTGAGCCACTTGTGAGCGCAGGTTGTTTTTAGGGTAGACTAAGTCTCGACACACTACCGTGATGTAGTATTGAGTTCCGAGAGGTGCCTCCAGAGAGACTGCAAGGACAGCCAGAGCATCGGCCTCCAGATTTTGTAGACGAGGTACGTGTTCGATAAAGAACCCAGTGAAGGTTGAAATGATGTTCAATACAACTTCATGATAGGGGATCAGATCTTCATGGCGAATCTCGTATTGCCCTCTGATTTGATTTACGACGAGCTTTGAGTCGCCGTAGGCTTCCAGATGTTTTACCCCCAGCTACTGTGCTAGCTGGAGTCCCATAATGAGCGCGTTGTACTCGGCCATGTTGTTGGAGCACGACTTCGAAAGGGAATAAGCACGCTGGATGACCAGCTGATCGGGGGAGACTAGTACCACCCCCACTCCTGCGACGATTTGGCCTTTGGGGCCTGTTCTTGAAGCGCCATCGAAAAACATCCGCCAGACAAAGCCTTCTTCGGTGACGTTTGATTCTTGGACCTCATCCGGGATGTCTTCATAGAGTCTTGAGGACTCCGGGATGGGGTGTGCAGCTAAGAAGTCGGCTAGAGCTTGACCCTTAACAGCCTTTTGTGGAACGAACACCATGTTGTATGGCGTTAGCAAGATCGCCCATATGGCTAGCCAGGAGTTCAGTGATCCTGGCTTCGTCATGAGGACCCTGAGCGGGTTGACTCGGGAAATGACGTGAATTGTCTGGCCCGAGACATAATGACGAGTCTTTTGGATGGCAAATACCAGAGCCAAGCACTCCTTTTCAACGGAGTTGTACCGGTGTTCGGCCCCGATCAGAGTTCGGCTGAGGTAGTAGATCGCTTGCTCATAGCCTGTGTCGCTGTTCTGAGCTAGCAGGGTGCCGAGGGAATGATCTATGGCACAGACGTAGAGCAGGAATGGTTTGCCAGCGACGGGTGCCACCAGAACTGGAGGGCTCGTCAGGTAGGCTTTGATGTCATCGAAAGCCTTTTGGCATTCCTCTGTCCAGACGTAAGAGACTCCCTTCTTCATGAGCTGGGTGAAGGGTTGACATTTGCCGGAAAGGTTTGCTATGAACCTCCGGATGTACGCTAGACGTCCCTGTAGGCCTCGAAATTCTCGAAGATTCTTCGGAGGGTCCATATTAAGAATTGCTTTGGTCTTCTCGGGATCGACATGAATGCCTTTTGCCGTAATGATGAAGCCCAAGAACTTTCCGCTCGAAACCCCAAGGAAGGATTTAGCGGGGTTCATCTGGAGTTGATGCACCCGCATGAGGTCGAAGACTGTCTTGAGGTCTTGCAGGTGATCTTCTTTAAGACGGCTCTTGACTGCGATGTCATCGACATAGCATTCGACTGTCTTGCGAAGGTGCTGACGAAAAATGTAAAACCCCTAAATTTTTACTATTTTTTTATTAAATTTAGTACCGATTTAAAATTTTTGTATAGTACGTCGCATAGTCGTATTGTACGTCGTGCACGGAAATTTTATTTTTTGCTTTGCTCGACGAGTGCGAATATGTGCGAGCGTACATATTTTTAGTAAAACATATTTTTTTCTATTTTTATGGTTTCAAAACAATATAGGTAATAATTATTTCTAGCTATCATTTCAAGTTTATGGTTTTAATTATGAAAAGCCTTTTATTTATGCAGTTATAATTATAAAGTATTTTCCCATAAAATAGTATATTAGAAAGTATATTTATGAAAAGGATATTTGTGCATACATATAGCTCATAAATATTTATTAGTTTATTTTAAATAAAAATGCAATTTTCGAAATTAATATTATTAGTATTTTTAAAAAGCATATTTTGAATTTATTGTGGCGATTTAAATCTTGATTTGAATATATGTATTTATTTAAAAAGTTAAATAGTTAAAATTGATTTATTGATTTGATTTTAAACTAAGAGAATTTAATTTGATTTAAATTAGATTTGGATTTGGATTTGGATTTGAATTTGGATTTGATTGCTTTTAAACTAAATATAGAAATATCCAAATTGGGTTTAAATATCCTAAACCTTATCTTATTGGGAATTCCCACATCCTATAAATAGGCAGGTACTCCTCCAATTTATTTTTATCATCCTCCAAATTGTTCCACAAATATTTCCACAACATGTACGTGCCTCGTGTCGGTGTCCATCCCTTTCGTGTCAGCCGTGACGGCCTCGGGTCCGACCCCGGGTGTCTTTGCAATAGGTTAATTCTTTTACAATTACATTGTTATCTTCCTCGTGTCCACACACGGACACATGTTCTCATCAACCCCTTCGTGTCCGACATGCCGGACACTAACCCTCGACACAAAAACCAAAATCCCTAACCTAATCCACTCGTCTCCCCGACTCATCTCCGCCACCGGCCTCGACCGCCATCATCACTCCGTTCACGACTAGCCAACCCCGACCATCACCGGCGTTCGACGCCGGCGAACCCAAACACCACCTGCAAACCCACGCCCAGTCTTAGCCTTCACCACCGCCGCCACCGTCGGTATCACCACCACGACTCGTCATCGCCCCTTCCAGTGGCTGACCACCTCTCGACCGGCCATAACCGCCACAATCGATCCCAGAAACACCACCGCCACCCCGGCCATCGCCGGCAGGCCGCACCCAAAATCAAAACAAAAGAAGAAGACCAAAACCCTTACCTCTTCCCGACCGCGTCACCCCCGAGCTCCGCCTGGGCACGGCAGCTCTGGCCTGGAGTCCACGCCCCTCCGCGTGCATCCACCGCGCTGGCCTCCGCGACCGGAGCACCGCACCCGGTCTCCTCGCCATCCCGGCGAGCTCACCTCCGCCCAGCGCCTGCGAAGCAGCGCTCCTCCGCCGAGCGCCTCTTCCAAAACCCTCAACCCCCGCTAGCCGCCGACCGCCCGATCGAACTCGCCCTTCCGTCGAGATCGTGCCGCCGAGTAAGGAGCTCCGGCGAAACCCCTTTCCCCGAGCCACCGTCCCACTCCGCCCCTTGCCGCCGGCGCAGCCCCACCGGAAACCCCTCTCCTTTCCGTTTCCCTACGCCCTCAACCCTCCGCCTCCACACTATGCCCGTCGCCGCCGCATGTCGCCAGCCCCCGCCGTCTTCCCCGACTCCTCCGCTCACATCCCGACTTCCCCGACCGGCCCCTTCCCGCTCTCTCTCCGCCACTCTTCCCTCTAATCCATTCTCTCTCATATCTTCGCTCTCTCGTTCTCTCGCTCCGCTCGAGGAACAGCTGACATGCTCACCTTTTGAGGAGATTGGGACATTTCTTTGATACTATTTTGTTTTATTCTTTCTAACCTTTCGGTTTCTTTTTCCTCGTATGAGGAGAGAGCAGCAGTTAGCTGTCTCAATAAAGTTTTACTATTATTATTAATATTAATATTATTATTATTATTATTATTATCATCATTATTATTGTTTAATTTTTATTCTGTATAACCTTTGTTATACAACATACATTACTTTTTACTGATTTGCTTTGGTTTAATGGTATTTTATTGATTATTATTTCTTACAGTTAACTGAGATTGTGAGGTTAACATTAATTATTACAAATTTTAGTATTATGTTATTACAAATTAGTACTAGTATTATTGATATTTATATATATATATTAATATTTTATAAAATATGGGTATATAGTTATATAAATATTTTATTTGGTTTGGCTTATATTTCAAAATATGGTTTTAAAATTTTTAAATAAAATTTTTAGGTTATTAATGTTCATTTAGAAATATTTTAACCCGTGAAAATATAGTTTTCAAATTATAAACCGATTTTTCTAATATTTCCAGAAGATTTGTCTAAATTGTTTTACCAATTAAAACATAGTTTTCTGCCTATAATTTCAATTTTGATAACTTAGAGTTTTGTCAAAAATGATTTTTTTGACTTTAAGTATTTCTTTTAGACACAAACTAGTTTTCGATTATTATAAATAGTTTTTGAAACTCGTATATATATTGTTTATCAAGTTTTCTTTGATTATCCTCCTATTCCCTTTATCCTATTCCCTCACAAATTCTGCACAACCCCCTGTCCACCCTAACTAATTCGACCGTCCCGAACCCGATGGAAATGTCCGTGCCACCATCAGAGGTCACCATACATAGTTGTTGCACCGAAGTCATAATCCGCGACATCTTGATCATTGCAGCACACCAGGCGTACTACCAGGCAAGACACCTTGCCATTTGCTGTTTAATTATTTTAGCTCATATTTCATGTATTATTTTTTTTTGTAAAATAAACTGTGATACATGGCATAACTGTTAGAACTTACTGTTTATTTATATTTCCTGCTGTGTATTATTTTTCTTACAAATTAAACCTAGATTTAAGGGACCACCTTGTGTGTTGCATTCATTGGCCTTGACACGTTGTAAACACGAAGTTGTGTGTCGCATGTAGAACACGGAAGTGCGTGATTGGCTGGCCACCAGTACGTACAAGTCGTGCGATAGGAATAACCGCTAATAGAGGTTGCATGCTAGTTTGACTTAGCGGTTATAGAGGTTAATGTTGTGGATACAACATCGTAGGCATTGGGCGGGGAGGACAAATCCTTAGCGTATGGGCTTTGATGCACTTTTCCTTGTGACCCGGACTCTTCGCTGGAGATACGGGGTTGATGACCCATGATTACTGACGGCCACTGACGATTCTGCGGAACGTCATGCTCTTACTGATGGGGCCTCTGGTGCCCAAAGGGGACTATGCCGATCCTATTCAGCCAGGGTCCATGCGTAGGAGGGATTGTTCTTAACTACATATCACTTAGAATGGATAGGCACTTTCATCCGTTTGGTACGAGTACTTTTGGTTTGGGTACTTGTATCTGACCGTGGCTTAGAACAATAACTTGTCGCGGATTAGTTCGTCACATCTTGTCCTTGTTTGGTTGTAGGTGTGACTTACTACTTCGATGAGAAGGTATTGAACCTTGTTGGGGTCCGGATACCATATTGGATTTATAGCATGGAAAGGTACGTTACCGTGAATTAGTTTACCATCCTCTGTCCTTGTTTGGTTGGGGGGATGGTACGCTCGTTCAGTAGGTGCGTATTGGACCATGTTATAATTCGATTTACTTATTTATTTGAGCAATATTTATTCAGTTTATATGGCATGCTATTATGTGTCTTATTACGTTCCTCTGAGGACCTGGTTGTCTTGCTAGGTGTGTGCTATTGTCTTTCGCAGGTGTTCTAGCTCTAGCCGCGATCTTCGCTATTTCTTCGAGGATGATTGCATTTTGATCGTCTTTGCTTCGCTCGCCACTCATTTCATTTTCTATGTACTTTTCCTTATTTTGTTGGTAGTAGATTTGTCTCCGCCCAACATATTATATCAAGACAAATTTATTCTCATTATATGATCTTTTATTCATTTATTCTGTGTGGATGAGATTAGTTATGGTTCTACTACATTTTACAGCTTATGTATTTATACGAGGCTTCCATATATTGGAGTATACTTCGTATGAATACAGCTGGCATGTCTACGTTTCTAGTCCTACGTATTTTGGGACTGGGGCGTTACAGAAAATGGTGCCCATAGCACGTTGGTATGTCGCACCAGCATTTTTCAAGCCGAAGGGCATCACTGTATAGCAGAAAATGCCCTTTGGAGTCCTGAATGACGTATGTTTTGCGTCATCGAGAAACATCTTGATCTGGAAGTAGCCTGAATACCCGTCCATGAAAGATATGCGCTCGAAGCCACACGTGTTGTCGATCATCACGTCGGTAATTGGAAGCGAGAATTCGTCCTTCGGGCAAGCAGAGTTGAGGTCTCTGAAGTCGATACAGACTCGTACTTGCCATTCTTCTTGGTGACGGGGACGACGTTGGCTACCCAATCTGGGTGTTGCTCTTCACGGATGAAGTCTCTAGTCAAGAGTTTGTCCACCTCCTGATCGATGGCGTTCATGATGTCCGGACGGAAGTGCCGCTGTTGTTGCTTGATAGGCTTGGCATTAGGAAAGATATTCAACCTATGCATCGCAATCTGGGGATCAAGCCCCGACATATCTTCGTAGCTCCAGGCGAAGACATCGATATATTCTTTAGCCAGCTGGATTAAAGATTCTCGGTCTTCTCCTTTGAGGCTTTTGCTGACGAAGATGGATTTGGAAGAAGATCCATCCCCAAGGTCGATCTGCTCGACTTTGTCTTCGGTGGGAGGTTCACGTAATTCAAAATGAGACTCCCATTGTTGTCCCAGGCATTGAGCCCAGGGTTCTTCTTCGAAGAATTCTGGCACTTGGTCTTCGCCTTCTTCTTCTTGAGATTGTGCATATGTCATGTTGGCTGACAACACTCTCTTGAAGACAGATCCGATACTGGTATCGGAATCCCACGTTGACGCTTCAGATGAGTGAGAATGTCCAACTTCCTCTGCGTCTGAACTCTCTGGAGTTGACGACGGCATGACATAGCCTACCCCCCGTCGAGTTTTGTTGTAGTAGTCCTGCGGCTTTCCTTTAGGTGTTGGAAGCCGGAGAGGGAGACGTCGACCTTTGCCGTAGTTCAGGCCTTTGTCGCTTTTTAGGTCGTAACCCATCTTTTGCATGAGGTACTTTGCCTTGTCCGCGTACCGATAGAGTTGCATTCTGCCGGCATATGGTTCTGGCTCGAGTGGCGGAAGGTCCTGATGATGCTCGACCTTGCCGAAGATGATGGATTCTTCGTCTCGACTCCATGGTGGGACTATGTAACAAACCCCTTGGGACAGGAATACTCGATTTACATGATGGACGGTCGTTATTTGTGTTTGTAACGACCGTAGAGCTTTATCTAATGTATACATGGCATTCCAATGTGGAAGACTAGAATAATTAAAAAACACTCTATTATTAATAAAATGCGAGATTTTATCCCGTGGGATTACATTGTCAAGAGATGGGGCATCTACATCGGTCGAGATATATTCCTTCAGCTCTTCATCTGTAAGCACTGTAGTAGGGTCAGGAGGGTCCACCACAGCGTTGATCTGGGAGTCCGAGAGGACTGCATGAGCCTTCTCCGGCGGCTGGGATGGCGGCGGCTAGCCCTTGATACGCACCTTCAGAGGTGCCTCTGCTGTGCCTCCGGTGACTGGCCCCTTTCCCTGCAGTTTTGCCACAAGGGGAGTCGATGTCTGAGGGGGCTTTCCCTTGAGCCGTATCTTCAGGGGGGCTTCAGGAGTAGCTGGTGCTTTCCCGGATAGCTTAATGCTCATGGGGGGCAACTTCTGAGGCAGTTTGCCTTTGAGTCGGATCTTCAAAGGAGCGTCGGGAGTGACCTCAGGCTCCATGTCCGGCTCTGCTGCCGTTTCTGCTTCGTCATCAGCATCATTGGCTTCCTCCTCGTCAGGTGACTTGTACAAGTCAGAATCGGTGAAGTAGGTTTCAATCCCTTTAAAGGGGTCGATATCCGTGAACTCCGTACGGATGACGCCGTTGGTGGACACGTACTTCATATATTGGTGGAGCGTGGACGGCACCACCATATACTCATGCAGCCATGGGCGACCCAACAGAATATTGTAGTTGACTTCAGCATCCACGACATAACAAGTGACCTCGGTTCTGAGGTTACCGATGTGGTACTTTAGTCGTATTTTGCCCAGTGGTTCGCTTTTGCTGGCGTTGAAACTACTGATTGTCGTGTTGGAGGGCGCCAGTCGGTACATTGGGATCCCTAGTGTTGAGAGCAGCGTCTTCGGGATGATGCTGAGGGAAGACCCCAGATCGATCTGAATCCGCTTAACCTTGACTGAGCTGATGTACCCTGCGTAATACAGCGGCCTGTTGTGTCGATTGTGTTTGAGCAACATGTCCTGTTGGGTGAAGGTTATATTGGGGATAACCTCTTCCGTACAGTAACAGTGCTGGCACACAATCGAAAGATCTTTCGGCTGCTTGACCTGACTGAGAAAGGATTCAGCATCCTTCAGAGCTTCGCAGAGAGCTTCTCGGGAGTCTTTAGAAAGACGGAGGAGCTCGAATAGAGATAGGCGGGCAGGAGTACTGGCGATTTGTGCCAGTATGTCGAAGTTGTGGGGCTTGGCTAGCCCCGAAGCATTCTCTTTTCGCAGAGGCCTATCGAAGCGGGCTTCTATCTGCTTCTGTTTATTGGCTGTTGAGGGCTTAGACGGGCCCTCGTCCTGGACAACAGGGACGGTGCCAGGAGGCACCACCTTGACGGCAGCTTCCCCGTGTTGGACGTTCTGTTGTGAACACGTCTGCACAGGAAGTGCCTCTTCCGCTGAAGAAGAGACCATGCAGCAAGACTTGATCTTCCTGCCTTTGGTCTTGGAGGTAGGGCGTACCTCCGATTGAGTCACCTCGAAGACGAGATTGGGGTGAACCCACAGGATCTCTCCTCGAGATGTGGTGAGTGGGATGAGTCCACTCACGTTGTCACGGGTTGGTGGTATGTTAACCACTTCCATTGTCGCCTTAGAGATAGGGACGACGCCGTCCTGTGTTGTAGTCGGCGGTAGGGTGCCAAACTGGAGTGACACCACGTTAGCCGATACTGTCTTCTCTTCGTAGTCGATGGAGATTACATCCGCATTCATCATGCACTGGATGTAATTCTTGAGGACGTAGCAGTCCTTGGTTGGGTGTCCGACAAACCGATGGTAGTGACAATACCTCGGATTGTCCACTTTTCCAACCTCATCGGGATGCTTAGGGTCCGGAAGCTTGATCTTGTCGCCCTGCTTCAATATCTTAAAGAGCTGCAGGGTGTCTTCGTCATTGAACGAATAAACTTCCTTCGGCCTCGGTGCAAGCGGAGGCTTCTAAGTAGGTACGAATGCACCTTTTGAGGCATTGACAGTAAATGCCTGCTTCCCTTTTGCCTCTCGTACGGGGTTGTTGGTTGCAGGCCGTTTTCTCTTGTCCTCGAAGGCAGAGAAACTGACTCCCAGAAGACGAGCGTTGGCTTCCTTCTTCTCCGCGGCTTCTGCTTCAATGATCAAGGAGCTTCAGTCGGAAGGTGGAGTAGAGTTGAGCCAGAGCTTGACTGCAGGCAGCATGTTCATGCTGCAGGAGGAGAGAAGCGCATGTTCTGGCATGCCCGGGGGCAGTCTGAAGTAGGCCTGTCGAAAATGTTCGATGATCACTCGAACTGTTTCCTTCTCCTTCTGGCGTATCTCTATAAGGGACGCCATTGTCATGTCCTTCCCGCCGTCGTAGAAACGGTCGAGAAAAAGGCACGTCAGGTCGTCGAAGGAAGATATCAAATTGTCGGAGAGGCTGCAGTAACAGTCATACGCCACTCCTTTCAGTGCCCCAACAAATATGCTGGTAAGAAGCACGTCCTCCTTCGAAAGATGTCCCGTCTGAGACTGGAAATACGTCAGGTAGCGACGAGGAGAGTCCTTTCCATTGTACGACATCAGTGTTTATGGTTTATACTTTGGAGAATAAACCACCTTGTTCTACTCGAGGGGATAAGGCTGGATGATGCCCATTTTCTGGCGCTCCTCTTGTCTCGTCTTTGACTTAAATTGCTCGCGCAGGTCCCTGATCATCTCAACCACATCTTCTGTGGAGCTGGGAGTCGGGGAAGATGGCACCACCGGATGTGGAGCATTTGAGGGCTCCGACGTCCGAGGTGCTTCTCGGCGATCGGCGTCCGAGGATACCCGTTGAAGGGGTACACTCGATTCTCCGTTGGCCCCTGGGTCGGGACCGGCAGAAGGCGTCCTGGTCAAAGCTGACCGTATCTCAAACACCGCCTGAGTCAGTGTTTGCATGGAGGCAGAGAGTGTTTTGAGACCTCCCTCCAGGGTATCTATGCGCTGGACAAGGTCTGTTGGTGGCGCATCAGACTCGACATCAGCCTCGGTCACGTTCACTATCATGACGCGGCCGAGAGTGGATGGATGAGTTGAGGCCCCACTCTCGGCCTCACTCCCTTGTAGGGGAGTTGCCTCCCCTGAAGCTTCGTCTGGACTGCCCCCGGCTATGTTCGGGAGAACATTCACCACAGGCGCATCTACAAGGGCCTGATTACCCTCAGCTCCGTCTTGAAGGGCCCCTTCGTCACCGGAACTCGGGTTCGCAGATGCTAGGCTACCCCCAGCTATGTTCTGGGGGATATCCTCATCTTCAGGAGCTTCTGGGAGGCTGACTTCGCCTCAAGGATCTGCCCCAAGTGTGCTTTGGACACACTCATCTTCTGAAGGAGGCTCGACAAGGGTCTGACTACCCCCAGTTTCCTCCAAGAACTTCTTCCTCGCTCGAGTGCCTTTGAACACTCCGGAGGATGAGACAGCTGTCTTGGTTTTCCTCGGCTGGCTCTTGGACGAGGAAGAGAGGCTGCCAGTCGTCTTTCGGACTGACGAGGATTTGGAGATCACGTTGCATGAAGCAATAATTGGTTCCTCTTCTGTTGACACCTTTTTTTCGAGGCGACGTCGGAGGGGTATCGATGATTACAGCCGCTGGAACACCGACTGCCTTGGTGGGACTGCCGCTTTGCAACATCAATTGATGGTGACCACAGCACAAGTATGCCCCGTGAGAGGCACATCGTGCTTGTTAGTTAACTCTCCTGATCGACGCTTGTGAGTAATCACGTTGCGTAGATCGTTGGAGGAGAGTGCCACCTTCGTACCCCCTTCAAGCGCATGGCAAGGCCAAGCGCCGGAGTGGTCAAGTGAGTGCTGCACCCCCTGATCTAATACCAAACAGGCATCCCGATCAGTAGTGGGGAAACCACAGCATTTGCAGTGACTTGAATGGACCTCGCACGTACCACCGGAGGAGGCACGGGAGTTCAAGACCACTGGATTTGCCTTGCTCGACTTGGTTGTGCACACAGTAGATGCGTCCAAGTGAGATAAGAGCTTTGAAGGTCGGCTCATTCTCGCCGCCGCAGCACTCGAGTCGACCTTGTACAACTTACCATCAGTAGCGCACATGATTGTGAGCGCATGCTTCTGGCTTGTTGCTGGCATAGCACGTTTGGGACGCATGGCCCGTACTGCCTTGGACTTCTTCGTACCAGGCTGCTGGGGCGCGTAATACTCAGAATCCAAATTCTTCTCGCCACTACAGCGAGTGAGTCTGTCAAAGATAGAGATCTTTTATGGCGCATCAGAGGTGATACACGGGGCATTGGCTGCGCCCCTGCTCCGTCGATGCATCTTCCTCGCCTGAGAGGGACATGGCTGGGGAATGTGGTTAGCCGCACGTTTCCCCGAGAGATGCGCTGCACCAGCGGGCGCATCTTGGTTGCTGAGGACGTCAGTAGGAATGGAAGGCTGGATTGGCGCATCCCCTTCGGTGGTTGTGCCCTAGGCGTCGACCTTGTGCCCCCAGACTCGGTGTGTCTTCTTCGGCTTCGGCAGCCGCTTCGAAGGACTCGCACTGCCGTCAGATATGAACTCCTCATATGCCTGTTGATTGAGACGTACGACCAGCGTCTTGTGGGAGGAGCCCACCTTCACATCGTCGGACTACGACACAGCTTTCTCGATGAAGGAGAAAGAGGTCTCCAGCAGAGTCGCCAGCTTATTTGCCATTAAAATTCCTTGATTGTAAATTTCAATACAAACAGAACAGTGTTACAATATAGGACTTAGACGTAGTCCTAGGAGTACACTTTTGTTTAATCTGGGTCCCTTGTGCCGATGGAGTGAGTGGTAATGCGTTGACTCCGTTGACGATCTGACGACGGTTATCAGTTTTCTGAAGGTCTGGATTGCTCTGGGTGCTGGAGCTTGCTGAGAGGAGGAAGACGTTGAGTGTCTGTATCTGCCTCTCTAGTGGTGCGAAGTCTCTGTCCGTTCGCTGTGGAGGTTAATATGTATGCACGTAGATTGATCCGTGTGTGCGTCTAAAAGAAGGAAATGATCCCTCTATTTATAGTTTTGCAGGCTGGCTGCTCATGCATGCATATGTAGGATGCGCCTGTACATGGGGACGCCACGTGTTGATTGCTGATGGAGGCGCATGGACGATGCGCCCTGATCGAGGGGTTGACTTCTTCATGTTGCTGTTGTGAACAGGCATGTAGCAGAGAAGAAGATCTTTCTATTGCTGAGATCTTGGATGAATTGAGTCAAAGGACACGTGTTATCGACCCATGGCTCGAAGATCTCGGATTTGATGGAGGAAATGATCTGGTAGGATGTGCCTAGGATTGGGCGCATGAGGAGACTTTGGCTCGTATCCTTTAGGAGTCACGAACCATTCTGGGCGTATGGCTTTTGAGGCGCATGCAGAGCTTCAGTAGTGACTTTACTCCTGTCTTTTGGGATCAGGAAGAAGTCTGGGGCGCATGGCTTTTGAGGCGCATGCGGAGTTGTAACAGTGACTTTCCTTCTGTCTTTAGGGATCAGTGAAAAGTCTGAGGTGCACAGTTTTTGAGGCGTATACAGATTTGGGCGCATGGCCGCGGAGGCGCATGAGAGCTGGTTGGGTGGCCACGTGGCAGTAGCCGTCGGAGAGGAGTAATAATGATACTGACGTTGGCGATGCTTCGACTTCTAAAAAAGCTGTCGACTGCTAAGACTTTGGGAGGCGTGCTGCCAATTCTGTCAGTTCAGCATTTAATATCTGTGACATTCGATGGACAGCTAAGTGGGTGCGTCAGTTGGCGTTCCACTAGGCGTATGGGGACGCATGGGGGGCGCATCCCTGTGATGTACTTGGTGCTGAAGGAAGCGTCTGTGTGATGCACTTGATGTTGAAGGGCGTATCTGTGTGATGCGCGGTCTGGCCGGTACATCTGCTTCGTGACACGTCTTTGATGGTGCAACTGTTACGTTCTTCGAGTGCTTTAAATAGCCGTTTTGACTTGGCTGAATTCGAAGCGTCTGGTTCATCCATTTAATGCAAATTTATTGCACGGAATTCGGAGAGCCATCCACTTGGCGTATGGGTTTGATTTGCTTGACCTATAAATAGTGGTATGGAGAGAGGGTTGGCCTCTCGTTCTCTCACGTCTTTTCGACATAAACTTGTGTGCTCGAATGCCTTCTGTTGACGAGAGGCTCCCGAGAGTGAAGATACGACGCAGTATCTTCGTTGATGCACTTGAAGGTGACTGTTACATCCAAAAGATGGAGTCGAGGGCTTCCGAGGCAGGCGAAAGGTGCCTGTTGCATCCAAGATAGGGATATACGGGCCTCGTTTCCGTTATTTTGGAGGAGCCGTAGATCGGAATGGCGGTGCTAGGCTCTTTCTTCCTTCAAAGTGGGCGTTGCCCACTCTGGTTGTGTTGAAAGCTGCTCCTTTAGCCGTAGTTTCGATCACGGTCTTCCTTCGCCTTTGGAGGCTCTTTTGAAGCCTTCCCTGGCCACAGATTTGCGGTGCTCTTCTCTTCCTCGGTTCCAGCCAGAGAGTTAAACGCTTCATTAGTCGAAGCATTTATCAGGTGAGCCTGGCTGGAAGAGCGGCACATAACTGGGCTGCTGAAGGGATACACATAACTGGGGATGCACATAACTGAGCTACTGAAAGGATGTGCCCTGCTGAGTGCGCTTGGTGGGATGTGCCTGGTTGAGGGCGTATGGTAATTGCTGTGCCTGACTGGAGGCGCTTGGTGGTTGCTGCGCCTGACTGGAGGCGCGTGGTGGTTGCTGGCTGTAGACTTAGGATCCTTTCTTGGTAGAAATTCTCCTTTGTACAATCTTCCTTAGACATGAAACAGACTTTTATATGTCAAATAAAAATTTCTCTTTCAATGTCTATATTTGTTGCTTTTTGCTGTGAAGCACTTTGTCCAAGCTTTGGCACATGTAGTCTGGCACATAGACTTTATGGTTCTGAAATTCCATGCTTCTACACTACTTTTGTATAATTGCAACTAAGTCAGGCTGCAGCTGATAACAATTGTGTATACTTGCTACATCATCTGGCTGTATTTTGTAAAGCCAGATATCAAGAACATTTTGACTTAGCGTTTGGGATGCCTTACTATTTTATCTCACATGTTCTCTATTTCTGTTTCTTGTTTGAATGGTTGAGTCAATAGATAGTAAGTGACCATAGTAAGACTCTTATGTAGTATGCACCCCCTCGTCTTATTAGACAGCCTAGATCGTATTATACGGTATTCCTCTACCCGTAATACGTAGCTGGCTGAGTCATTCCCCCGCTCTCCAGTATTCTGGATCTGGGACGTGACAATAATGCTTGAAAAGAAGCTTTTACGACAGTTAATATATAAGCGTTACAAGATTTCAGCAACCCCACATAATATGACAGTTTTGAGGAGTATTTGGCATATTATAACATTTTTTAATATAAATGTTATATATTGTTTATACATCTATAATGTTTCTATTCACGTGGGTTATAATTTTACGCAAAATCTATTTGCCAACCCGCGTGCCAGCTCACTTTTCAATTTTTTTCGATCAAAAAAAATCCCCCTTCTGGGCGCCTCTTTTTCCCCCGGGCCTCCCTCTTCCTTCTCGATTTTTTTGGTCCCCTCTCTCTCTCCTACACCTCCTCCTTCTCCTCCTTCTCATCTCCTTTCTATTTGCGAGCTGACCACAGACCCTCGTTGCTCCGGTCATCTACTCATCAACGACCGGGACGATCGGAGGCGACAACATCGACGATCATCCATCGTTAGCCAAAGCTTCCCCCATCGGTGACAAAGCCTCCACCGCGGGTGACGAGATTTTCCCTAAATTTTGCTCTAAATTTGGTTTTGCCCTAATTTTTGCCTAAATTTATATCATTCGACAAGACTCCACCACCCCCACTAGTAACACACATTAAATTTGGTTTTGCCCTAATTTTCTCCTGCATATTGGAGTTGAAATTTTAGATTTTTGGTGGTAAATTCATTATAGCAATGTTTGCTAGCTTAGATCTTTTACTGAATATTTTAGTTTTTTTTTAAATCTTTTACTGAATATTTTGCTATATTGGTTTTGCCCTAAATTTTGACATCAGATGTGAGTTTTGCTCTGTGTTTCTATTCCTTATCATCAATTTATAGGACTTTAGTGATCCTCGAGATGCCGATGATGCAAGATATAGCTTAAATGGACGGGACTTTAATAGAAGTCGCATCTTGGTGGAGTTTGCTAGAGGGTAAGTTTCAAAATGATTCTCTGTAAAATTAATTGTCATTGCGTCATTTTGTGCTTTGTATCTAAAAAATTGTCTCTTAATGCATTTGGCAATTTCAACTGTATTTTGTATATTCAGTGTCTTCTATTTCTCTACTGTATGAATAAATCAATTATGTATGTAGGCACCACATGGTGGTGGTAGTGGAGGAGGAGGTTCTCGTTAGTACTTAGGAAGGGTTCCTCCCCCAGGTTCTGGCCGCTGCTCTAACTGTGGAATTGACAGTCATTGGGCTCGGGATTGTAAGGCTGGGGACTGGAAAAACAAGTGTTACTGCTGTGGAGAAAGATGTCATATAGAGAGAAATTGCCAAAATAGCCCAAAAAGTCTCAAGTTAGTTTCTAACTACCACCAGTCTTGGGTGTCTTGAATCTTTTAGCGAACACTAATGGTTTCTTTGCTGGATAACTGATTTTGGGTTGTGCTACAGATGTGCAAGGAGTGACTCAAGGTCACCTTCCCTTCGGTGTGGTAGGAGTCAAAGTTATAGCCGTAGCCATAGTTACATGTATGGTTTAACTCCTTTGGATAAATTATACTCTTGTACATGTTGGATCTAATTTGCTGTATCCTGATTGAAGTTTTTTAGTAGTCATCCATACTGACTTGGAGATTCTTTAGGGCACTTTTGTTGTTCTATATTTGCTTCAACTATTGATTGTGCTGTTGTAGTAAAGCATTATTCAGTCAGTACATATTGTTTGGACCATATATTTAGTTTACTGTCGATTTACATTATGGTGAATAATTTATCCTGTTGGCTATATTACCAGTCGATCTAGAACTCCTCCAAGGAGAGGCCGTACTGAACGCGAGAGATCTAGGAGCCCTGTCTACAGTAAAAGCCCAAAGCCGAGGAAGAGCCCTCCACCCTCCAAGGGAAGGAAACACAGCCTCTCCCCAGGTGGTAGCATGTAAATTTTATTTTCCTAATGCCAAATTGTGTAACACCCAGTTTTCTAGATGAGGGTAATTTTGAAATTTTATAATTATAATTATAATTTATCGATATTTATTTCATATTATGATTTTTGGTAATTTTTAATCATTTTTAAACTATTTAAAATCATGACTTTAGGGTGTTTCATCTACCACATTTCTAGCTTGAGGGTATTTTTGTCATTTTTGAATTATTTGAATTTAATATATATTATTTGGAATTTAAAATAATTATTTAGAATGGTGTGATTTTAAATATTATTTAATTGATAGCCTTGTGGTTTAGATTAGCCCTAACCTAGTTTGGACGTAACCTAGATTAGTCCTAGCTAGTCTAGTTAGCCATAGTGAGTTTTAGTTAGCATTTATTAGTTGGGTTTAAGTCATGATTGTTTAGAATGTATAGGTTGCAACTTGATAAGGGGAGACCTAGATTTTAGGCCATTAATTGGACTTGATGGATTGATAGCCCTTAGATTATTTCCCTAAAAACCCTAACCCTAACCATATGGCCGACCCCCCTAGATAACAGCCCCTATATAATCCCTCCCAAAAGTAATAGCCTCCTTTGTTCATTCCATTAGTTTCCTAAGAACAAGTTTTGCCTTTATTTTAATTTCTTCATAGTTTATTCAATAGTGGTCCTTTTTCATTGAGAAGAACCATAGTATTCTAAATATTGTTCCCCTACTGTTGGTGGAGTCAAATCTCAGGTTTGACACAATTTGAGGACTTTGGCTAGCTATTGGAGATCTCTTTTGAAGGATTTTTATTGTGAAGGAACACACCTAGGTAAAACACTATTCCTCCCATGAAAATCTAGTTTCTTTGCATAAACACCAAGCCCTAGGTGTCCTTGTACTGTAGGAATAGGATTTGCACCCTCTCGTGTCCTGTACGTGTCCGTATCGGATACATATCAGTAGGTGAACGCATGTGTTCGACGAAATGCCACAGTAGGCATTTCGATCGAGTTTTTAAATTGTGTTTGAATAGGAAATAGTGTTTTAGTGTCGCCAAAGAGTATCTAGGTGTCTGAGCGTGTCTCGTGTTGATTTGGTGTCGTGTCGCACTCGTGCACACGCGCGCGCACAGCGTGAACAGTGTTCCCCTGCTACCAGCATGCTCGTGTTCAGTGCACAGGGCACGTAGACATGTGTGCTTGGACACGAAGTAAGGGGCAATGTCTGTCAGGACACCCCCAAAGTTTCGTGTGCAACGGATGCGTATCGATTGTGTTTGGACACGTGCACTGGTCACACGATTTGTGCCAGTCTCGTGCGTGAGTGGTGAGTTGATTTTGGACACATTGTGCCCTGATTTTGGACACCATTTTGGTTGTATGATACGTGCCTATATGGTACATTAATTTCCTACCTTGGTTTCATCATTGATTGTTAATTTAATGTGGAATGGAAAAATCTCCCAATCGACTGATACTTCCTGTATCAGTGAACACTGTTCTTCATTTTCCCATTTTCTTAATAATTAATAATATTGTTAGCTAGAGTTTAATTGCTAAATAGCTAGTTATCATGTTAAAGTTTATGTGTTAGATTGTTGGTTCATGTGGAGTATTAATTTGGATTGGAATGAGAACCATTGCTATAGTATGTTCTTCGAAATTCTTATAAACTGTTAGTTATCTTAGTACACTGAGACACAGGGAATAGGGATTAATTTCATTCATTGAATGATTTTCTTATTTAGATGTCAGTGAATTAAACCTGGGATTTGATTTGAGGTTGAACCTATAACTGAGAGTTTATTGTTAACTGTTGGGTTTTGAAAACTGAAATGGTTTTGACATAACACATTGTTTGCAAATCGAGTTATCATACTTTTTGCAAACCAAACTGAGAACACATTCCTGTTATTATTTCCAATGTATGAACACAGTCATCTATTTCCTGAGAATGCACAGGGTTCACATTGTTTTCTGGATTACACACATACTGAGATGATCCTGGACACCTGAGCACTGTCACCTAGGCTCTTCACTCACACACTGAGTTAAATGAGACACTGAAAGCACACATGTACCACTCCTCTCACACATACACCTGTTTATGTTTCCTGTTACTTAAGAACCCTTTAACACATATGTTCCTGCACACTAATTTCCTATCCTTGAGTTCTTGGGAATTGTTCCAACTGCTATATACTCACACACCTATCTAAATCACATACACACACATGAACACTAAGACACACACATTGCCTGCAGTACACACACATGTTTTCAGTCCACACACACACATGTTTTATTAGTTCATACCCTCTTGACACTCTCACACACACACACACATGCTCACATGTATACTATCACATATGCCTCTATCTATCTCTATGTATATATAATATATATGGCTATATATGTATGTGATCCTGTAGCTATATATCAATGCCTAATCTAATGTGAATGTGTGAATGATAGTGTAGGGTGTATGGGAATTTCAATATGTAATGTGATATACATATTTCTATTTGTGTATATAGATATATATACATATATGTGAATAGTGATATATATACATATATGGTATTGGCCTATAGTGTTATGGTTGTATTAGCTCATGGCCTACATGGTTGTGATTCTACATAGGTATATGGCCTAGTGTATGGCTATTGCCTAGAGGATTGGGCCTATGGCCTATAACCTAGATAACATAGCCTATGGTTGACCAACCTAGACTAGTTTGACCAAGTTTGACTTCTAGGGTTGACCAGAGTTGATCAAGAGTTGACTTTGGTCTAGATTGACCTAGATTCATTTAGAATGCATTGAATTGCATCTTATTACTATTTTAGACATGTTGTAACTTGTGCTGTTCTGATTAGTAGCCAGACACCACTCCTCAGGCAGTATTTTCTTCTGGACATCCAGGATATCTGGCGAGTACATTCTCTGACCGTTTCATTCTTGCTAGGAGTACTTTCTCGCTCTAGATTATCTTACTTGATGCTGACACGATGGAAACACGGATTAGTACTATATGGATCTTTTCATACGATGTTATCCCCTCAGGAGCATCAGATACATCATGTCATATACGTGTCATTTTCATAATGTACTCTTGTACTTTCATCTTACATGTGCACTCTCTTGATTCATGTACTCTCATGAACACGGAGCCGCCATGTTTATATTCACATGCACCCTTATATGGGCCCCCATGTGAATATCATGCAATAACATAACTTGTTTAGATCCTTGTGTATTGATTGGGGTACATGGGAGTATAAATAGTCATGTGGACAATTTCCAAAGTAGTGTAGCTATGTATGACCTCTCATGTTTATTATCAAGCCATTCACATGTCTAGCTTGTACTCTAAATCACTAGTTCACTGTAGCTCTTTACTTATAGTAGATATTTTATTATTGTCTTCTTTTTACTCATGTATACTCTTCAGCGTTTCATGTATTTTACTCTATTGCCTGTATTTTATTCCTGTTATTATATGAACTGCGTGAGATGTGAACTGCGTGAGATGTACTGTGGTTGCTTCTGTCCTGACTGGACCTGTTGAAATATTACAGAGGATGAGGATGAGGCGTTCTGCCCCACATAATATGGGACTACCCTTGATGACAGCTGTGACTTGGACCAGCAGCCGGACCCTATAGCTGTGGACGACACTCCTCTAGACTAGGATGTCTTCTTTTATATTACATTCTGGATGACTGTATATTTGATACTTGGGATTGTGGATTTGTGATATCTTAGACACTTAGACTCTCTGTTTGTACTTATGTGGTTTCCTTTCATTTCAGCAGTATCTATCTATCTTTCTATCTTGTCTTTCTGCCTTAGATGTGATTGAGACTGTATATTGCTATGTCACCTCTATTCGGAGTGTATATACTGTACATGTACATTTATATTGTTAGATGATTGACCTAGGACTGCGTTCTACCGTCGACACTGCGATGTACGCTGGACGTACCCACGTCTCGTGCCCTTACTCTAGGGTACGGATCGTGACACGTTTTCAGTGGTGGCCCATGCAGGTCGAGTTTATGCAGTGGTATTCGAACTAGAGTATCACTACAGCCTGCAGTAGGATTAGGATATTTTTGAGGGTACTCAATCACACTAGGAAAACTCTTAATCAGATTCCTTTATCTAAATTATTGCTTATTGACTTTCCTTGAATATAAACTGTCCTCCTTTGAATTTTTGCTTTATTCTCAGAAATTGCTTCTTGTTTTGATCTGTCTTCATGATGGTTATGAAGACACGATCTCATTGCTCCGGTCTGGAAAATACTATCGAGAGGCTGGCCACCTCTCGTCCTGTTCATCAGGGCCTCGAGACCGCAGCTCCTGTTGTGCCAACTCAGGTTGGCATATCTGCTACATTGGAGGTGCACCTTCGTCTGTACAGAGACCTTCTCTCCCATCATTCCCAATTTCTATCAGCAGCAGCGGTTCATGCAGCATCAGAAGTAGGCCAGGGGAAACCAGCGGGGACGAGCTTTCGCCAGAACAGTCGAGGATGCACAGGCCATTGGAGATCTGCTATAGGTTCCAATCTTCTTGATTGCATTTTCACAATTGCCTCTTATAACTATCTTGAAATTCGATTCCATCTGCTCCTTTTTGATTGATTAATTTTGTTCTGTTGTTCTTTGTTTTGTTTGTTTTTCTTCTGAGAAAATCATATGGGCTAGGTCACCTCAGTTATGAGATCTAGAATCTTCGATAGTCGTGTTAGCTGGCATAGTGAGGACATATAGTCAGGTTTTGGATGTATTTTTCAGGTATAGAAATTTAAGGTTTTTCGCTGTCGTATGCGGCAATGCAAAAAATTTAAATACCATGATCCTAGAGGTATGTACCTTAGTCAATGACTCTGTGATTATCGTAGCCTTGCTCACTAGCATGACGAAGACTCTGAGTAACATAATTTTGGACAGACGCATATGATTATCGGATTGTATCTTGAAGGTTTTGAACATCATACCCTTCTGTTGTTATAAATAACTTAAGAGTAGGGATATTTTAGTTTTGGATAGCTTATTCATATGTAGTTCTTTCATATTATAATGATATGATGACTTGTAGAGTGCCTATACCCTGGAGATGATAGTTAGCATTGGTATTAGAATAGTAACCCATTGTTTTCCTGTTATTTATAACACCAACCAGTTTACATATAGAATGTTAGTATGCCTTACAGCCTTCATGATTGTTATTACTTTCCTTACTTTTTCCAGTAAGACACCCATGACCAGAGCCTGTCCTTGAGTATAGTTGTAGTTCACCTAAGACTGAGAGGTCTATATACATATAGATTGTAGATGACATTGGCATATGGGTTGGTTGGTATCTATAGATCATTGTTGAATAGGGTATTGACATGTTATTTAGCCGATAGTTGGTTCAGTTTTCTATTTTTAGTTAAGTTCTCTTTGTGTTGAGTTCAGTCATTGTTTGATCAACCTTTATAGGCAGTGTGCAGACCCTTTACTAGATACCTTGTCCCCTTGGTTCAGACTTGTACAAGTTGTTCACTGCACTCAAATTTTATTACCTACCATGTTGCATCATAGGTTTTACTGTACCATAGTTCAGATTCCAATTATTGACTCACCAATATAACCATCAACCCCTTACCATATTCTGCATATCTGGAGAGTTAGTATCATGCATACTAGAGGCTTGTACTCACCCCTTGGGACAGTTCACTGTTCTATCCCAGAACACCTTACAGTATCTGACCCCTTCATTGGAGTGCTAGACATGTGGTAGGGAGTGTGTATTTTTAGACCCTGAGTAGAGTTCGAGGATTTTGCTAGACCTTATCTTGGATTTGATATTACAGCTCTGGTTTCAAAATGGTTCCTTCTTTTAAACAGATAAGCAGAACAGATTTTATCGTTATTCCTTCTTGCTATTTTTCTTGTATTAAATAATAATAATAATAATAAAACTGTCTTGATTACATCAATCACCTGCTTTGCAATCTTGGTAGAAATCTAAATATTGGTCTTGATATAGAATTTGATTTGTATATTGGGACATGAGAATATATATAGTGGACACAGACACTTGCCTGATACGTATGCATGCTACACTTTGATTACCAACCTATCTAAATACATATTAATATGTTGTTGATGTATAAATTCTCAAAACCCTAATATTCTGATACAGTACAGTATCAGAGACTGGTTCTCTGCTTTTCTAGTTTAAATTCGTAATTTAAATATAAATTTCATGTTATTACTTTTGTTTACATCACTGCACATGTATCTTATACACAATGTTTCAATTCTTAAAGAAATTGGTTGAGTTTTGTGTTTGAACTTGTCAAATCTGAGACTGTATGCATATTAACCCTTAATACTGGATTCTAAATGATTAGTTCAATTTGCTATTTTTTTAAATGTAATATTTTGAGCTATATACATTGTTGTATGTAGGGATATAATGTTAGGTTTCATATTCTTACATGTTAGGTTATGATAAACATTGGGTTGGTTTGATGTTCGAATTTCTCCAAAATCCTAAAACTGAATACATGTTAACATTTTCACATTGATTTCAAATGTTTAGTTCAATTTCAGATTTAATATGTAATATTGAACTCTATGTATAGCTAAATGTATGGATAGTATGTTAGGTTTTATCTCTAACATGTTAGGATGTGTTGGGAGCATTGAGTTGGTTGTGATGTTTCAAACCCCTAAAATCTGAAACTGTATTATGTTAATATTACACTGGTTTAAATGTTAGCTTATTTTCAAATTTTGTATGTAAATGCTGAACTAAAACTGGGTTTAACCTTTCAATACTAAAGCTATAACCCTGTACAAGGACACGCGTACCCTAACTTAGTATACACTGCCATGTAAACCTAACCCTTCCTCTCTTTATATACATATATATATATATATATATATATATATATATATATATATATATATATATATATATATATATATATATGGTTAGCCATGCATGCTATGAGTAAATAGGTTGTGCATTGTAGATTGTTAACCAATATACCATGAGCAGTGTAACTGGATAGCTATTGTTTTGAAACCCAAATCCTCATATACACTTTCATGTATATTTCATATACACACATGCCTACTATCTAACCATATTAACATGTCCATATACACCCATACACACAAGAACCACATAACCTTTACACAATGCTAGCTTTTCCCTCTCTACTGCTCTCTCTCTCTCTCTCTCTCTATATATATATATATATATATATATATATATTATATATATATATTGTGATTGGATTTCAATGCAATTGACTTTCATTCTTTAACTTTTGATTGTGATTTTTTTCTTTGAATAGTACCCCTTTATAGATAATTGGTAGTTATCTTATTTTATTTTTTGATAAGTACCAATTTTCATATAGGATGGTAGACTGCCTTACAGTTTTGATGATTTATTATTTTGTATCTTTTCCAGTTTAACACCCCTGATTGCTTGTATGTTTTGATACCCTATGACCGTTTTGGTTTAGCATGACAAGTATACCTAGATGAGACTTTCACTACCACCGTATGCCATGATCCTGTATGTCGTCCTTTTAAATCGTATGATTTGTTTAAGTTCTGAGACTTTGATTGTGGGGGTTTGACCTAGAAGGAGTATGAACATTTTAATTTCGAGGACGAAATTTTTCTAAGGTGGGTACGATTGTAACACCCAGTTTTCCATATAAGGGTAATTTTGAAATTTTGTAATTATAATTATTATTTATTGATATTTATTTTATATTATGATTTTTGGTAATTTTAATCATTTTTAAACTATTTAAAATCATAACTTGTGATTAGGGTGTTTCATCTACCACATTTCTAGTTTGAGGGTATTTTTGTCATTTTTGAATTATTTGAATTTGATATATATTATTTGGAATTTAAAATGATTATTTAGAATGGTGTGATTTTAAATATTATTTAATTGATAGCCTTGTGGTTTAGATTAGCCCTAACCTAGTTTGGACCTAACCTAGATTAGTCCTAGCTAGTCTAGTTAGCCATAGTGAGTTTTAGTTAGCATTTGTTAGTTGGGTTTAAGTCATGATTGGTTAGAATGTTTAGGTTGCAACTTGATAAGGGAGATCTAGATTTTAGGCCATTAATTGGACTTGATGGATTGATAGCCCTTAGATTGTTTCCCTAAAAACCCTAACCCTAACCATGTGGCCGCCCCCCAGATAATAGCCCCTATATAATCCCTCCCAAAAATAATAGCCTCCTTTGTTCATTCCATCATTTTCCTAAGAACAAGGTTTGCCTTCATTTTAATTTCTTCATAGTTTATTCAATAGTGGTCCTTTTTCATTGAGATTTCTTCTATAGTATTCTAAATGTTGTTCCCCTACTGTTGGTGGAGTCAAATATCAGGTTTGACACAATTTGGGGACTTTGGCTAGCTATTGGAGATCTCTTTTGAAGGGTTTTTATTGTGAAAGAACGCACCTAGGTAAAACTCTATTCCTCCCATGAAAATCTAGTTTCTTTGCATAAACACCAAGCCCTAGGTGTCCTTGTACTGTAGGAATAGGATTTGCACCCTCTTGTGTCCTGTACGTGTCCGTATCGGACACGTATCAGTAGGAGAACGCAGGTGTTCGATGAAATACCACAGTGGGCATTTCGATCGAGTTTTTAAATTGTGTTTGAATAGGGAATAGTATTTTGGTGTCACCTAAGAGTATCTAGGTGTCTGAGCGTGTCTCGTGTTGATTTGGTGTCGTGTCACTCTCGTGCACACGTGCGCGCGCAGCATGAACAGTATTCCCCTGCTACCAGTATGCTCGTGTTCAGTGCACAGGGCACGTGGACACATGTGCTTGGACACGAAGTAAGGGGCAATGTCTTTCATGACACCCCCAAAGTTTCGTGTCGAATGGATGCATGTCGAGTGTGTTTGGACACGTGCACTGGTCACACGATTTGTGCCAGTCTCGTGCGTGAGTGGTGAGTTAATTTTAGACACGTTGTGTCCTGATTTTGGACACCATTTTGGTTGTGTGACACGTGCCTATATGGTATATTAATTTCCTGCCTAGGTTTCATAATTGATTGTTAATTTAATGTGGAATGGGGAAATCCCCCAATCAACTGATACTTCCTGTATCAGTGAACACTGTTTTTCATTTTTCTGTTTTTCTAATGATTAATAATATTGCTAGCTAGAGTTTAATTGCTAAATAGCTAGTTATCATGTTAAAGTTTATGTGTTGGATTGTTGGTTCATGTGGAGTATTAATTTGGATTGGAATGAGAACTATTGCTATAGCATCTTCTTCGAAATTCCTATGAACTGTTAGTTATCTAAGTACACTGAGACACAGGGAATGGGGATTAATTTCATTCATTGAATGATTTTCCTATTTAGATGTCAGTGAATTAAACCTGGGATTTAATTTGAGGTTGAACCTATAACTGAGAGTTCATTGTGTACTGTTGGGTTTTAAAAACTGAAATGGTTTTGACATAACACATTGTTTGCAAATCGAGTTATCACACTGTTTGCAAACCAAACTGAGAACACATTCCTGTCATTATTTCTAATGTCTGAACATAGTCATCTATTTCCTGAGAACACACAGGGTTCACATTGTTTTCTGGATTACACACACACTGAGATGATCCTGGACACCTGAGCACTGTCACCTAGGCTCTTCACTCACACACTGAGTTAAATGAGACACTGAAAGCACACATGTACCACTCCTCTCACACATACACCTGTTTATGTTTCCTGTTACTGAAGAACCCTTTAACACATATGTTCCTACACACTGATTTCCTATCCTTGAGTTCCTGGAAATTGTTCCAACTGCTATATACTCACACACCTATCTAAATCACATACACACACACGTGAACACTAAGACACACACATTGCCTGCAGGATACACACATATTTTCAGTCCTCACACACACACAGGTTTTATTAGTTCACACCCTCTTGACACTCTCACATACACACACACATGCTCACATGTACACTACCACATATGCCTCAATCTATCTCTATGTATATATAATATATATGGCTATATGTGTATGTGATCCTATAGTTATATATCAATGCCTAATCTGATGTGAATGTGTGAATGATAGTGTAGGGTGTATGGGAATTTCAATGTGTAATATGATATACATATTTTTATTTGTGTATGTAGATATATATACATATATGTGAATAGTGATATATACATATATGGTATTGGCCTATAGTGTTATGGTTGTATTAGCTCATGGCCTACATGGTTGTGATTCTACATAGGTATATGGCCTAGTGTATGACAATTGCCTAGAGGATTGGGCCTATGGCCTATAACCTAGATGACATAGCCTATGGTTGACCAACCTAGACTAGTTTGACCTAGTTTGACTTCTAGGGTTGACCAGAGTTGACCAAGAGTTAACTTTGGTCTAGATTTACCTAGATTCATTTAGAATGCATTGAATTGCATCTTATTATCATTTTATACATGTTGTGACTTGTGCTGTTCTGATTAGGAGCCAGACACCACTCCTCAGACAGTATTTTCTTCTGGATCCAGGATATCAGGCGAGTACATTCTTTGACCATTTCATTCTTGCTAGGAGTACTTTCTCGCTCTAGATTATCTTACTTGATGCTGACACGATGGAAACACGAATTAGTACTATATGGATCTTTTCATACGATGTTATCCCCTCGGGAGCATCAGATACATCATGTCATGTGCGTTTCACTTTCATCATGTACTCTTGCGCTTTCACCTTACATGTGCACTCTCGTGATTCATGTACTCTCATGAACACGGAGCCCCCATGTTTATATTCACGTGTGTAACATCCAGTTTCTGAAATGAGGGTAATTTTGAAATTTTGTAATTATAATTATTATTTATTAATATTTATTTCACATTATGATTTTTGGTGATTTTTAATCATTTTAAACTATTTAAAAACTGTTTAAAGGCATGGCTTGTGATTTTGATACTTTGCTAATGTAACCTGAAGGACTGCCTAACCTAGAGCCTGACCACGTCATTAGGATGATTTATTTTTACTTTTGGGCATGAGGGTATTTTGGTCATTTGGCCCCTTTGAATTATTTTAGGATTTATTGCATTGGTGATTGTTAATTTGACTTTTTGCTAGCTGTGACTTAAGAGACTGACCTAGACTTTGACCTTGACTATGGTGACTTAGCTAACATGGTATGGACCCTAATCTAACTCAAGTTGGTCTTGGTTGACTTAAGTTGGCTAAGTTTCATGAAGAGAGTAGGAGGATTTTTGCATTGGACCAAAGGCTAAGGACTTGAGCTAGTTAGCTAGTGCAACTTGGCCCATAGCCCATTAGTGAAACCCTAACCCTAATTCTTTCTTTTATGACCAGCCACTAGGTCATTCCCTTCCCTATAAATAAACTCCTAATTAGTTCTTGCCTCTTTTGTATTGAAAGAGCACATAGGAAAAAGAAAGGTTTGTCCATTCTTTTCCATTCCGTAGATTCTCCATTTTAAATCCTTTTCTACTCTAGTTTCTTGTATTAGAGCCTAATACTCTCCTATTTTCTGATTTTGGAGTTTAATCCCAGCTTTGGGACAATTTGGGAGCATTTGGCTAGCAAGGAGGAATCCTCCATTTGGAGCTTTTTCAAGTTTTTTGCACCTATAGGTAAAACTTCATAAATTGATCTAATATTCTATTTTCTTTGTATTTAGGGCTAGATCTAGGAGTCCCCTAGCTATCCCTAAAGTTTGGGTCAATTTTGTGTCTGTTTGGTGTCCGTATCGGGCACGTATCAATGTGTAAGTATAGGTGTTTGATAGAATGCCCCTTAGGATTTTATTTTCGATTTTTGTAAAAATAATTACATGGTTGTGTAACCCTACATATGGGGATTTTAAAACTATAACTCTGAGCATGATTGGACACGTGTCCGTGTCCAAATTTGGACACGAACCTCACCACGATGCCCCGTACCCATGTCCTGCTACCACCCACTGTTTTCTTACTGTACACACCACTTGGACACGTGCAAATTGGCACGAGGGTGGGGGAAGACACTGTCAGGAACACCCTAAAGTTTCACAACATTTCGAATCATGTCGGAAATGAAACACAAGCTGCACTGGTTTGGCACTACACAGTGCATAATTTTTCACTCACTGACACGACTTTAAAACAAGGACACGACACGTCTTGGACTTCGTGCAGGCACCTAGACTCCTAGCCCTAGTGCCCCTCTACCCCTAGACACGATCACGATGTGTCACGTGTCGTGTGTCACGCGCACGAGTCTGTGACACGCGTGCACGAGGCACCGCACTGTGCCGTGCTCTCCCCTGATACTAGGGCCCCCTGTAGGATACGACACGAATTATTTTGACACAAGTTTTGGTGGACACAAGGGGGCATACACTGACAGGATGCCCCCATAGTTTGGGTCAATTTGGTTTGATATTGTCGAAGTTATCGAGCTCACACGGGTTTTGTACAGACACGCACGCATGCAGGAAACCTCACTGATACGCGTCTCGTACGCGCGACACGTGTATCGTGGACACGTTGCAGACACATGAGAATGTCCCCCTATACTTGGCGAACATGTAGACACGAGCACATGGCCAATGGCACCCTGTGTCGTGTCCACAAGGTCGAGTACTGCCTGCACGAGGCTGCCTGTGCTGTTTACCCATACTTCAGTTTTTAGGAATTCTTGGACACTTCGTGTCCCGATTCCTGGACACGATGGACACGTGTGTGTCTCACACACTCGACCCCCCCTCTGACACGTGTTGTATGTTGATTGTGAATGATTTAGTTTCGAATGTGCATAGTGTATGCACTGATTGCATTTCCCAGTTTTTGACAGTTTCTAATTGGGTTTTTTTTTATAATTGAAATTTGTATTAGGAAATTGATTGTTTCTGAGGTTCAATATGGTTTGATGTTGTGTTTCAATTGTTATTTCAATATAGGATATGTTTGGTATTTAAACTGAGGGAGGGGAAAGGCATTTCTGATTTTAATACATGATATGTTTTGATACTCTCTTTTCAGAGTTGAATGTTGTGGTTAATTTGATTCATTTGATAATTCAATGTTAAACATGTTAGTAGGATGCTGTGTATGTTAGTTAGACTAGGATTCATGTTGATTAGGATTCATGGATTTCAAAACACTGCCATTCCTGAGATTTTATTTAACTTAAATCTGCATTTCCTGAGAATTCCCTGTCATAAATCTGAGAATCACTGAGTATGGACACTCACGCCTTGACACTCCACATTCACTGGTACATTCACTTTTATCTCACTGACTGCACACTCTGTGACACCACCACACTCTTATGGACATGTTGGCACTCACCTCTGATACATGCTAGACACCCAGACACACATGTTCACATTTACCTTGTGACACTCTGAGCACAGACCAGACCATACATTCATGGTCACATTGGCTTGGGATTTGATGTCTGAGTTGGGTTGGGACACAAATTGTTACAGTTATGGTCGACTGATACCCAGTGGCTGAAATGGAAGAGCCGAACATTGATTCCCTGTTTCAACCATTTTTGATATAAATTTTCATGTTTAAATCCATCCACAGGTGTATAGTTGCTGCTAGTGTTACATATGAGTATGGGATTTCGATTGGTCTTATTTGGATTCGAATATGGGTGTGCACACTGTTTTTATAGATCCTGAGATTAAGCCACATATGTATTAGTCTACTGTCATCAAAATTCCTAAGTCACTTACTGATATCAGTTTTTCTGAGATTCCTCACTGAATTTTGTTACAATTTGTCATGATAAATTCATCACATGTTAGTTGTTAAATGATTTGTTGAGTTAATTATCAAGTATCATATTTGATTTTGTTAGTGTCCTAATTTGTATGTGTTAGAGTTTGTTGATTAGATATTAGTTGATATTAGTTTCAGATTGTGAGATGGATATATTGTTTATAAATGTTGGATGTCAATGGCCATGTAAATCCCTTCACTGTTAGCCTATTACAAACAATGATTACTGTTTGCCATGAAATATAAAAGAACAGAACAATTATCGGAGGACCGGACTTTTACTTCACGTTACAAACTCGCTTGTACAAAGAAAGCCTAGGGACGAAAACCTAGGTACAACAATCTAAGTACAATTATTTATTTTAGATTCTGGGGGGTGATGATAGAGGCTCGGGAAGGCGACGGCAGCCCTGCCTTACTCCTTGGACGATCGGTATGCAGCCTTGGCTCATGTGAAGAGATGGTTGGCGTTGATGAAGAAATGCTCTTCTTGCTCTCCTCGGGTTGCTCTTCTGACTTCTCTCTTTCTCTGTGTATTTTCTCTCTGATTATTAGGGGGGAAGCTCTTTTTTGTCTCTCTCCTTCTGCTCGTGTATATCTTACAAGGGAATGGCACCTTGCTATTTATAATAGTGGGGGCATCATTAGGGTTTGGATGATTACACATTCTCAAAGTGGCAGCGGCCTGATGTATAACCAATCTGGACCATTCGTTTAAGGCGTGAAGGATCTGGCCATAAATGGGGATAATATTGAATCCTGTGAATAATTAATGCTGATTGCTTTAAATCTTCATGATTGGCTGTGTCAAGCTTGGATCTCTCACCACGTGTCCCATTAGCTTGATCAGGAATGATATGACCTGATCTCATTAATTATGAAGATAACGTTATATATGGTCATTGGGATCTGGTAAATCTCTGATTGATCTACATCCCATAATCAGCTGTTATGTCGTGGGGGCCATTGAATCTATGCTACGTGTCTTAATGGTGGATCATTTCAGAACCGCATGAGACAGCGTCTCAGTGAACCGCATAAGAATAGTACTTAAGAGCCGCATGGGGTAGCTTTTTGGTGGGCCGCATAGATATAGTACTCACGAGCCGCATAGGATGGCTTCTTGGTGAACCGCAGGAAGATGATTCTTATCAGCCGTATGGGATGACTTCTTGGAGAACCGCAGGAAGACGATTCTTGCCAGCCGTATGGGATGACTTCTTGGGGAGCAGTATAAGTGTAATACTCGCGAGCCGCATGGGATGGCTTCGCAGGAAGATGATTCTTGCCAGCCGCATGGGGCTATTCTTCAAGTGAGCCGCATGGGAGTAGCCACGTGGCAATCTCGGACCGTATCGAAGATTTTCTCCTGTTTCCAAAGAGTCTGTCATTATGACAGGGCCATTATGACACTTCATGTCAGAGCCGTCAGCTGTTAAATCATGGCAGAGCATTAAATAGGGCCACTGCTCGATGGCCAGCTGTGTGAAGGGGTCCCATGGGGACACGTGGCGTTGATCGAGCTGCATATCTCTGTTGGTTGTATGTGAGCCGCATGTACTTCTGAACAGCATGCCGCTAGGGGGCTCTTTGAACCACATAGGACTGTCCCTATGTAAGCCGCATGGACTCTCTTACAACGAGCCGCATGAGACTAAGAGTCTCTCTGAATTGCATGGGACCACTCCTGTATGAGCCGCATGGGGTTCTCCTGATCCGAGCCGCATAGATCATTTTTCTGATATTTTTCATGCTTCTACAAGACCCCCTTCAAAGTTTTCAATTTGCAAAATTGAAATACTTTGAATAAGAAGCATGGCCTTTGTTGGCCGCATAGATGATTCAGCCGCATGGATTTATCTGGCCGCATGAGCTTTGTTACGCCGCATAGACTTTTTGCCACGTGCCCCAACCACGTGTGTAAATCTTCTACATTAAATGCCCTTGATTCGCCGCCTCTTGGGGGAGGATCCCAAGGGTCAGTTTTGTTTTGACCGAAGCGTTCTTCTTTTATTCTTTTAGGCGGCACGTGGATCGAGGCGTTTGTTTTGATTTTTTGGGCTTCCTTCGCCTATAAATAGGAGTGATTTTATTCTTTGAGGGTTTCTTAACCTTCTCCTCTTTGCTCGAACTCCTTGTTGCCGACTTCCTCTTCGTCTTCTCTCATCAACGATTGCCAATGGCTCCCAAGAAGACTACCGCTGCTATGGGCAAGAAGGCCGCGTCGTCGTCTGCGGCAGCGAAGGGCAATAAGGCCGCGTCTTCCTCGATGGCGACGAACGTGGCGGCTCCTCCGTCGGCTGACGTGCCTATTTTTTACCCCGACGTTCACCCGCCTATTGCTGGTAGGACCATCAACATAAACTGTCATTGCTATGCCGCATATTTTATGCGTGAGCCTGTATTGCCAAGTATGCTGTGTGTCCGACTCATGTTCGAGTCGCGTAGGATATGACCTAGGTCTGAGCCGCATGAAAGTTGTTGTTTGCAGCCGCATGACTACTTCATCTTCAGGGCCACATAAGCTCACTTGGACTGGACCGCATGAGCTTTTTTAAACTGAGCCGCATAAGCCTATTTCGGGCTGAACCGTATAAGCCCATTTGAACTAAACCGCATAAGCTCATCCGCACTGAACCGCATAGAACCGCATATGCTCCTTTCGAACCGAGCTGCATAAGCGCATTCGGACTGACCCGCATGGGCTCATCCGAACTGGACCGCATATGCTCCTTTCTAACTGAACCGCATAAGCTCATTCGGGCTGGCCTGTATGAACTCTTTCAAACTGAACCGCATGAAGCTATGCTAAGCCGCATAAGCATCACGTAGTTTGTGTTTCAGCTATCTTTTTGACTTGTTTCTTTTGTTTTTTTCTTCTGTGAATCTGCCAGTAAATCCTGCGGGGGAACTTATAGTGGGCTCAAAACAATTCGCCTTGGGCGTGCGTCTTGACGACTTAATTAAGCATGTGTTGAATCAATTCCCTGTCGATGAACCTACGGAGAGGTTGAACACCATCGAGAATCAGACCCTCTATTACCTCCGTTCCATGATGAATACTGGGAAGCTGGATGGATTATACCTGAAGCCTTCATTCCTCTTTGGAGATGCTTTAATCATAAAGGATTCCCGAGTATTAGAGATCTCCGAGAGCTGGGATTTTTCTTTAGATGTGGTGGCGATCCATATTCCTCTCATGGAACGTTATTATCCTTTGTCGTGGTTTAATATGGTGTTGCTGGACAGGAAGATGGTGTGTAACTTAACTACTACCCAATCAAGGATATTGATGGGCAACATCCATTATAACCCAAACATGCGGTCAGCGTACGCGGGTAAGGATTTCGTCCTTCGGTACATGATGGGTCTGGCTCCAGGCTCTTTCATAAATGTATACGGTCCCAACTTCACACTCACTCAAGCTGACACATTCCTGAATCGACTCGCTCACAAAAAATCTTATCCTGTTGGTAGGCTGGCATTGCTGAACTGGGTAAACCCCACCTCTACGTGGGCCCAGTTGACCACTTGGGTTCTGCAGACCTACGGAACATTCCTGCGGGAGGTGGGACTCTATCATGCCATTCGGGGCACTTGTCACAGGCTTCCTATCAATAAACCATTGTTCGTGGCGCTCCTGGAGATGTATAATCGGCGAACGGGGACGTTCTTTGCACCCGAGGGAGAGTTGGGGCTTGCTCTCTATGAGATGTATACTGTCTCCAAACTTCCGTGGGGGAATGAGCCTTTCGAGGTGTATACCCCGTCGAACGAGGAGTTCGAGGACTTGAACCGACGATTCCCAGGTTTTGTTGCGGTGTATCAGGAGTTGTTGTGCCATCATATTGCTTGTCACCAGATGGCTATAAAAATAGTGGATAGCTCAGAAGGGACCGCTCCCCACACCACGTCCTGGGTCAATTATCTTTTTAAAATTGATCCTTCTGGCGGGGTTACTCCTCGAACCCCTCGCACGCAGGGAGAGATAAGGGACCTGATGTCGGGCGTCAAGAAGTCGCGGTCCAAGAGCGACATATTTGGGAGTCAAACTGACTCTCTCAGCTATTTTTACTATGGCACCAGGCCGATGTCAGAGAAGGCGCTTCTGGCTGGATTTTTAATAATATGGCTACGAAACTGCGTAGTCTCGGGGGGAGCAGGTTCTATCGAGAGGATCGGTCGCCACTTCATCCTCCCCACCGTTAAACTGGTATTTGGAGTTAGACTGGCCCTCCTTCCTGCAATGGTGTGCAGCATACACCATGGTCTTCGAACATTTTCATCCAAGGTTATTGCGCGCAATAAGGCGCTGGATTTCAAGCGCATAGAGCTGCCTTTCCACTATTTGATGGGGTGGTTGGCGATACACTACAAGTCTTTGATCGGACCTGGAGTAGCGGAAGATGCTACAGATGAGGACGCTTTCCTTTTCAAATGCCATCGCCGGTCTTGGGAATACAATACTATGCCAGCTTGTCGGAGGGCGCTGGCGAGGTTGGATGGGTTTGACTTTTTTGTGTCTGTTCCTTCTTTTTCTGATGAGGAAGTGAGGAGTGTATACCTTGATGGTACCGGACCTTCTCACTTTCTGTCTCCGAATATGCTCACCTGGTTGCACAACATCCGCCCCGCGCATCTGGTTTATCGCAACCGTGATAACGTGTACCTGGAGCCTTACCTACCTAGTAGGTTTTTCCGCCAATTTGGCTATAGCCAGTTATTCCTTGATTGTCCCAACTCTTGCTTGGGCTTTGAAGGTAGCGTCCTTGATGGTGTCAGGGCGTGGAATTATTATGATGCTTATCATACTCGGGCTAGCTTCTCGGTTCCCGATGCTAAGGCGCCGAGGGAAATTTTGTACGTGGCTGCCTTGTATCATATTATGGCGAACAAGTCTCCTGTTAATTTTGATCCGAGTACCAGCTTCATCGTGGGTACCGGTTTAGAGGAGAAGCCCAAGGGGGCCAAGGCTAGAAAGCAATTAGCGCTCTAGATTCCCCTCCCTAAATTAGAGCCCTCTGAGTCGGCTGAGGAGGATGATGACCATGATAGCGGAGACTCCCTTTCTGGTGGGGGTGAAGAAGTACCGGATCAACCGCTTCCTACACCCGATGAACTGACGAAGGATCCGTTACTTGGTACACAAGAGGAAGTAGTAAGGAAAGAACAACCTCCCGCTGTGTCTGGTCCCTCACGTAAACGAGTCAGACGTGAGTCTTCTGACAGCAGATCGACCTTTTTCGTGAAGAGAGCCGCCGTTAGATCTCGTGAATTACCTATTACCGAGAAGGGTGAAGATGCAGACGATGTCCCGGAGGTAAGACCCAGTCAGAGTCATCTCTTCGCTGTGGTTTTCTTTTCTCTTGGAGATATGACTTGATCATTTTTTCTTTGTAGGCGTCTGAAGAACCAGGCTCTCCTGAACCGTCTACTACCCTTGGCGTTGATCCGGTCCTTGCTGTTTTGATTAGCGACATGTGTGCCGTGGTCCTTTCTGCGGGAGCTCTCTCAGCGGCGGCTGGAAGCTCCCAGGTTGCTGAGGCCTCGGCCCGAGGTGATGAGGGTCTCCTCGGGCCCGTCTCCGAGATCGCTGAACTTCAACAGGGTGACGCCGATCTCGTTGCATCCCTTCCCGAGGGTGCCAGGGTGGAGGAGCCTATTATACCTGACTCGGAGACTGTTGTGAAGAGGCTACGGTGGCTGTAGGCGACATTCAGCCTCCATACTTCTCTACTGGTAAGATAAGCCAAATATTGACTAGTGAGGGGGCTTATTTGCTCTATCAACATATCCTCCGGGTCAAATCGATTCATGGTTGCCTTGGCCCTACAGGTCCTGACCCTTTACTTCCTACCGCGGATGTTCTTGGGGAAGGCTCGGCCTACCGTGATCTGGAAGAACGGAGCATTTCCTCTCCTTCGCCGTCTCATGTCGAGGGGCCTCCTGCCAGCCCCGGGCAGATGGGAATGGAGCTGGCGATGGTCTCCACCTCATCCTCTGCTGATCATACGGCTCCAGAGATTGACCTCTCGGCCCTGCCGAGTATTCAATTTCGGCGGGCTGCTGAAGAGGAGTTGGCCGCTGTTCATGCGTCCTTCCGTGCGGAGTTTGTTTCTCTTGTGGCAGGGGCAGCAGATTCTGTTGCGTCTTCTTTAGCGTTGCCGGCTACACTCCCGTTGACACCGGCCTCCTCGGAGGCTCTGGACGAGGTGACGCAGGATGTGGTCGACAGCTTCTATCGCCATTTAAAGAGGGGCGTAGATGCTGCTGTGGAACGAGGGACCCCTTTTACTTTGTCTCTGCGGTACGCCCGGGGTCAGGTTGCAACTTTGAAGTTTCTTCTTGGCAGGGTGGGGTTGGCTACACTCCTGGAGCCTAAATTGGCAGAGGCTGATCAGCTGGTGACCCAATTGCTGGCGATACGGCAGGCGTGCTTGCCTGCTACGATTGAGCGGGAGTGGGGCTTCCTCATTGCTGCTCGGGATAGGATCAAGCTCGCTCGAGATACTGCCGGGCCAGTTGTACAGGAAGACCTTGACAAGTTCTCCGCGTCGTATGACAGGCTGGGTCGTCGGAGTCAGGCTTGTCGTGCCCGAAAAGAGTCTGCTTCTCGTGGAATTGCTGACACGAAGGAGCAGATTCTCGCACTCCAGAAGGAGTTGGCCTTCTTAGAGTCAGAGCTAAAGGCTGCTCAGACGAAACAGGAGTCGATTGTTCTGGAGGCCGAGAAGGTTTTCCGATCTTCTATTAACTTGGAGCGGGCCTTTAAGAGATTTGAGGATAACTGGCAAGCCCATGCTCAACTGGAGGACGAGGCGGTGCTGACCCAAGAGGCGGAGCGTCGAGCTACCTAGAGGTTTGAGCGGTCGGTTGCCTTGCTGACGGACCGTCTCAGGACGTTATGTGCCCCGGAGCAGTGATCAGCTTTCTATTTTCTTTTGCTTCTCTTTTCTTTTTGTACGAGATGTGATCCCAAATGATGTAGCACTTTGAATTTTGAATAAATGAGCATGTTTCAACTCATCTTCTCTTTCTTGTACTTGTGGCATTTGTGGAATTGGACTTGCTGGAGGATTATTTGTGGACCTGTTACCCTAGGCGCACCTTGGTTTTAGGTACGGATAACAAGTTTGGTTAGGGTGTCCGGAACAGCCATGACAAAGTGGTCATGGGTGCTCTCGGTATTGGAAAAAACAATGCCGTAGAGCAGCTGGACTCCCGGGGCATGGTGAGATGGTGGATTTATGCTAAGAAGCTTAGCAAGGGATATTTGTGGACCTATTATCCTTGGCGTACCCTGGTTCAGGATACGGATAATAGGGTGAAAGGAAAACCAATATATTTGCTCAGAGGTTATGAGGACATGGCAAGCGTGAAGGTTTTACCGTGGAATCTTCCTGCTCAGAGGTAATGAGGACATGGCAGGGGAGACTTCACGGAAGATATTCGTGGTCAACAGCGGACATTTATGGTCAACAGAGGATGTTTGTGGTCAACAGAGGACATTTGTGGTCAACAGAGAACATTTGTAGACCTATTATCCTTGTCGTACTCCGGTTGTGGGTACAGATAATAGGTTGAAAGGGAACCGTCATACTTGCTCAGAGGTAATGTGGACATGGCAAGCATGAGGGTTTCTTCGACGGAGCCTTCCCACTCAGAGATAATGAGGACATGGCAGGAGTGGGCTCAATAAAGAGGGGGTACACAGAACGACTCAGAGGTAGGAGAATGTGGAAGTTTTATGCGAGGGGGCGATTTGTTTTTGGTGGAAGTGAAAATGACTCAGAGGTAATGAGAACATGGCCGTTTTGGAAATTTGTGGATCGGTTACCCTTTTTGTGCACTGGGAGTGCGGGTAGTGGATCATGAGGGAGGATCTCTTCCAGGGAAAAAGTTTAGAGGTATAATCATACGTGACTTACTATCCGAAAGAGTGACCGGAATGTGAGTTCAGAGGCACCAGCGGGTACATAACTCGGTAATTTAGAATATTAAGAAAGTGTGAGTTCAACGGCACCAGCGGGTACATGACTCGATAATCTGAAAGGAACGTGGAGGTAAGTTCAGCGGCACCAGCCGGTACATGACTCGATAATCTGAAATGTTGTGGATGTGAGTTCAGCGGTACCAGCGGGTACATGACTCGATAATCTGAAATATTGTGGATGTGAGTTCAGCGGTACCAGCGGGTACATGACTCGATGATCTGGAGAGAATATCATTTAGACATAATATTTCTTCAGGAACTTGCCGTTGATGGGCAACATGAGCAAGTCTCCGTTTTGTTTTGTGAGGTGGTAAGTACCGTTGGAGAATACTGCCTCAATGATAAATGGGCATTCCCACTTTGGCTGGAATTTGCCGGTGGTCTTGTGTGTCATGACCATCAGCCTCCGGACTGCCAGAACGAGATCGCCCACCTGAAATGTTCTGATTTTGACCTTCTTGTTGAAGGCTCCGGAGATGCGTGCCTGGTATAGCTCAATTCGTTGCTGAGCCAAGAGGCGCTTTTCGTCTAGTGCCTCCAATTCCTGTAGCCACCGATAGTGGTTTTTGTTTGTTGTCAATTAATGTGTGAGGGCGACGCGTAGTGAGGGGATCTGAGTCTCCAATAGGAGGACTGCCTCACTCCCGTACACCAGGGAGAATGGTGTATTCCCGGTGGCTGTTCGAACTGTGGTGCGATAAGCCCATAAGCATTCACCGAGCTTCTCGTTCCAGTCACGTTTGTTGGAGGAGACAAACTTCTTGAGGAGTTTGATGATTGTTTTGTTGAATGCCACTGCCAACCCGTTTGCTGTCGGGTTGTACGGTGTCGAAGCGACATTCTGAACACGGTGCTTATCGTAAAACCGATAGAATGCGTGGCTTGCAAACTGCGGACCATTATCATGGATGATCCTTCGGGGCAGTCTAAAGCGGTAAATGACGTGATGCTTAAGGAAGCTGATCACGTTTGAAGTCTTAACTTCTGCGAGCGGGACAACTTCTGCCCATTTGGAGAAGTAATCAGTGATCGCAAGTATGAAGCGATGTCCTCGGGAGGAAGATGGGGTGATTGGACCAATGATATCCATTCCCCATGCTTCGAATGGCCAGGACGCCACTGTCGGATGTAGAAACTCGGATGGTTGGTGAATAAAGTCCGCGTGGACTTGGCAGGCTTTGTATTTTCTAGCATAGTCTATCGCGTTTGCCACCATTGTAGGCCAATAGTAGCCCATTCGGCGAAGGCGGTCTTGCAGTTTTGGACCGGGCTGGTGGGCCCCACAGACACCATCATGAGCTTCTCGTACGACTTCTTTGGCTTCTGCATTTGACAGACACCGAAGCAGTAATCCGTCGTAGGAGCGACGATAAAGCATTTTCGTCTCTGCATCGTAGAAGAATCTGAGAGAACGCCGTCTGATGGAAGTGGCTTCCTTTGGGTTCTCAGGCAGGATGTCGTAGACGATGAAGTCGATGAATGGTTGTCTCCAATCTGGGGCATCTTCGATCATCTGTACGGAATAACTCACCATGAATTACATATTGTTCTTGGAACAGACTAGTTCATGGCCTATCACATCCACTGATTGGCGATCATAATTCGGAACTGCTAGGGAAGCGGCAAGACCAGCTAGGGCATCGGCTTCGATATTTCGGAGTCTAGGGATATGTTCGATGAAGAACCCCTCGAACGACGAGATAATGTCAATTGCTATTTGGTGATAGGGGACCATGTCTTCGTGACGGACCTCGTATGAGCCTCGGATCTGATTGACGATTAGTTGGAAATCGCCGTATGCTTCAAGGTATTCTACCCCCAGCTCTCTTGCGAGTTGGAGACCAATGACCAGAGCGTTGTACTCGGCCACATTTTTAGAGCAGGGCTCCGTGAGGGAATAAGCGCGGTTAATCACCAATCCGGAAGGGGAGAACAATACTACCACGACTCCGACGACTATGTTGCCTTTAGGTCCGGTCCTCGAAGCACCGTCGAAGAACATTCGCCATATATTCTCGTGAGAGGTTGCATGCGAGTTGGCGACCTCATCTGGGATCTCTTCATCTATCCTGGATGACTCCGAGCCTGGGTGGGCTGCTAAGAAGTCTGTCAGGGCTTGACCTTTGATTGCCTTTTGAGGGACAAAGATCATATGATAAGGGGACAGAAATATTGCCCATGTAGCGAGGCGAGAGATGAGTGCCCCTGGTTTAGTCATGAGGACCCTGAGAGGGTTGATTCGTGAGATCACGTGTATCGTTTGTCCAGTAACATAGGGTCGCATTTTCTGAATGGCGAACACCAGGGCTAGGCATTCCTTCTCCACAGCGGTGTATCGGTGCTCTGGCCCAATCATCATTCAGCTGAGGTAATATATGGCCTGTTCATGGCATGCGTCGTTGTTCTGTGCCAGCAGAACCCCGAGAGAGTGTTCTATTGCTCGTACATAGAGCAGGAATAGTTTTTTGGAACCGGAGCCACCAAAACTGGAGGATTTAACAAATATTCTTTGATGCTGTCGAAAGCACGTTGACATTCCTCGTCCCATACGAATGAGACTCCTTTCTTCATGAGGTGCGTGAACGGTCGACATCGCCCAGAGAGGTTAGAAATGAACCTCCTGATGTAAGCTAGCCTCCCTTGGAGGCCTCTGAGTTCGCGAAGATTTCTCGGGGGACCCATCTCCATGATTGCTTTTGTCTTCTCAGGGTCTACATGGATACCCTTTGCAGTGATGATGAAGCCCAAGAACTTTCCGCTGGATACGCCCGGAAAGGACTTCGTAGGGTTCATTTTCAAATTGTGTGCTCGCATTAGGTCGAATACCGTCCTTAGATCCTGCAGATGGTCTCCTTTGCAGCGGCTTTTAACGGCTATATCGTCAACGTAGCACTCCACTGTCTTGCATAAGTGGTCTCTGAAGATGATGCTTATGGCTCTTTGATAGGTGGCACCGGTATTCTTCAAACTGAAAGGCGTGACTGTGTAGTAGTACGTGACAATTGGTGTTCGAAATGATGTATGCTTTTCATCATCAGGAGACATTTTGATTTGGTTGTACCCTGAAAAGCCATCCATGAATGACATACGTTCGAAGCCGCAGGTATTGTCGATCATGATGTCTGTGATAGGAAGGGTGAACTCATCTTTGGGACATGCCTCGTTCAGATTGCGGAAGTCGATGCAGATTCGAATCTTTCCATTCTTCTTGAGGACGGGTACTATATTGGCGACCCAATCGGGATGTTACTTCTCACGAATGAAGCTGCTGGCTATCAGTTTGTTGACTTCAGCTTCGATCGCGTCCATGATCCCTGGACGAAAGCGTCGCTGTTGTTGCTTGACCGGCTTCGCATCTGGCCGAATGTTGAGCTTGTGAAGAGCAATGTCGGGATTTAACCCTGGAATGTCTTCATAGCTCCAGGCAAATACATCAATGTATTCTCTGACAAGTTCCAGCAGCGACTCCCGTTCTTTGTCTGTTAGGCTTTTACTGACGAAAATTGGTTTTGGAGAAGATTCGCTGCCCAGATCCACTTGTATGACCTCATCTTCAGTAGGAGGTTCTCTTTGTTCGAACCGCTTTTCCCATTGTGCGTCCAATTACTGGGCCCACGGCTCTAGCTCAAGGATTTCGGGGATGTCTTCGTCTTCTTCGTAGGCGTCGGCGAATGCCATGTTGACTGTCATGACTTGTCTGAACACATCTCTGATGCTGGTATCCGAGTCTGAAGTTGGTGACTCGGTTGAATGTGACTGCCAGTCACATTCTTCGTCTGAACTCTTAGGGGTTGTAGTAGGCGTTACATACCCCAACCCGCATCGAGTTTTGCTATAGTAGTCTCGTGGTTTGCCCGCCGGGACAGGCGGCTTCAAAGGTAATCGTCGCCCAGTGGCGTAGTTCAAACCTGGCGTCGTCTCCAGATCATACCCTTGTTTCTGCATGAGATATTTGGATTGAGGGCTATAGAGATACAGAGGCAATCTCCCTGCATTCGACCCGAGGTCGACTTCCTCTATGGTAAAGGGACACGGTTTGATCGTCCGGCCGAAGATGATCGGATGATCCTCTTCCTCAATGATTCGGTAAGCGTCTTCTACTGGAGTAAGCAGGATTGTGGTATACACATTTGTCACTTGTGTGTGTAGGTGAGTGCCTATACCGTATTCCATAGCATACATTGTACATAGCTTATTGAGCTCGGTGTAGTTCAAAGATAACCCTTTATTGATGAAGTAAGGTATCTTTTCTAGGAAGATTACATCATTAGTGGAGGGGACATCAGTGTGGGCAGCCATATACTTGGCTAGCTCCGGTTCCTCCTCGGCTACCCCTTGTATAAATGAAGACTGAGAGGACGACCTGGGAAGCTTGATTGTCAGTGGTTCAGTTGATGGAGCAGAGCACGGAGTCGTCGGCAGACTAACGACCCCCAGTTTGGCATTTGATGTGGAGCGAGGAGTGGCCGGTTCGCTAGAAGTGTCAGACCTCGCATCGGGGTGACGACCCTTCTTGGGAAGACGTATCGTCAGTGCTTTGTCGGAGGGATTGAGCTTCTCCATTTGGGGCTGATCGACACTCGGCAATCTAATTGTTAGTGGCCCCATTGTGAGTCTCGGCACTTGGTCGGACCTTGGCAGTCGGATTATTATCTCCTCTTCCTGCGCCGAGAGGCTGATCGCGTCCTTCCGCAGAGTGGCGGTAAGGGGTGCGGACCTTCCCGGTTTACGAGCTTGGAGGTGGATCATCAGAGGTCCTTCTGATCCCATGGCCGTTTCGGTATCAGCTTGTTCATTTCCTTCATCAAGGTGCCTCTTCGACTTTTCGTATAGGCAGGAGTCCGAGTAGTAAGATTCGACCCCTTTGAAGGGATCGATGTCAGCAAATTCCGTCTTCACGAAGCCGTGTTTGTCGACATATTTGAAGCATTGGTGCAGCGTGGAAGGCACGATCATATAATCGTGTATCCACGGGCGCCCTAAGAGGATGTTGTAAGAAGTGTCTGCATCTATGACGTAGCAGGTGACCTCGAATTGGAGATCGCCAATCTGACACTTCAGCCGAATCTTCCCGATTGGGTAGCTCCTGCCCAAATTGAAACCGCTGATGGCGGTGCTTGTAGGTGTCAGGCGATGCATTGGAATGCGGAGATGATGTAGCAGACCCTTCGGGATAATGCTTATGGAAGAGATAGGATCAATTTGCATCTGATCCACCTTTACGTCGTCGATGTATCCAGTGTAGTATAATGGGCGATCATGCAGATTAGTTTTGATGAGCATGTCCTGCGAAGTGAAGACGATGTTGGGCATTGCTCCCGTACAGGAACTGTCCTGGAGATCCACTGGTGAGTCCTCCCTGGTAAGGTTGGGTTGAGCTAGATAGACATCGGCATTTTGGAGTGCTTCGCTTAATGCAATACGAACGTCCTTGGAGAGCCTTAGAAGTTCGTACTGTGATAACTTGGCCTGTGAGTTAGCCAATTATGCTAAAATGTCAAAGTTGTAGGGCCTCTCTAGCCCTTGGGTTACCTCTTTTCGGAGGGATTTGTCGAAGCGAGTCTCCCTCGGCCTTGGCTTGTCGGTCGTCGAAGGCTGAACCGGTCCCAGAGCATCCGTTGTAGTGGGTTGATGGTTTTCAGCTAGATTGTCAACCACAGGTTGGGATTGCGCTCCGGACCGTGTGATGACGGTTGTAGCTTCCTCGTTGTCTGCCGAGATTGTGTGGCAGGTCCTGACCTTTTCACTTTTCTTCTTGTCGGTGGAAGATGGTGTGGGCCGAGTAACTTCTGACACCAAGTCTGGATGGATCCACATGACCTCCCCTCGAGATGTGGTGAGGGGTACTAGACCGGCAGCCTGATCTCAGGGAGGTAGAAGATTGGTAATTTCCAATGTCGCTAGAGGGACGGGGACCACCCCGTCTTGAGTCTCCGTCGAAGGAAAGTTGTCGAATTATACGGACACCATATTGGCCGCCACGGTTACCTCTTCGAAATCGATGGCCAGAGCGTTCGAATCGATGAGGTTTTGTATGTACCATTTCAGCTGGTAGCAATCATGTGTAGCATGATGGACATAGCGATGATAATGGCAGTATTTTGGATTCTCCATCTCTGCCGGCCGTGGTTCCCGTCTTGGTGGAGGAAGCTGAATCCTGTCCCCTTGTATGAGCATGTGCAATATGGGCTTGACGTGACCGTCTTCAAAGGAGTAAGTGATTTACGGCCATTGTTTGTCTGCTGGCTTCGGCTCAGGTTTTTGTGCCGTATCGTCCACCATAGCCTGCTTTCCCTTGCTGTCCTGATTGTTGGAGGGGCTACCCCCATTATCATTGTTGGGACGCTTGCCCTTGTTTTCTCCTTCCGAAATGTGCAATCCCAGTTGGCGAGCCTTCTTCAGTCGTTCTTCGGCGCTTGTGGCGCAGATGATGAACGTCTTCCAGTCTTTGAACTGACTTTCGCCCATCCAGAGACTGATTGTTGGAAGCAGTCTCTTTTGGCAAATTTTAATCAAAGAGGAATCTGGATTTCCGGAGGGCAGCATCATAGCGGTTTGGCGGAACCGCTCAATATTGTTCCTTGTCAACTTCTTCTCCCCTTGGACGACGTCCATGAGGGTGGACATGGTGACGTCCTGTCCTACTTCGTAGAATCTCTCCAAGAAGAGGCGCTTGAAGCCGGCGAAGGAGTGGATGCAGTTGTCCGGCAGATTGCGATACCAGTCGAAGGCGACTCCTTCCAATGCCCCAATGAATAATCGAGTGAGGATAGCATCATCAAGGGGCAGATGATCAATGGTGACCTGGAAGTAAGTGACGTATCGACTTGCTGAGGTCTTGCCATCATACGGGTTGATATTGAACGGCTTATATTTTGGTGGGAATGGAACATCCCTCCATTCAGCAGGGTATGGTTGCCGAATTTTGAGGTCTTGAGCGTTTTCTCAGGCATGGAACATGGTTCGAAGCTCTTGAACCTCTCTTCTTACTTCTCGGGCCTCATCTGTCGTGGTAGGGGCTGTTATTTCCGGGAGATTGTTGCCCGGGTTCGGTGCCGCCGAATTCGAGTCCGCATTGACCGCGGGACCCGCGCTCGTTTGGCCAGGCGTCCCTCATTACAGAGTTGGAAGGGTCGTTTTAATCTCGTCTACAGACTTGACCAAAGCAAGTAATATGGCTTCGATACTGTCGATGCACTGGCGATCACTGGAACTACCTTGATTGCTGTCCGTCATGAACACCGTCCTTACATGAGGAGTGATGGAAGGAACGGTGGAGGATGTGCCCTCCGAGTCGTACCCATGTACCGAGAAGTCATCGGGATATGTGGGAATATTATCTTCTGGTTCGGACTCGGAGGGAACAGTACCCCCAGCCTCAGAGTCTGCTTCGTCTTGAGAGTCATGGATGTCCTCGGGGACATCGACGTCTGTTGTACTTGATGGGAGAGTTGTTTCCCCGGGCTCGTCTCCATAAAACACCGGATTGTTGTGGATGTTCAGAGGACTGCTACCCTCAACCCCCAGCAATGTGGATGATGAATTTCCTACTGCAGCAGATTTCGTCTTTGAATGGGTGTGTTGGAATACTCCGGTGGAGGACAACCGTTTAGATGACAGTTTCTTAGTTGTAGTGGTTGAGGTCTTCGGGGTGGAGATGCTTGCCTTCTTCCCTCTCCCCTCGGCGAGGACTTTCTGAGTGGAATTGCAGGAGATAACAGGAGGTGCTTCATCTTCTGAGCTTGGACGATGTAGTCTTTGGAAGACTGACGGCCGATCTTTCGTCACTGCTGCGTTGTTGCAACCGCAGTTGACGATGATTTGGGTACAGTGATGTCCAAGCGAGGACACTTTGCATACCGAAGCCCCATCTATTTTCTTGCGCTTGTGGAGGATATCCTCACGTAGGTCAGAGGAACCACCCTGTCCGTTCACCGCTGGGGGCTGGATTCGAGTAGTTCTGTACAACTTTCCATCAGAGGCCCGCGTGATAATCAGCGGGACGCCCCGATGGTCAGAGGTTGGGGCAGCTGACTGGGCTTAGTGAGCCCGTGCTGCCCTAGACTTCCTTCTTTTAGCACTTACGGGTGCGTAATAGAAGGAGTCCAAGTTGAATACCACAGAGTCTGGCTTATCATCTAGATAACCATCGGAGTCAGGACCGTATGAGAGACGGTCGAAGACTGATCGAGAGGAGCGTGGAATGGACGCTATGCGGCTAGAATTGAGTACCGTGCAGGCTGTCTGTATGCGGTTGTCTTCTGCTGTTGGATGAGTTATTTTTGAGTGGCTAGGAGTCACAACCGTACGGGCTGGCCGCATGCGGTTGGCAATTGTGGCCGCATAGGTTTTCTGCAAGCGATTGACTTCCATAGACGCATGAGTTTCATCCATGTGATTGGCAACTGTAGCCGCATAAGCCATGCGGCTGACAGATGTGACCGCATAATTTTTCTTCATACGGCTAGCTGATGTGGCCGCATGAGCTTTTTCCATGCGGTTAGCACCCCTATGCGGCTCGGTTCGCGTAGAGTTCCTCTTTGCCCCTGTAAGTCCAGTATCATAGTATTTTCTTCTGCCAGACTTGGGGACAGCAGAGTTGTCTACGGTCTGAAGTGGGACCACAGAAGAGTCCTTCTTGCCGTCTTGAGCAACAGAGGGTATCCCGTCGAAGGCTTGGGGAGAAGCAAATGATTTTGGCCTCTACTCTCTGCGAGCCTTTGTCGTACGGGTGCGCTTCTGGACCGGGCCAGCGCTTCCTTCCGAGAGCATCTCTTTAAACGCCTGCTGGTCGAAGCGGACGACCATCTTTTGTTGCGTGGAGCCAAGTTTGGCTGCATCCGACTGCATCACCAACTCCTCAGCCGTGGAGAAGTTTGTCCCCAGCAGAGTCACCATCGTGTTTGCCATGAAATATAAAAGAACAGAACGATTATCGGAGGACCGGACTTTTACTTCACGTTACAAACTAGCTTGTACAAAGAAAGCCTAGGGACGAAAACCTAGGTACAACAATCTAAGTACAATTGTTTATTTTAGATTCTGGGGGTGATGATAGAGGCTCGAAAAGGCGACGGCAGCCCTGCCTTACTCCTTGGACGATCGGTATACAGCCTTGGCTCCTGTGAAGAGATGGTTGGCGTTGATAAAGAAATGCTCTTCTTGCTCTTCTCGGGTTGCTCTTCTGACTTCTCTCTTTCTCTGTATATTTTCTCTCTGATTATTAAGGAGAAGCTCTTTTTTGTCTCTCTCCTTCTGCTCGTGTATATCTTACAAGGGAATGGCACCTTGCTATTTATAATAGTGGGGGCATCATTAGGGTTTGGATGATTACCCATTCTCAAAGTGGCGACGGCCTGATGTATAACCAATCTGGACCATTTGTTTAAGGCATGAAGGATCTGGCCATAAATGGGGATAATATTGAATCCTGTGAATAATTAATGCTGATTGCTTTAAATCTTCACGATTGGCTGTGTCAAGCTTGGATCTCTCACCACGTGTCCCATTAGCTTGATCAGGAATGATATGACCTGATCTCATTAATTATGAGGATAACGTTAAATATGGTCATTGGGATCTGGTAAATCTCTGATTGATCTACATCCCATAATCAGTTGTTAAGTCGTGGGGGCCATTGAATCTATGCCACATGTCTTAATGGTGGATCCTGTCAGAACCGTATGATATCCATGAACCGCATGAGACAGCGTCTCAGTGAACCGCATCAGTATAGTACTCAAGAGCCGCATGGGGTGGCTTCTTGGTGGGCCGTATAGATATAGTACTCACGAGCCGCATATGATGGCTTCTTGGTGAACCGCAGGAAGATGATTCTTGTCAGCCGCATGGGATGACTTCTTGGTGAACCGCAGGAAGACGATTCTTGCCAGCCGCATGGGATGACTTCTTGGGGAGCCGCATAATTGTAATACTCGCGAGCCACATAGGATGGCTTTGCAGGAAGATGATTCTTGCCAGCCGCATGGGGCTATTCGTCATGTGAGCCGCATGGGAGTAGCCACGTGGCAATCTTGGATCATGTCGAAGATTTTCTCCTGTTCCCAAAGAGTCTGTCATTATGACAGGGCCATTATGACACTTCATGTCAGGGCCGTCAGCTGTTAAATCATGGCAGAGCATTAAATAGGGCCACTGCTCGATGGCCAGCTGTGTGAAGGGGTCCCATGGGGACACGTGGCATTGATCGAGCCGCATATCTTTGTTGGTTGTATGTGAGCAGCATGTACTTCTGAACAGCATACGGCTAAGGGGCTCTTTGAACCGCATAGGACTGTCCCTATGTAAGCCGCATGGACTCTCCTGCAATGAGCCGCATGAGACTAAGAGTCTCTCTGAATTGCATGAGACCACTCCTATATGAGCCGCATGGGGTTCTTCTGATCCGAGCCGCATAGATCATTTTTCTGATATTTTCCATGCTTCTACAATTACTGTCACTTGACACCATGCCACATTCCTATTTGATACATTACACTCTATTGTCCATATATTTATGTTATCTCACCCACACAAAACTGTCATTTTGACACACACATAAAACTAAGCTCATCCTTAGAACACGCACACACACATAACTTCTCACATATGCAAACCCTAAACCAAAGATACACCCTACTGTTATCCTATTGACACCTATTAACTATAGCCATATATATATACATAGAGACACATGCCATTACCCCCACTCTCTCTATATCACTCTATGTATGTATATATATCTATATGCTTGATAATAATATGGTGAATATGTGTGATATTATACTAATGTAATGTATATACAATATGTGTGATATAGCCTACATGGCCTATAGCCTATATACATGGCACATTGCCCTTGGGTGTACCCCTATGTGATACAGCCTGTGCATATGGCATGAATGCTCAATGATGTGTGTTGATGACTTGTATAGCCTAGTTGGCTTGTACTTATGCTGGATTGCTAGTATAGGCTTGGGATAGGCCTAGTGAGGCTTGATGGACTAGAGAGTTGACCTTGACCTAGTTTGACCTAGACAGTTGACCAGGTTTGACTTAGAGTTGACTTTGACCTAGATTGGCCTAAAAATTATGTAGATTGCATCGTAAACTTTATTTGTCTTATTTAAACATATGATAACCTGTACTGCTATATTTAGGACATTGTGACTCCGCTGCAGACATCTGATATTATACTACTCTTTTTAGAGTGTCAGGCGAGTACATTCTCTGACCGTTTCATACTTGCCTGGATTTACATTCTTGCTCTAGATTACTATACTTGATGCTGACAGGATTGTTATCACGGATTGGTACTATATGGATCTTCTTTTGAGATGTTATCCCCTTGTATTCACTAAATACTTATTGTTATGTGTGCTTTACTTACATATTGTATTTATTGAATACCCTTATCCTTGTATACTCATTGTGCATATTATACTCTCATTATCACATGAGTCCCATGGATAGACCATTGTACAACTATTGTATAATATTATACATCTATTGTATAACATTGTACACTATTGTATAAGATAACGTAACGGGAGTGGATCCTTGTGTATTGATTGGAAAGGGGGAGTAGAATTGGTTATGTAATCAAATCCTATTGTACAACATTGTATAACTATTTTATATGTCTATTGTGCACTCACGTACAATGGAGTTACCATTGCATTGTCCTAAACCGTTTACATAACCATATTGTACTCTAAATCATATATTGCTTACAGTTCTTACTTATCACATATAGATATTTTTTATTATCAAATCTCTGCTGTTTTTATATACATTCTTCTTTCAGCGTTTCATGTATCTTACTCTATTGCATGCTTTATGTTTCCTAACTTGATATGAACTGCGTGAGAAGTATTATGCTCGCTCCTGTCCTGACTGGACCTGTTGAAAATTTTACAGATGATTGCCCTAAGGACACATGCCTACATATTATGGACCAGGAGACGACTTAGCTATCTTGGCCCCGACACTCAGGAGTGATCGGGAGATTATCTAGTCACTTGGTTTAGATTTCATGTTTTAGAACTTGAGTTGTAAATAAGTTGAGACATGTTGTTTGAGATTGTTAGAGATTATATTATTTAGTAGTTGGTTTTATTATTGTTTTCAGTCTTAGTTACAATCTTCTGTATTATCATATCGTACTTAGACTATGATTGAGATTACATTATATCTATACGTGTCCTCCATTCGAAGTTGAGATTTTGACAAGTACATTATATAATTGCGTGAGTTGCTGGTTAGATAGTGACCTAGAACAGCGTTCTACCGCTGACACTGCGGCGTAGGCTGGGCGCTGTTACGTACTCGTACCCTTACAGTGGGTGCGGGTCTTGACACGTTTTTAGTGGTGGCCCATACAGGTCGAGTTTATGTAGTGAAATTCGAACTAGAGTATCACTACAGCCTGCGATAGGAACTAAGGAATAGGCTTTAGCAGAGAGGTTACTCAATCACAGTTTGGACTACTTGAGAGATTCCTGGACGACCCTTGAGAATCTCATTATGAACTTCAAATTGAAAATCCTTTTCCTCTTGTTTTGATTCACCCTCACTCCTTGATGGTTAAAGGATCTTAGACTATTAACTTCCTTCATCATTATCCTTACTTGTATATTGTCTATCTTATGTTGCTGATTTAGCACCAGTTTTGCAAGCTTATCTTTTTCAAGCTTGATCATGACATATTTTATTGGGGGCTGGCACCCACTAACATATTGTCTAATCAGAACCGGTGCATGATGGTCTGATCAACCTATTGCACTTTGGTTCGCTTTTTATATATTATTCTATGAGGAGGGAGACATAGTTAAATTTGCCTTAGAGTCTCATCCACGACAGCTTTGGTAATTCTCTTTTGAATTATTTTCATCGCCTATGAACCACGTATTGTACTTAATAGCATCGTCTTTGAACTCCTTATTGTTTTGCCTTTTACATATTTCAGAAAGAAAAGGCACTGTACTTGATAGATCAACCCAAGGTATCACATTTAGTTTCCCTATCCAAAGGAGGAAATTGACTTATTTCTATATCCTTGCATCATCCTTTAAATTCTAATTCTTTGATCGTGACCAGTCGACCGGGCCATTCTCCTTATCATCCAGTGTTTGGGGTCTTATTCAATTGAATTAATTGTGACATAGATATCAAATCTAGGATACTCGTGCTCAGACTTCAATGGCCTCGTTCTTCATCTTGCCCAAACTTTGATTTATCCTGAAATTGATCAACTTAGATCATGCCGGGACTAAATTTCCTTTTATATATATTGTGTTATTGGATTTCAATGCTATTGACACTCATGCCTTAAACTTTCGATTTTGATCATCTTTGGAATGGTAACCCTTCATAATTAATTCCTAGTTGTCCTTACCAGTTTCATATAGGATGGTAGACTGTCCTACACCTTAATGATTTGTTGCTTCTTTATCTTTCCAACAAAACACCCTATATTGCTTGCATGTTGATACCATGGGACTGTTTTGATCTAATATGACTAGTCCATCTAGATGAGACCTTCAACTTCTATGGTTGACCATGACTCTATATATTATTCTTCAAATTGTATGAGTTAGAAATTGCTTAGAGACATTGATTGTGGGTGGTTGACCTAGAAGTAGTACGACCGACTTAAATTTCGAGGACGAAATTTTTCTAAGGGGGATAGGATTGTAACACCCAGTTTCTAAAATGAGGATAATTTTGAAATTTGGTAATTATAATTATTATTTATTGATATTTATTTCATATTATGATTTTTGGTGATTTTTAATCATTTTGAACTATTTAAAAACTGTTTAAAGGCATGGCTTGTGATTTTGATACTTTGCTAGTGTAACCTGAGGGACTGCCTGACCTAGATCCTGACCACATCATTAGGATGATTTATTTTTACTTTTGAGCATGTGGGTATTTTGGTCATTTGGCCCCTTTGAATTATTTTAGGATTTATTGCATTGGTGATTGTTAATTTGACTTTTTGCTAGCTGTGACTTAAGAGACTGTCCTAGACTTTGACCTTGACTCTGGTGACTTAGCTAACATGGTATGGACCCTAATCTAACTCAATTTGGTCTTGGTTGACTTAAGTTGGCTAAGTTCCATGAAGAGAGTAGGAGGATTTTTGCATTGGACCAAAGGCTAAGGACTTGAGCTAGTTAGCTAGTGCAACTTGGCCCATAGCCCATCAGTGAAACCCTAACCCTAATTCTTTCCTTTATGACCAGCCACTAGGTCATTCCCTTCCCTACAAATAATCTCCTAATTAGTTCTTGCCTTTTTTATATTGAAAGAGCACATAGGAAAAAGAAAGGTTTGTCCATTCTTTTCCATTCCATAGATACTCTATTTTAAATCCTTTTCCACTCTAGTTTCTTGTATTAGAGCCTAATACTCTCATATTTTCTGATTTTGGAGTTTAATCCCAGCTTTGGGACAATTTGGGAGCATTTGGCTAGCAAGGAGGAATCCCCCATTTGGAGCTTTTTCAAGCTTTTTGCACCTATAGGTAAAACTTCATAAATTGATCTAATATTCTATTTTCTCTGCATTTAGGGCTAGATCTAGGAGTCCCCTAACTGTCCCTGAAGTTTGAGTCAGCTTTGTGTCCGTTTGGTGTCTGTATCGGGCACGTGTCAATGTGTAAGTGTAGGTGTTTGATAGAATGCCCCTTAGGATTTTATTTTCGATTTTTGTAAAAATAATTACATGGTTGTGTAGCCCTACATATGGGGATTTTAAAACTATAACTCTGAGCAAGATTGGACACGTGTCTGTGTCCAAATTTGGACATGAACCTCACCACGATGCCTCGTACCCATGCCCTGCTACCACCCACTGTTTTCTCACTGCACACACCACTTGGACATGTGCAAATTGGCACGAGGATGGAGGAAGACACTATCGGGACCTCCCTAAAGTTTTATAACATTTCGATTCGTGTCGGACACGAAACACGAGCTGCACTGGTTTGACACTGTACAGTGCATAATTTTTCACTCACTGACACGGCTTTAAAATAAGGACATGATACGTCTTAGACTTCGTGCAGGCACCTAGACTCCTAGCCCTAGTCCCCCTCTACCCTTAGACACGATCACGACGTGTCACGTGTCGTGTGTCCCGCGTACGAGTCTGTGACACGCGTGCACGAGACACCGCACTGTACCGTGCTCTCCCTTGATACTCGGGCCCCCTGTAGGACACGACACAGATTATTTTGACACGAGTTTTGGTAGACACAAGGGGCATACACTGACAGCATGCTCCCAAAGTTTGGGTCGATTTGGTTTAATATTCTCGAAGTTATCGAGCTCACACGGGTTTTGTACAGACACGCACGCACGCAGGAAACCTCACTGATATACATTTCGTGCGCACGACACGTGTGTCGTAGACACGTTGCAGACACATGAAAATGTCCCTCTATACTTGGCGTACACGTGGACACGAGCACGTGGCCAATGGCACCTTGTGTCGTGTCCACAAGGTCGAGTACTGCATGTACGAGGCTGCCTGTGCTGTTTACTGATACTTCAGTTTTTAGGAATTCTTGGACACTTCGTGTCCCGATTGCTGGACACGATGGACACGTGTGTGTCTCACACACTCGACCCCCCTCTGACACGTGTTGTATGTTGATTGTGAATGATTTGGTTTCGAATGTACATAGTGTATGCACTGATTGCATTTCCCAGTTTTTGACAGTTTCAAATTGGGTTGTTTTTTTATAATTGAAATTTGTATTGGGAAATTGATTGTTTCTGAGGTTCAATATGATTTTATGTTGTGTTTCAATTGTGATTTCAATATAGGATATGTTTGGTATTTGAACTGAGGGAGGGGAAAGGCATTTTCTGATTTCAATACAGGATATGTTTTGATACTCTATTTTCAGAGTTGAATGCAGTGGTTAATTTGATTCATTTGATAATTCATTGTTAAACATGTTAGTAGGATGCTGTGTATGTTAGTTAGACTAGGATTCATGTTGATTAGGATTCATGGATTTCAAATTGTTAGGACTGTTAAGAGAATACTGCCATTCCTGAGATTTCATTTAACTTAAACCTGCATTTCCTGAGAATTCCCTGTCAAAAATTTGAGAATCACTGAGTATGGACACTCATGCCTTGACACTCCACATTCACTGGTACATTCACTTTCACCTCACTGACTGCACACTCTGTGACACCACCTCACTCTTATGGACATGTTGGCACTCACCTCTGATACATGCTAGACACCCAGACACACATGTTCACGTTTACCTTGTGACACTCTGAGCACAGACCAGACCATACATTCATGGTCACATTGGCTTGGGTTTTGATGTCTGAGTTGGGTTGGGACACAAATTGTTACAGTTATGGTCGGCTGATACCCAGTGGCTGAAATGGAAGAGCTGAACATTGATTCCCTGTTTCAACCATTTTTGATATAAATTTTCATGTTTAAATCCATCCACAGGTGTATTAGTTGTTGCTAGTATTACATATGAGTACGAGATTTTGATTGGTCTTATTTGGATTCGAATATGGGAGTGCACACTGTTTTTGTAGATCCTGAGAAAGCCACATATGTATTAGTCTACTGTCATCAAAATTCCTAAGTCACTTACTGATATCAGTTTTCCTGAGATTCCTCACTGAATTTTGATGCAATTTGTCATAATAAATTCATCACATGTTAGTTGTTAAATGATTGGTTGAGTTAATTATCAAGTATCATATTTGAATTTGTTTGTGTCCTGATGTGTATGTGTTAGAGTTTGTGTCTTGGTTAGTTATTAGTTGATATTAGTTTCAGATTGTGAGATGGATATATTGTTTATAAATGTTGGATGTCAATGGCCATGTAAATCCCTTCACTGTTAGCCTATTACAAACATTGATTACTGTCACTTGACACCATGCCACATTTCTATTTGACACATTACACTCTACTGTCCACATGTGTATGTTATCTCACCCACACAAAACTGTTATTTTGACACACACATAAAACTAAGCTCATCCCTATAACACACACACATAACTTCTCACATATGCACACCCTAAACCTAAGATACACCCTACTGTTATCCTATTGACACCTATTAACTATAGCCATATATATATACATAGAGACACATGCCATTACCCCCTCTCTCTCTCTATATCACTCTATGTATTTATATATATCTATATGCTTGATAATAATGTGGTGAATATGTGTGATATTATACTAATGTAATGTATATACAATATGTGTGATATAGTCTACAAGGCCTATAGCCTATATACATGGCACATTGCCCATGGGTGTACCCCTATGTGATACAGCCTGTGCATATGGCATGAATGCTCAATGATGTGTGTTGATGGCTTGTATAGCCTAGTTGGCTTGTACTTGTGCTGGATTGCTAGTATAGGCTTGGGATAGGCCTAGTGAGACTTGATGGACTAGAGAGTTGACCTTGACCTAGTTTGACCTAGACAGTTGACCAGGTTTGACTTAGAGTTGACTTTGACCTAGATTGGCCTAGAAATTATGTAGATTGTATCGTAAACTTCATTTGTCTTATTTAAACATATGATAACCTGTACTGCTCTATTTAGGACATTGTGACTCCGGTGCAGACATCTGATATTATACTACTCTTTTCAGAGTATCAGACGAGTACATTCTCTGACCGTTTCATACTTGTCTGGATTTACATTCTTGCTCTAGATTACTATACTTGATGCTGACACGATTGTTATTACGGATTGGTACAATATGGATCTTCTTTTGAGATGTTATCCCCTTGTATTCACTAAATACATATTGTGATATGCGCTTCACTTACATATTGTATTTATTGAATACCCTTATTCTTGTATACTCATTGTGCATATTGTACTCTCATTATCACATGAGTCCCATGGATAGACCATTGTACAACTATTGTATAACATTGTACATCTATTGTATAACATTGTACACTATTGTATAAGATAACGTAACGGGAGTGGATCCTTGTGTATTGATTGGGGAGGGGGAGTAGAATTGGTTATGTAATCAAATCCTATTGTATAACATTGTATAACTATTGTATATGTCTATTGTGCACTCACGTACAATGGAGTTACCATTGCATTGTCCTAAACCGTTTACATAACCATATTGTACTCTAAATCACATATTACTTACAGTTCTTACTTATCACATATAGATATTTTCTATTATCAAATCTCTGCTGTTTTTATATACATTCATCTTTCAGCGTTTCATGTATCTTACTCTATTGTATGCTTTATATTTTCTAACTTGATATAAACTACGTGAGATGTATTGTGCTCGCTCCTGTCCTGACTGGACCTGTTGAAAATTTTACAGATGATTGCCCTGAGGACACATGCCTATATATTATGGACCATGAGACGGCTTAGCTACCTTGTCCCCGATACTCAGGAGTGATCGGAAGATTAGCTAGTGACTTGGTTTAGATTTCATGTTTTAGAACTTGAGTTGTAAATAAGTTGAGACATATTGTTTGAGATTGTTAGAGATTATATTATTTACTAGTTGGTTTTATTGTTGTTTTCAGTCTTAGTTATAATCTTCTGTATTACCATATCGTGCTTAGACTGTGATTGAGATTACATTATATCAATACTTGTCCTCCGTTCGGAGTTGAGATTTTGACAAGTACGTTATATAATTGCGTGAGTTGCTGGTTAGATAGTGACCTAGAACAGCGTTCTACCATCGACACTACGGCGTAGGCTGGGCGCTGTTACGTACTCGTACCCTCACAGTGGGTACGGCTCGTGACAACGTACACCATTGTATGGGCCCCCATATAAATATCATACAATAACATAACTTGTCTAGATCCTTGTGTATTGATTGGGATACGGAGGAGTATAAATAGTCATGTGGACAATTTCCAAAGTAGTGTAGCCATGTACGACCTCTCATGTTTATTATCAACCCGTTCACATGTCTAGCTTGTTCTCTAAATCACTAGTTCACTGTAGCTCTTACTTGTAGTAGATATTTTATTACAGTCTTCTTTTTACTCATGTATACTCTTCAGCGTTTCATGTATTTTACTCTATTGCCTGTATTTTATTCCTGTCATTATATGAACTGCGTGAGATGTACTGTGCTCGCTCCTGTCCTGACTGGACATGTTGAAATATTACAGAGGATGAGGATGAGGCGTGCTGTCCTACCTATTATGGGACTATCCTTGATGACAGCTTGACTTGGACCAGCAGCCGGACCCTATAGCTGTGGACGACACTCCTCTAGACTAGGATGTCTTCTTTTATACTACATTCTGGATGACTGTATATTTAATACTTGGGATTAATTGTGGAATTGTGATATCTTAGACACTTAGACTCTATATTTGTACTTATGTGGATTCCTTTTATTTCAGCAATATCTATCTATCTTTCTATCTTATCTTTCTGCCTTAGATGTGATTGAGACTGTATATTGCTATGTCACCTCCATTCGGAGTATATATACTGTACAAGTACCTTTATATTGTTAGATGATTGACCTAGGACAACGTTCTACCGCCGACACTGCAGCGTAGGCTGGACGTACCCACGTCTCGTGCCCTTACTCTAGGGTGCGAGTCGTGACAAATTGCATCTTGATATTGATGGTTTATTCCAACTTTAGTTGTTGCGAGTTCAATTTGATATTTTATTTTTTCACTGAATTATTTGATTTTGAGTTTGTTTAGGTTCTTCCAAATGACATCGATCTACTGAACCCACCCACCGATCTCAAGAAGAGTAAGGCACAAGCTCAAGCATCTTGTACAGTCTCCCAATTTTTTTTCATGGTACAATTCTTTGATCCGATATATAATATGCTTGTTTGTATCGACATTAATTATCTGCTTCGATAACATCTAACTGTTGTGCTTTTGTTATTTTGGCTTGTTCCTTGTTGATGGATGTGCAATGTCAAGGATGCTTTAACATGTAAATGTTTCTTCTACCATCATGGTTCAGTTTGTAGATCATCTTTAGGATTGTTTCTTAGGTTGTTCGTGTGTTCCGGAAATACTATGTTTAGCCAATCCCATCAGCGATGTTGCTCACCATCCCCCAAATTGTCGGTGGCGGTGGCTGCATACGCGGCTTGACAATGGCTATTGTTGCACAGCAATGAAGACTGTCATGTCCATGTGATTCTATTTAGGATTCAGGTAGAGCGAGATGTAGGAGAAAATGGGGATGTTATAATTGAAATATGAGGAAAACTGAAGTAAGATTTCAAGAAAAAAGTATAATTTTTGTATAATTGAAATATCAGAGGGGATGTTATTTTCCATCAGTGTAAACTTGATACTTAAGAAAAAAAGTTTTTTCCACGGATAATGTGATTCTCCTTTGACATCATTGATCCAGATTAACTAACACTTCCCGTCACTTAATTAAGTAGTAGCCTGGCTCCGAGAGCAACACAGACCAAATTAAAGAGTTTGATCATGTGAGGGAAGCACATCACAGACCATATATATATATATATATATATATATATATATATATATATATATATATATATATATATACAATAATAAAATATTTCAGAAGCCAGATACCAGAAGCTCTCAGAGCCAGATGAAGCCATATACTAGAAGCTCTATGAATTAATTTTATAGCAAGGTAAACTTTTTCAACTAGTAAATGTTATGTGTTTCTCTCTTGTGCAAGTAATTAAGAAAAAAGGTTGTAATAACAACCACAAAGAAAGATTTTGCTCATAACTCAGAAGGTTTACAACATGACATGATGATTTGACTACATATCTAACTTGTAGTTTCAGATGCGTATGTTGTTTTCTTGCAGAAGAAAAAAAGGTATGCCTGACTTTTGGATCATTGCACTGGAAACAAATGAAATCCATGCTGAAAAGGTTAAGATCCAGGTTGTTTTCTTCTTTGATATTAAAGTCTTGTATTCTTTGTTGATTATTTTTCCTCTCTTCCACGATCCCTAGATCCAAGGGCGTGACAAAGGAGCTCTGAAGTTTCTTCAAGGTATTAAGTGGTGCAGACTTGATGATCCAAAGGGATTCAAACTCAAAGTTCTTCTTTGGTACTAATCCTTATTTTAAGAATCTAGTTCTTACCAAGACATGTCATTTGTTTCTCTTCTTAACTCTCCCACATTTCCAAGGTTATTTTTGCTGCATGTTTTCTTAGGCTAGGACACTTGGGATTGTCCCGTGCTTTTGATTTACCTGGAGTGAGTTTTACAGTTTATACGAGGCAGATATTCTTATGGCCAGATTACTCGAGCCTTGATTTTATTTTCTTATGCTACGCTCTATTTTGCTTAGTCTTTGAACTCAATTTCTCTGTTTTTATTCCACCTGGGTTATATTTAGGCTTTTGTAATTTTTCCTTCAGATTTAGGTAAATGCATGCGCTATGTACATGTGTGATCCTAAATTTAGTCGATGTAAGTGTTCATACTTGGCATAGTTTCTTAACTATCTACTTTATGAAATAATTAAAACACAGAAAAGGGTAATTCTATATGACTAGAGTAATGCCCCGTTATTACTAGTATCAACATATTGGCTTATTATTCTACATGCTTCTCATTGTTAGGTTTATTTCTCAAACTTTGTGAGAATGTCATATTTATTGTACTATGATGGTTGTTTCTGACTTGCAAGATTATGATGGATGATCAACACCGTCCTAATGGGATTCCTGTGACTCGATTTACTCTTCCATCTATCTATCCACAGAACGATGATGAAAAACTTGAGTTTTACTATGAATCTGGGAATAGAAACATATTGGTAGGATGGCATTTTTATTGAGTGGCTCTAATAGTTGCTACTTGCATCACTACATTTGTGCTTAGCATAATTTGTATCCTTTTGTAGGTTAATGAATACACTTCTCAACCAGAGATATCTCATCAGGTATTTAATAATCATTTAAATTCTTTTGGTATTGATATTGTCCACCTATCTTCATATATTATATGAAACTTTACATGTTCTTGTTCTAGATTTTGGAGAATTGCCATGTTAGTTCATAGAGTACCTCATGGTCTTATATCAATTCTTCTCACCTTTCTCATTTGAAATATATTGCATTTGGGCGCCAGATTTTCTTTATACTTCAGTTTTCTAAGATCTGAACTTGGGGCTTTTACTAGAAGAACTTACATTATTAACAAATTATCATTGGTTGAAAAACATGTTACCTTCAGTTGTATATGTTGCATATGGGCTAGTATCAGCATAAATGCTAGTTCATGTAAAATTACTATGGTCATTTTGCAAGGATGTTCATGTTTACAAGTCGGTAAGGGCAGCTCTCCTTTTCCTTTAACCAAAAAATTTCTTCTCATTTCCTCTCCTTGTAATACCTTTTTGTAGGGTACAGTGTTAACTTTTAAAGGGATATAAAATGTTGGCTTTTGAAGGGATGTCACTATTTGGTGTTGGTGAATGCAATGTTTCAATATTTTGAGGCCGGCTGTCCTAAAAGGGAAAGATGTATACATTTTTGGATTTTGAAATGTAATGGTGATATGTTGGTGAAACAAAAGTTGGAAAAAGAGTAATGTTTTGAAATGTAATTAAGACGATGTGATATTTGGATATTTTTAATAAAAAGTTCAAATGTTAGTTAAATTTCATACTTCTGTTGTCTTAAGAAATTAATATGCTTTTTATAATGTATTGAATTATAAGCATTGACAAGTGATATATGTGTGTTAATAACCAGAACAGAACGTTAGAAAATGTTATGTATAAGTTCTTTTTATAACGTTTCATGAATGTTTCATGAATAGTTCCAGAACCATATCATTTTAGCAAGCGTTATGTATATATAACTTAGTCATAACGCTTTCCGATAGATAGGTTATATATAATAATAATATTAATGTCGTTTTTAAATTTAGTGTTATATATAATTGACTTAATTTTCTCATTTTTTATAAAAAGGTGTCATATAAGTGTAAGTCATATATAACGGTTTTTTCTAAACTTTTATAACATCCGTGTTCATGACGGTTGCATGCTTCAAAAAACCGTCATAAATTGTCATATATGACGGTTTTTACCCGTCATAAAATAGTTTTTTTTAGTGAATGTGCTTTGCTCCTTTTCTGACTGGATCGTCGATTACAGGTGAGATTCATCCTTTAGATTGCTATGGCCAGCAGATGGACCTAGCAGTGGAGCTTACTCCGGATGCTTGTCAGGACCGAGACTATATTCCTGAGATGTAGTTTGATTGTATAGGATTTGATATGTAGCAGACTTAGCTAGAATTTATCTTTACCAATTTTGTACCCGAGCTGTCACGACCCGCACCCACTGTGAGTGTAAGAGTACGTAACAGCGCCCAGCCTACGCCGCAGTATCGGCGATAAAATGCTGTTCTAGGTCACTATCTAACCATCAACTCATGCAGTATATAATGTACTCATCATGATCAACTCCGAAAGGAGGTCGAGTATAAGATATTATAACTCAATCACAGTCTAAGCACGATAAGATAACACAAAAGAAATAACTAAGAAATAGAAAGACAACTACTAAAATAATAACAACTCTCAACAATCTCAAATACTACACAAGTCTCAAATCAACTACAACAAGTTCAACATGAAAAACATATGCTAGTCTACTAAACTAAATCCCGATCACTCCTGAGTATCGGGGACAAAGGTAGCCATCCCGTCTCCGGGTCCATAATATGTAGGGCATGTATCCTCAGCGCAAGTATCTGTAATATTTTCAACAGGTCCAGCAGGACAGGAACGAGTACAACTCATCAAGAAAACCCAAGTAAATGATAGAGAAATATAAAGCAGTTATAGACTGTTTTATTGATGAACATGGTGGGTTATATTCAGGTGATGGTATAGAGAAATAGATAAGATACAAGAAAAGTAAAGTAACTAAAACAAGAGTAGAATCATGGCAATGAAGACTGTAAATAGAAACTAGCTGAACTAGAGTAACATGGTATAAGTCCAGACAGTAAATATAGCAAGTGTAAAACCTATATAAATCTAGTACGGGACGAATCTAATACAAGATGATTCCAGTACAAGACGATTCTAGTCAGTGATCAAGAATCCAGGTGAGACCAGCTATACTCTAACAGTGTGTTTTAAAATATTGAGATCGACATGTAAAAGGCTATAGGTATCAGACACATCTCTCACAGATCAAGCGAGAGACAGCTATGCTTCCAGTAGATTCCAGTAGGGAGATTTCGGGTATGTCTACATGTCTTACTCAATATTTCCCCGTCCCGTAATACAAGTGAATCCATTACAAGACACGAGAATCGAGAAGAGTCCAGCCAAACACGATGATCCTAGTAATGATTCCAGAATGATTCCAGTAATAGTGGCCAGACAATATGGTAAGTGTGTCGCATACATGAATCCAGAATATCCATACGTGTGGTAACAGAGAATCACATAAAACTAACTAGAAATGATGTACAATAACTGACAAATAAATGAGAGAACTATCAGAGAATGTACTCGCCTGCTACTCTGAAAAGAGTAGTGTAATATCAGATGCCTGCACCGGAGTCACAATGCCCTAAACAGAGTAATATGGGTTATAATATGTTTAAAACAAGATAAATAAAGTTTATGATGCAATCTACATGATTTCTAGGCCAATCTAGGTCAAAGTCAACTCTAAGTCAAACCTGGTCAACTGTCTAAGTCAAACTAGGTCCAAGTCAAAGTTGGTCAACTCTGGGTCAACCCAAGTCAACATCTAGTCAAACTAGGTCAACAACAAGTCTATCTTGGTCAACTGGTCAACTCGGTCAAGTTCTAGTCAAAAGTAGGCTACGGTTGACTTTTGGTTGACTTTTGATCAAAATAGTCAACTGTGATCAACCGAGGTCAAAACTAGTCTAAGTCCACTATTCCTAACAATTACCAACCATAAAATTCTAACTATAACTATATCTTAAGGTATTTAACTCATATGTTGAGAATTAGACATTATCTTAATTTACCCCGTTTACCCTTTCCAAGGTAAATCCTTACCTTAGCCTCTAACTTACCTTACCCTTACCTTAACCCACCTCATGAGACTCTAGTACCTTGCTAGGGTACTCTAACCACTTACCCTCGTATCTCGATACTGTAACTTGGTATCTTGATACCTCTCCTAGGTAATAAGGTAACTATCTATTCAACTCTACCTATACCATATCACACAATTAAGGATATAACACAATACCTATATCATATACATATATATATCCCAAACTAATTTACACTACACAACCTATATAGGGTACTTACCATATCCTAAGTATCATCTATGTATACAATGACATTACTCTAAATACACAATTACAAGGTATTTTCTACTCCTAGATCAATCCCTTCTATTAAAGTTCATACCCCTAGCCATCTATACAAGTGCTAAACTCAAAAACACATCTATCAACTAATGTCCAATGCCTCATCTTTCAGTTTTCTACTGCTGCTATGCCCCCTTTTGAATGCACTCACACTCACACTCGAGTCTAATGCATGAATTACAGGAAAAAGCATGTAACCACACTACCCATATATGATACTAACTCAACCTTACCAACCATACCCCATCTCTAACCACTGGCACCAATAATGCCCTTCTAAACACTAATACTTTGTACTCTCTTACACTCTCAACACACAAGCCTAACAAATACTTAATCCTCTCACACTCACTACTTACTACATGTTAATCTTGGCACCTATCTGACCTATACAGGCAGTACCCTGACCTGCTTACTACAGTGGGGTTGACCCTCTAACCTGCTTGAAACAGAACATATCATGGGTCAACTAAGTCCAACAGGACCTGGCCCAAGCAAGGCAAGACCATGCCTCTCTAAACCATCAACACACACACATGGCTAATCCCTCATTCTAAAACCCAATACCATGTTCAAACCAAACTGTGCAACTTCATTTCAAAACTCAGTTAACCCATATATCTATACATATAGGCACACTCCCATATAGATATATAGATAGGTATATTCATATATGCATACATATACATCCCACTCACTGTTCTCAGGTTTTAAGTTCTTAGAAAAATCGAAGTTCAAGTGACAGTTCAAATCGACAGTTCCATGTGATTCGACTAATAATTAACACCCAACATGAGAACCCTAATACGAGACTAAAACCAAGATACATGAAGATGAATTTAACATTGCAAAAAATTATTTAGAAATCAGTAAAATCAAACTCGAATTCTCAGAATTTCACAACAGAGAATTAAGTATCATCAATTGGGGAAAAACCCAAATCGAATCCGAATTTCAAACAACAAGTTGAAACTAAAGGTTGGTAACCCATGGGCTACATATCCACATGCCACACAGTGTGTGTCGTGTCCCCAAAGTGGGACACGACGTGTCAAAAACGAAGAAACCATAGCATCAAAAAATGCAGTATTAGCAGCCTCGTGCAGAGGTGCAGAGCGTCCCAAGACACGACACACGATACTAGAGAACTCGTGCTCGTGTCCTAGGGTTCGCCAAGACTAGGAGAGCCCACAGCCTGCAACGTGTCCACGTGAATCGTGTCGCGTGCACAAGACGCATATCCGACGCGATTATCGCGTTCGTGCAGTCTGGGCAAGGTCCAGTACGAGTGAGATTTCTCCCTAACCACTCAACAAAACATGACCAAATTTTGTGAGCATCGTGTCAGACACTAGTCCCACGTTTCCACCCAAAATCAGTCCATGAGAGGCCGTATCATGTCCTGTGTCGAGCCCTACAGCAGGGGACTGCACGGGCGCAGTGGTGTGTCCCGTGCGTGCGTGTGTGTCCAATTTTGGACATAAAATGTGCACAGAATCGTGCACAGTCCTCAACATAATTAATGTACACATCAAGAGCTTCGAAAACATGTAATTATTTTTGGAAAATACGAAAATTCATTTTATTGCGATATTTTGTCGAACACGTAAGCGTACACATAGACACGTGTCCGATACAGACACCATACGGACACGAAATCCTACCAAACTTAAGGGACAGCTAGGGAACACCTAAACCTAGCCTAATATACAAAGAAATTAGAATAAAAGTACAATTTGTAGGGTTTTAGCTATAAGTGCAAATTGCAAGAAAAGCTTCAAATGGGGGGTGTTCTTCTTGATGGCCAAATGCTCCAAATTGATCCCAAACTGAAATAGCTCTCCACCAACAGTCCATAAACTTCAATTAGAACACAATGCAAAAGAATAGGATGAAAAAGGAGATTAAATGAATAAAATAGGAAATTAGGAGAATGGGGATTTACCTTTCCTTTCTCTAAGTGTTGGGATGGCACAAAGGAGGCAAAAACTAAATGAGAAGAGTATTTATAGGAAGGGAAGCCCTAGTAGCTGGTCATTTATGGCTAAAATTAGGGTTAGGGTTCAAGTTAAGGGCCATGGGCCAAGTCATAAGTCATTAAGTCATGAAATCATAAGTCATTGCATTAAACCATAAGTCATGATATGATTTCACTTAAACTAGTCCTCCTATTCCAAAATTTAGTTTCTAATGACTAAAAGTAGGTTAACCTAAGTTTGACTAGGGTCACCATGGCTAGGGTTTGCTTCTAGGCTAGTCTACAAGTCTCTATAAGTCAAAGCCCAAACTAGGAATCACCAATCCAATAAATATTCAAATAAGTCAAAATGACCAAATTATCCCTAGGCTAAAAATGATAATTAAATATCCCTAATGACATGGTTAGGCTCTAGATCAGACAGTCTCTCGGGTTTCACTAGCAGCACATCAAAATGACTTAAAACAGTTTTTAAATAGTTTAAAAATAATTAAAAATCACCAAAAATCACAATATGAAATAAATATCAATAATAATAATAATAATTACAAATTTTCAAAATTATCCTCATCTGGAAAATTGGGTGTTACACGAGCATTCATGTAAAAGGCTGTAATAACTGTTGGATAGTGATCTGTGATGGATTGTAGTAGTATATTCGTGATAGTTGCTGTGATGAGCTATGTGATTTTTGATGATGACTAGACTAGACGGCTGACTACCGCTGTCAACGACAACATATGCTAGGCATGACTCGATTCGTACCTGATTATTCAGGAGCGGGTCGTGATAGTAATTGTGCCGAGATAGAGTACAACCTATAATCATTGTTAGGTTATATGCTTCTATGTCACAACTTCGTTCTATAGCCTGTCGTAGCACAATAGCCAAACCTAACAACCAAACAAGGACATTGGTTGGACCACACACCATGATAGTCCATGTCCTCGACTACTAACAGAAGAAACAGATTGCAAGAAAGTCAGTTTACAAGTAGCCAACCAATCCTACGGCCTTTTATAGTTTATTTGGGTTATTCCAGTATTACATATATATATGAATCCTCAGATTTTGCCGGTACTAGCTGAACCAATAAGACAGGCACGCACTAAATACACGGACCATGGAAAGGCTACCGTGCTAAGATAAGCAATAATGGTTCCAACTCTCTTATAGAGAGAACAGGCTTGGTAAATAATAATAAGGTACTGCACTCCACTAGTGCTGATGAATATACAATATCTGTGGTGGCCATTCGACATGCCATAACAAATGTATGGGTGGTGACTTGTCATGCATGATCTCGAAATTATGTTCCCTCCCAATGATTTTACCATTTCAAGTTGCTTAGTTTAATCCAGTGTTGGCCTTAGAATCATATATCGTGGTCACATGATCATCCTCCTAGATGTCATACCTCAGTACGGGTACCCTAAGTACGAATCCACATCAGCTTAAAGAGTCCCAAATCTGGATCCATCTTAGTGTAATACAACAATCAATACATATCTAGGCTACTCTATACTGAATAACTACAGGAATATATGTGGAGTAAACCACAAATAGACTATATATATATTTTTTAAATAGACTATATATATATATATATATATATATATATATATATATATATATAAAATATATATATGTGTATATATATATATATATATATATATATATTTTTTTTTTATTTTTAAAACCAAAGTCGATGGACGACTCCATCCGACCTTGGCCCGGAGGCCGTGGCCACCGCCACCCAGCCACCTCTGTGGGAGGGAGGGATCGAACCCGGCCCTCACCCCCGGTGCACGGTGGTGTTACCAGTACACCACGACTCGATGTGCATATATATATATATATATATATATATGTAACGGAACATGTAACACCTTAGTGTATATAGAGCACCTGAGTACACAAGCATAAGTAACGGCACGTATACCAATAGTCAAGTCAGGATACATGATCATTTAGTCAGTCAGGAGCCAACTAGCCACATGAATTCCAATTTACACATAGGTCACTTAGCAGGAAACTCTAGGATAAACAAGTCACTGGGTTCATTAACACTTACAACATTCAAGTATCAAGGAAGGAAATGAAACCATCCTGTAAAATCATCGAAAACCAAGCAAAACATCATAAATAGCAAATCAGGCGCATAAGACCATATGCATGCATACGAAATTGTAACGCCCCAGAACCAGAATACTGGAGAGCGGGGGCATACATAGCCAGCTACGTATAATAAAATAAAATCCATCCCACTATACGGTCACGGCTGTCTAGATACATGAGGGTTTAACTACACTCCATCAGTCTCCTATGGTCAATAACAAGCCTAATTGTCCCAATCTCAAGCAATCCAGTAAGGTCATAAGATGTAAGATCACTAAATATATAATAATAAGGCGTCCCAAATATTACATATTCAGCTGATCATGGAACTAGTCGTTACAAAATATGAGGACTAGCAAGAGTTTAGTCATACATGATGTAACACCCTGTTTTCTGAAATTGGGGATTTTTGAAAATTTATTATTTTCTATTATTTATTAATGGTATTTTAGTCATGGTATGATTTTCTGGTGATTTTAATTAAGTTAAACCATTTCTAAAGTCATGCTAAGTCATGACTTATGACTTTGTGACTTTGTTAGTAAACCTTAGTGTAAACCCTAGTTTTCTCTAACCTAGAAGTTGCCATGCCCATGAGAGCTTAGCCATAGGCTTAGAACACCAAATTAGTGATTTTTAGCCTAAAGGGTATTTTGGTAATTTTCTAGGATTTATTTGGAATTATTTGGATTTATGTGATTTATTATTATTTAATTAATTGATTAGTGTCATGTTAGTTACTAACCTAGTTTAGCCCTAATCTAGATGTTAGTCATGACCTAGAGACTAAGTTAGATGGGTTTAACTAAAGTAATGTTAGAGCTAAATATCTAGATATTTCATGTTAGATATTTACATTAGATATTTTATTTAGATATTTTACATAAAGTTATGTAGAATGAATCCTAGCCATAGGATAGCTTTGAAACTTGTTGGAGAGCCCACAACCATTGATCCTAACCCTAAACCAACCCCCATGGCCGGCCAAGCATGCCCCCCCCTATATGAACACCCCCATCTTCACAAAGAGCCTCATTTTCAATGTATTGAAAACCCATTTTTCCCTCAACTTCACAAAGCCATAACTTCTTCATTCCTTCACCAAATTGAGCCCCGTTTGTTGTGTTGGAACCCCCTACACTTGAGGATGCTAAAGGAGGCTTAGTAGCAAGGTTGCACAAGGATTTGGACACCCCAAAGTGAAGAGGAAACCCCTCCCCTAGAAGGTTGATTTTCATGATTTTGCACATATAGGTAAAGTGTTCTAAACCCTATCAAAATAGTGATTTCTCTTCATGGTTGCATGCATTAGGATACCATGGTCATGTAGGTCAAGTTTGGTAGGATTTTTATGTGGTTTGGTGTCCGTATCGGACACGTATCTATGTTTGAAACTAGGTGTTTGGTGAAATGCCACATAGAACATTTTGTTAATGTTTTTCAAAACAAAATTGATATTTGGGTAGCCCTAGATCCCTAGGTCACTTTTCCACTTGACTGAGCACAAAACAGGACACGTTCCGTGTCCAAATTGGACACGAAATTACTGATTTCAGCACACACTGACACACTGTAAAACCTAACTGTTTGATGCTGTGTATTGTGTCCACACCCATTGTGGACACAATACAGACACGAGGACACAAACCTAGACCCTAGGCCGACCCCCTGACACGAGCACATGGCCCCACGTGCCCCGTGTGGAGCACACGACCCCTCGACACGCGCGCACGAGACTGTGCAGCCTCCCCTGCTACCAGACTTCTCGTGCGGACACGACACGCGACGTGGACACACGAAACTTGGCCTGAGGGTTAGGGCAGTGTCTGACACACCCCTCCCAAAGTTTTAGACACGTTGGTGTCGTGTCGAGTGAGAAATCACACTCGCAATGACCCTACACTATACTGCGCACACACGTATCAGAGCTACTGATACGTGCTCATATCTCGGACACGGACACACGTGGACACAAATCAGGACCGTGGACACCTAGGGGACCCCTAGGCGAACCTTCCCCCATGAGCACGAGACACGACGTGTCTTGTGTCGTGAGTACGAGACACACAAACATCAGCCCTTCGCGTGCCCTAGATTTTACCTGATTTTGATTTTTGCGTGTCCGACACACCAAAACGTGTCGTGGTCGTGTCTCAGGCACCTAGGATACTAGGATATCTACGGGGTGTCAGTTACCAACCATTGGAGTCGAGTCTTGGCTTGGTTTCGTGTGTGAAATCGAGTTACCCTGTTTCCTGTGCACAGCCTATTATTTCCAGGTTTTAGGATTTTTCAGTTTTTGCAAAATCGATTTTTGAATCAATTTTTATTATAATTAATACATTGTATTAATATATTTTAGTATGTATATGTATAGTATATATGTATGTGTGAGTGTGGGTCAAATTTGGGGAGAAATGGTGGTGTGTGTGTGTAGTTGTATATATATACATATGTATGTATATATGTATCCTGTGTGTGTGTGTGTTTGGGCCAGGTTGGTTCCAGAAAACTGGAACCCTTCTCCCCCCTACTGTCCTGTGTTCACTTCCCCTCTCTCTCACTGTCTCACTCTCTCTCTCTCTCATTCAGTCTCTCTCTTTCCCTTGTCTCTCTCTCTTTCCCTTTGTCTCTCTCTCTATGTCTCTATATATATAGGTATATATATATAAGTTTATATATATATATATGTATATACATATATGAGATATATGTATATATTGTACTAGTTTACTTAGGTCAATATATATATATATATATATGTATGTGGTTGTATTATATATGTTATTCATATATTGGGTATATGGATATTGGGTGGTGGTTAGATAGTGTATATCTATATATATAGATATATATATATATATATATATATATATATATATATATGACTCCTAGTTATAGGTTTATATGAAAACCCCATCATTAGCCTATGGCCTAGGATTTCTAGCCTATGGCTTGGGACTAGCCCTAATGGCCCAAAACCCAACTTGTTGACCCTTGATTACTAAGAGTTGACCAAAGTCAACCTAGGGTCAAACTTGACCTAGATTGAACTTGAATTAAACCTAGAATGACTAGTTTGACATTGGTTGACCTAACTTGACTAGTAGACCTAGTTTGACTAAGATAATTGACCATTGTTGACCAAAGTCAACTATAGGTCAACCATGACCAAATTGACCTAGAAATAGCTTGGATGAACATAGAAGGACTTATTGACTAAGATTTGACTAAACCCTAGGCTATTAACTAGTTGGTTTAGGGTTGACCTATATATAAGTATATTATTGTGACTTGGGTTTTGTGGAAGACCTATGTAGATTAAGATATGTATGGGGTTAAGTTAGATACTTAGAGTTGAGTCATGACTTGAGATTGGAATGTGGGATTAGCTTGAATATAGGATTAAGGTTGGTATTATATATATGTATATATATGTGTGGTATACTTGTATAGGTATTGGTTATACCTTAACCTTGTGGTATTGACTTAGATAGTTGACCATTGACTTAATCACCTTGCTGACTAGTCTTTGTTTGACCCAAAACCCTAGTTAGTCTAAATTTGACCTAGATTGATCATGTTGACTAGTATTTGACTAATTTAATTAGAGTGTTGACCAGGAGTTGACTTCAACCTAGATTAAACTTGTTTGACCTTGTTTGATCTTGTTTAACCTCATTTGACTTAGTGTGACTTCCTGTGACCTAGTTTGACTATTAGAGTTGACCAAGAGTTGACTTTTGACCAGATTGACCTAGAATCATGTAGTGTGCATTATATACTTTATTTTTACCATTGTGGATACATTGTGACTTGTATTGCTCTGATTAGGAGCCAGACACCTCTCCTCAGACTGCATATTCTCTACAGACATTCATACAGCAGGCGAGTACATTCTCTGACCGTTTTATACTTGTTCAGGCTTTACTTCTCGCTCTAGATTACTTTACTTGTTGCTGTCACGTTGGTAACACGGATTGGTACTATATGGATCTTTACATGAGATGTTATCCCCCTCGGGAGCATCGGGTACTTCATGTTATGTGTGTTTCACTATCATCATGTACTCCTATGCTTTCATTATTCATGTACACTCATGTGATCATGTACTCTCATGTTTACTGAGCTCTCATGTATACTATCATGTGCACCCTTTTATGGGCCCCATGTGATATCATGTACAATAACGTAACTTGTATAGATCCTTGTGTATTGATTGGGGTACGGGGGAGTAGAAGTGGACATGTGAATAATTCCAAAGTAGTGTAGTCATGTACAAACTCAGTAGTATAGTCATGTATAAATTCTAGCCATTCACATGCCTATCTTGTACTCTACATCACTAGTCACTACAGTTCTCTATATACAGTAGATATTTCATTACAGCTATCTCTTTTACAGCGTACATTTCCTTTCAGCAGTTCATGTATCTTACTCTATTGCCTGTATCGTATTTCCTAACCTGATATGCACTGCGTGAGATGTATTGTGCTCGTTTCCGTCCTGATTGGACCTGTTGAAAATATTACAGAGGATGAGGATGAGGCCCTGGTGTCTACCTATTATGGAGCAGGACTAGATGATACTTATGTTGTGGACCCTCAGCAGGATCCACCTACAGCTGAGGAGGATGTTCCAGTAGTCTAGACCAGTTTAGTCTAGGCAGTCTTTCTATATTTACATTTTGTCTCACATTCTGTGTTGTATTTTGAGATGTGGAGATGTATAGACACTTAGACTTTTTGTATTATGAGTTGTCAGTTCTGGATATTGTGTTGTACTAGACACTTAGACTTATTCATCTATGATACTGTTCTCTTGAGTTACTATCTATCTATCTATCTGTCTGTCTTTCGTTCTTCTACCCTAGATGTGATTGAGATGTATATTATTATGTCACCTCCGTTCGGAGAGTATAAACTGTACAGGTACTTGATATTGATAGATGATTGACCTAGGACAGCGTTCTACCGCCGACACTGCGGCGTAGGCTGGGCATTGTTACGTTCTCGTATCCTAACAGTGGGTGCGGGTCGTGACACGTTTTTAGTGGTGGCCCATGCAGGTCGAGTTTATGTAGTGATATTCGAACTAGAGTATCACTACAGCCTGCGATAGGATTAGAGGAATAGGCTTAGAGAGAGTGGATACTCAATCACTGCTAGGATACTTTGAGAGATTCCTGGGATGACCCTTGAGAATCTCATTTGAAATTACGATTTAAACTCCTTTTTCCTTGATTGAATTTGGTTTTGGAGGATTCACCGTAGAACTTTGAATCCTGGTATTAGTTGATGATTTTGAAATTTTTGTAGTTGTTGATTTTAATTTCTTAGTGTTAGATTAATATCTCTTATTTTTTTTTTTAGGGTACTCAATCACAATTATGAGAAAACTCTTATCTGTTTCTTGCCATCTAATCCTCTTGCTAATTGCTTACCCTTGAAATGAACTGTCCCCTCTATTCTGCATCTTGCTTAAACTTTTTCTACCCAACTATGTGACTGTATCCCAACCCTGACTTACTCGACATTCCTCAAATCAAGACTTTATTGAGTCCTTCTAACCTTGACCCTTGATTGATCGAACCCTAACTATATTCATCTGGTAGCCTATCTATCCCTAGGACTGTGTTCCTAAATTATTTACTAGATTCCTGATTTCATGAGTTAATTTGATCTTCTTCAATTTTTGCATCAATTTGTCACGTCTCGAACTCCCACTTTCTATTCTAGATCATTGGACGTCCTTTACCGTGACTTGGATATTCGGAGTATAATACTAGCTGTTACCTTCTAACGAACTTCACATGTAAGACCTAGACTAGCCTACCTTCATGTAGGTATTCCATGTCCCACTAAAACCCGTCTCCTTGTACTCTATTTTCTTGATATAATTTTCTGGTCAAATGGCTAAACTATAACCTCTACCCTGATACTAAATTCGTTCTTATTTCAATTAGAGATCCACCTTGGCTCAATTCTTTCGACCTGGCATGTGATGGTGTTCTGTTTGAACCCTCAAATACTTAACCTCGTACCGTATCTTGATTGCTTGACCCGATTGGTTAAGGATCTTGGACTATGTATCTTCTTTTATCATTTCCACCCTTACTTATATCTTATGCTATAAATTTATCCTTAAGTTTTACAAGCTTATCCTTTCGAGCTTGATCATGATATATTTTATTGGGTGTACACCCACTAACATATTGTCTAATCAGAACCGGCGCATGATGGTCTGATCAACCTATTGCGTTTTGGTTCACTTTTCGTATATTAATCTACGTGGATGGAGATATAATTTAACTTGCCCTAAAATCTTATCCGCAACAGCCTTGACAATTCTCCTTGAAATTATTTTTATCGTCTATGAACCTCGTATTCATATCCAGTTGAATTAAAATTTATCATGACCTGGATTTTCATCATTGGATGCTCGTACTTGATTTTATTGATTTTTCATCTTGCCTAAATCCCAGTTTATCTTGAAATTGATCAACTTAGATCGTGTCAAGACTAAAATCTATTTGTGATTGTTGTACCTAAATTTTCAATTTTCTTTTTATGGAAGGGTAACTTTAATGATTTCTCACTTGTTAAATGACCTATTTTCATATAGGATGGTAGACGACCCTATAGCCTTGATGATTGTTGTTTCCTTATTTTCCCAATTAGGACACTTTAGATTGCTTGTACGTTTTCATACCATAGGACAGTATTGATCTAGAATGACTGGTACACCTAGATGAGACCACATATTGTTCCATTTAACCTGTCCCCCTGGTACCACTATTTCATCACGATTTTGGTTCAATTTAGGCCATAGACCTTCCCACTCTGAATTATGATCATCGTAGACACATTACCGTGACTTTTAAATTTGGAGCACAAGACTAGTTGTTTTCTCAAAACTGACTTCACATACCAGACCTAGACATGACATACTACAGCCATGACCTTAGTGTCCCACTCAGGCATACCATTATGTGCTTTATTTGCTTAGTACGATTTTCCTGACCCGAGACTCCATCCTGATTTATCCCATGGAGTTACTTTTGGTTTCGATTTGAATTCAGGACACCTTATGACCTGAAACTGCCAGCCAATTCTTGGACATGACCCAGTATAGGTCTACTACTCCTATTTTGCTTGTTGACCTTGTATGTTGCCCAGGTAGTGGCTTCGTCCTTGATTGTTGGAGGTTGACCTAGAAGGAGTACGACCATCTAAATTTCGAGGACGAAATTATTTTAAGGTGGGTAGACTTGTAACACCCTGTTTTCTGAAATTGGGGATTTTTGAAAATTTATTATTTTCTATTATTTATTAATGGTATTTTAGTCATGGTATGATTTTCTGGTGATTTTAATTAAGTTAAACCATTTCTAAAGTCATGCTAAGTCATGACTTATGACTTTGTGACTTTGTTAGTAAACCTTAGTGTAAACCCTAGTTTTCTCTAACCTAGAAGTTGCCATGCCCATGAGAGCTTAGCCATAGGCTTAGAACACCAAATTAGTGATTTTTAGCCTAAAGGGTATTTTGGTAATTTTCTAGGATTTATTTGGAATTATTTGGATTTATGTGATTTATTATTATTTAATTAATTGATTAGTGTCATGTTAGTTACTAACCTAGTTTAGCCCTAATCTAGATGTTAGTCATGACCTAGAGACTAAGTTAGATGGGTTTAACTAAAGTAATGTTAGAGCTAAATATCTAGATATTTTATGTTAGATATTTACATTAGATATTTTATTTAGATATTTTACATAAAGTTATGTAGAATGAATCCTAGCCATAGGATAGCTTTGAAACTTGTTGGAGAGCCCACAACCATTGATCCTAACCCTAAACCAACCCCCATGGCCGGCCAAGCATGCCCCCCCCTATATGAACACCCCCATCTTCACAAAGAGCCTCATTTTCAATGTATTGAAAACCCATTTTTCCCTCAACTTCACAAAGCCATAACTTCTTCATTCCTTCACCAAATTGAGCCCCGTTTGTTGCGTTGGAACCCCCTACACTTGAGGATGCTAAAGGAGGCTTAGTAGCAAGGTTGCACAAGGATTTGGACACCCCAAAGTGAAGAGGAAACCCCCCTAGAAGGTTAATTTTCATGATTTTGCACATAAAGGTAAAGTGTTCTAAACCCTATCAAAATAGTGATTTCTCTTCATGGTTGCATGCATTAGGATACCATGGTCATGTAGGTCAAGTTTGGTAGGATTTTTATGTGGTTTGGTGTCCGTATCGGACACGTATCTATGTTTGAAACTAGGTGTTTGGTGAAATGCCACATAGAACATTTTGTTAATGTTTTTCAAAACAAAATTGATATTTGGGTAGCCCTAGATCCCTAGGTCACTTTTCCACTTGACTGAGCACAAAACAGGACACGTTCCGTGTCCAAATTGGACACGAAATCACTGATTTCAGCACACACTGACACACTATAAAACCTAACTGTTTGATGCTGTGTATTGTGTCCACACCCATTGTGGACACAATACAGACACGAGGACACAAACCTAGACCCTAGGCCGACCCCCTGACACGAGCACGTGGCCCCACGTGCCCCGTGTGGAGCATACGACCCCTCGACACGCGCGCACGAGACTGTGCAGCCTCCCCTGCTACCAGACTTCTCGTGCGGACACGACACGCGACGTGGACACACGAAACTTGGCCTGAGGGTTGGGGCAGTGTCTGACACACCCCTCCCAAAGTTTCAGACACGTTGGTGTCGTGTCGAGTGAGAAATCACACTCGCAATGACCCTACACTATACTGCGCACACACGTATCAGAGCTACTGATACGTGCTCATATCTCGGACACGGACACACGTGGACACAAATCAGGACCGTGGACACCTAGGGGACCCCTAGGCGAACCTTCCCCCATGAGCACGAGACACGACGTGTCTTGTGTCGTGAGTACGAGACACACAAACATCAGCCCTTCGTGTGCCCTAGATTTTACCTGATTTTGATTTTTGCGTGTCCGACACACCAAAACGTGTCGTGGTCGTGTCTCAGGCACCTAGGATACTAGGATATCTACGGGGTGTCAGTTACCAACCATTGGAGTCGAGTCTTGGCTTGGTTTCGTGTGTGAAATCGAGTTACCCTGTTTCCTGTGCACAGCCTATTATTTCCAGGTTTTAGGATTTTTCAGTTTTTGCAAAATCGATTTTTGAATCGATTTTTATTATAATTAATACATTGTATTAATATATTTTAGTATGTATATGTATAGTATATATGTATGTGTGAGTGTGGGTCAAATTTGGAGAGAAATGGTGGTGTGTGTGTGTAGTTGTATATATATACATATGTATGTATATATGTATCCTGTGTGTGTGTGTGTTTGGGCCAGGTTGGTTCCAGAAAATTGGAACCCTTCTCCTCCCTACTGTCCTGTGTTCACTTCCCCTCTCTCTCACTGTCTCACTCTCTCTCTCTCTCATTCAGTCTCTCTCTCTTTCCCTTGTCTCTCTCTCTCTTTCCCTTTGTCTCTCTCTCTATGTCTCTATATATATAGGTATATATATATAAGTTTATATATATATATGTATATACATATATGAGATATATGTATATATTGTACTAGTTTACTTAGGTCAATATATATATATATATATATGTATGTGGTTGTATTATATATGTTATTCATATATTGGGTATATGGATATTGGGTGGTGGTTAGATAGTGTATATCTATATATATAGATATATATATATATATATATATATGACTCCTAGTTATAGGTTTATATGAAAACCCCATCATTAGCCTATGGCCTAGGATTTCTAGCCTATGGCTTGGGGCTAGCCCTAATGGCCCAAAACCCAACTTGTTGACCCTTGATTACTAAGAGTTGACCAAAGTCAACCTAGGGTCAAACTTGACCTAGATTGAACTTGAATTAAACCTAGAATGACTAGTTTGACATTGGTTGACCTAACTTGACTAGTAGACCTAGTTTGACTAAGATAATTGACCATTGTTGACCAAAGTCAACTATAGGTCAACCATGACCAAATTGACCTAGAAATAGCTTGGATGAACATAGAAGGACTTATTGACTAAGATTTGACTAAACCCTAGGCTATTAACTAGTTGGTTTAGGGTTGACCTATATATAAGTATATTATTGTGACTTGGGTTTTGTGGAAGACCTGTGTAGATTAAGATATGTATGGGGTTAAGTTAGATACTTAGAGTTGAGTCATGACTTGAGATTGGAATGTGGGATTAGCTTGAATATAGGATTAAGGTTGGTATTATATATATGTATATATATGTGTGGTATACTTGTATAGGTATTGGTTATACCTTAACCTTGTGGTATTGACTTAGATAGTTGACCATTGACTTAATCACCTTGCTGACTAGTCTTTGTTTGACCCAAAACCCTAGTTAGTCTAAATTTGACCTAGATTGATCATGTTGACTAGTATTTGACTAATTTGATTAGAGTGTTGACCAGGAGTTGACTTCAACCTAGATTAAACTTGTTTGACCTTGTTTGATCTTGTTTAACCTCATTTGACTTAGTGTGACTTCCTGTGACCTAGTTTGACTATTAGAGTTGACCAAGAGTTGACTTTTGACCAGATTGACCTAGAATCATGTAGTGTGCATTGTATACTTTATTTTTACCATTGTGGATACATTGTGACTTGTATTGCTCTGATTAGGAGCCAGACACCTCTCCTCAGACTGCATATTCTCTACAGACATTCATACAGCAGGCGAGTACATTCTCTGACCGTTTCATACTTGTTCAGGCTTTACTTCTTGCTCTAGATTACTTTACTTGTTGCTGTCACGTTGGTAACACGGATTGGTACTATATGGATCTTTACATGAGATGTTATCCCCCTCGGGAGCATCGGGTACTTCATGTTATGTGTGTTTCACTATCATCATGTACTCCTATGCTTTCATTATTCATGTACACTCATGTGATCATGTACTCTCATGTTTACTGAGCTCTCATGTATACTATCATGTGCACCCTTTTATGGGCCCCATGTGATATCATGTACAATAACGTAACTTGTATAGATCCTTGTGTATTGATTGGGGTACGGGGGAGTAGAAGTGGACATGTGAATAATTCCAAAGTAGTGTAGTCATGTACAAACTCAGTAGTATAGTCATGTATAAATTCTAGCCATTCACATGCCTATCTTGTACTCTACATCACTAGTCACTATAGTTCTCTATATACAGTAGATATTTCATTACAGCTATCTCTTTTACAGCGTACATTTCCTTTCAGCAGTTCATGTATCTTACTCTATTGCCTGTATCGTATTTCCTAACCTGATATGCACTGCGTGAGATGTATTGTGCTCGTTCCCGTCCTGATTGGACCTGTTGAAAATATTACAGAGGATGAGGATGAGGCCCTGGTGTCTACCTATTATGGAGCAGGACTAGATGATACTTATGTTGTGGACCCTCAGCAGGATCCACCTACAGCTGAGGAGGATGTTCCAGTAGTCTAGACCAGTTTAGTCTAGGCAGTCTTTCTATATTTACATTTTGTCTCACATTCTGTGTTGTATTTTAAGATGTGGAGATGTATAGACACTTAGACTTTTTGTATTATGAGTTGTCAGTTCTGGATATTGTGTTGTACTAGACACTTAGACTTATTCATCTATGATACTGTTCTCTTGAGTTACTATCTATCTATCTATCTGTCTGTCTTTCGTTCTTCTACCCTAGATGTGATTGAGATGTATATTGTTATGTCACCTCCGTTCGGAGAGTATAAACTGTACAGGTACTTGATATTGATAGATGATTGACCTAGGACAGCGTTCTACCGCCGACACTGTGGCGTAGGCTGGGCGTTGTTACGTTCTCGTACCCTAACAGTGGGTGCGGGTCGTGACACATGATCAACCCTAGGATATTTCAATCACGTTACAGCCCGTAGGCAGACAATAATAAGGTATGCAATACGAGCTAACAGGTGCTCGCCGGCTAAACGCCTCAAAATAAAAGTTTTACAATAGAGTGGAAGAGCAAAAATAAACCCACTCGTTGCCCTGGTCACGCCTGATGATCACCATCGGGCTGGAAGGTCGGTAGGACCTCTGAGGTAGCTCCGAAATCTGGCCACACAAAACCAGCTGGGTCAGATCCCAGAAAGAGCAAGTGCCACAAAGGATGCTTCACTTAAGAACTAAAACTAGCATATTAGAAATATATTTAAAGCAGTTAAAAGAATTGAAAGTAAAAGAATAACAACAGTCATAATGGAGTACGAATGAACCATTCAAGTAGCCAGGTCACAACCCTTAAAACAAACAAGGACCAGGGTTGCAACCCTTCACCTGAATAGAACTCCGTCTCCAATCTTGTTGGTAAGGTATAACATTACAAGCATGACGTGGGGTACAATAAGACAATAAACGAAAAGAGGACTTAGAACTGTTCCGGAAGCCAGATTACTACCCTTAAACCAGATAAGGACCAGGGTTATAACCCTTCGCCTGAACCGAACTTAGCCTTTGATCTTTATTGTTAAGAGTGACAATCATGCGATCAAGCTTGCAATAATCAAGCACTGAAACCATACAATACAATCGTTCCCGGCCAATCATTGACTACAGCTTTCTACATTAGCTAACTAGGGTTTTCACAACATACAGTGAGACGTTCCTCCAGTCACAAGCCCTGCAGCTAATCCAGGTTATCCAGGCGACTTGGGTTCATTAAGTAGTACATCGTTCTTTCCATGTATCAGTGAATTTAGACTTGTGCCCTACTCGTCGGCAGGCTACAAGTCCCACAATGGTGGCCGAGATAACGGGATCGCCTGTAGCTGGAGAAATCTCTCACGACTACTGAATTATTCTAATTATTAGCCTTAGCCATTTACAGTAGGTACCCCTGACCGTGGTACTCAGGGATCCTTGTCCTAGACATGATGCAAATACTACCGGTTTAATTGTACAGACACAATCATCCACGGTGTCCAGGTCATCGAATCTTGTCATGTTCACTGTCAGGAGTGTGTCGCGTCGGGCCACTATCATGTCATGTCAAAAGTGCACCAAAACGGGTCACCATTATGTCAAGGAATAATTAATTTAGCATAAGTACACATTTAATAATTAAATATTAGAAGGGCATGGACTGTGGGGGACTCATGCGGCTCGGGAAATCTCCATGCGTCCCGCAGTCACTTGCCCATATGCGGTTAAGCAATTAATTGCTTGCATGCGGCTGGAAAACAGCCAAGCAAATATGCATATGCGGCCGGGCTATAAACAAGCATGCAAGCAAAAGCATGCATTAAATATAATGCATTGAATATAGATTTAGATTATATGCATTAAAATATAAAATACAATGCATTATATTATAGAATACAATGCATTATAATACATTAAAAGGGATTAGCTTACAGCACATTAATGTATGCATCATAATGTGGGATAACATGCGGCTGGCATTGCATGCCTAATATAATGCATTATATTGCATTAAATGTAGGTTAGCATGTGGTTGGCTCTCATGACTGCTATAATGCATTATATGGATTACATGCGACACACGTTTGAATAGCATGCCAATGCTTTTAGCATAAAAAATTTCATGCAAGAATTCAGTATGGTTAGAAGGAATGGCCATGCGGCTAGCTCAGGGATTCCTTAGGAAAATGCATGGAAAAATGCATTGAGAAAGAATGCATCAAAAAAAGAGTACATTAAATAATTTCTTCAAGCCTATGCGGCTCATTATTGGACCTATATGCGGCTATGATGCTTTAGGAAATTCACAAGGTTATGCGGCTGACTACATTTGGATGAATGCATTTAATACATGTTAGTGAATGCATTAAGAGAATGCATTGTTTATTACTTAAATGCATGCTAGTCCTGCTTGCTTTTGGAGGAAGCTTTATTAAAAGCATTAAATGCGTGGTATGCTTGTTTTAGAAAATGCATTCTCAAATGCATTAAATGCATGGTACTGAATGCTTTAAAATGCATTCTTAAATGCATACATTATTAGAATAGGCATTAAAATATTCATTTAAAATATGGCATGCATTAGTATAATACAATATAATATTAAGGTAATATTTATAGGAAAGCCATACGGTTCATAGCTAAATGGATGCAGTGAGAAGACTATGCATTGCTAACGCTAATGCATGCGGCTCACTTTGCTGGGATGGCCATATACGGCTCTGCTTGGTATTCCAAGCAAATGCACAGGCTAGTTCATTCTTGTGCTAAGGCATTAATTTCCCAGGGCACATGAATGCTTTGGAAAGCCTTTGCATTTATTATTAATACAATTAATGCCAATGCACTAATGCATTGATTTGACATGTGGCTAAAGTTAAAGTGTTGGCATGCATGCATTACTACAATACGTTAACCATAGGCATGCGGCTGAGGCTAAGGCCATATGCGGCTCTGGCAAAATTCTGTAGGTCAAATTTGGACCAAACGGAATTCTCTACAACGTTAGATCATCAACTTAGCAAAATATGCAAGTTTGATAGATCAAAAATACTGGAAACCGAAATAACACAAAGCTAGATCTACAAAATTTACCCATGGAAATAAAAAATGCTAAATACTAAAGTGGGTCAGAAACACATGAGGAAAACAATGGAACAATAAAATGGACTTCCTCCATGAAGAAAGGTGCACTTGCCTAAGCTCTCCCTCTCTCTTTCTTTCCTGGTGGTTGAAGAAGTAATGGTGGAGAGAGAAATGTTAGTAGGATATTTAATGAAGAGGGTGGTGGTAGGTGGGATATTTAATGAAAGTGGTAGGTGGGAGTGGTTTGGTCCGCTCAAAACCGAACCATGCAAAACCAAGCCAAACCAAGTCAAGATAAACCAATCAAGGAAATGCCAAAATAAATCAAGCAGAGAGACATACAATACGGGTCTAAATACGTACACGTATACCGAGATACGTGATACGAACAATGGTCATTACAGAAATCCTGGTACATAGGAATTTTAGGCACATAACCATAACATATGTCTAAAGTTCTACCAAAAATATTTGAGAGCTCGAAGTGCTCCGTAAGTAACCGAAAACTAGCCCGCAAAAGAATTGGTTCAGTCTGGATACCCTGTAGCAATACGAACACCTCAGACAAACCATGTAGAACCACGTGGGCAGCCAATTGGAGATAAAAGTAGACACGTAGGGCTTTGAGTTAATTTTGATTTCGTATGAAACAGACATAGAAAAGTATATGAAACCTTGTGTACAAGTCATCCTACATGTTGTGACAATTTCAGCACAAGTTCGGTCGACTTCGAGTGCCTTGTACCAACCATAAGGAGTTTCTTGGCTCATCGGGAACGTGCTGGGGTTTTAGGTGGAGTCTTAGGGTCGAGAGGAAGAAAGGGTTGGAGGTGGTCAGGAAGTTGGATTTCTATCGAATAAAAAAATATGTGCAAAAAAAGAGAAATAAAAGGGACGTTCTCAGTTTTGGGCGATTTATATCTATTAAACCGAACAAAAAAAAGGGAGGGGCACAAGTTTACATGAGAAAAAGGATTTATGAAAGATTTGGTTTTGGTTTGCTGAGATTTGGTTGAGCATTAATAGCGATTTCAAAATATATGCTAGATTATGCATCAAAAGATTTAAATTGTTTCCAAAAATGGAAACGAAAGATTTGATTGGGTTTAAATCTATTTGGCTGTACAAAATCTAAACAAAATCTATCTAAATTCCTAATATGTTGTAGCAACCTAGTATATGCTAGCTCTACCAAGGCTAGTTGACCTAGGTTTGAGTCGGTAGAATTTATTGACCCAAAATAGGCTCCAAAAGTATAATAATTGGGTCTTCACTACCAAAATAAGTCATATCAGCGACGTAATTAGCGACGCCAAATTAAAACATCGCTAATATTTTTGGATTTAGCGACTCCTAAAATATGCGTCACAATACGTCGCTGGTAGCGACAAACAGTGACATATTGCAACTACATTTAGTGTAATAAAAACCAACGTCGTTGATTTGTCGGAAAACGTCTCTAGTTGTATTAGTTCAGCGACGTTTAGCATCGCAACGATTATTAAGTCGCCGAATATTAAACGATTACCGACGCTTGGTGACGTATTTTTGGACGTCGCTAATTTCTGATAAAAAGGGTTTCCTCGGTTCGACTTTTTATTTCTCCCTCTCCCAAAATTTTTTGTTCCCGCCCCTCTTTCTCGACCTCGACGACAGCCACCCCCTTTCCTCCGGTGCCGCTCATCCTCCTCCTCCACCGCGAGCCCCTTCTCCTCCCTCCGGCGAGCCCGTTCTCCTCCTCCTCTTCCACCGCGAGCCCCTTCTCCTTCTCCACCGCGAGATCCACATCCTCCTCCTCCTCCACCACCGCGAGGAGACTGAAGATAAACCCTAACCCTAATTGAGGTGTTTTTCGTGTCCAAAATGGACACGAAGACACATTACGACCATGTGTTCACTGATACAGTGTGTTCGTAAGGTTTTGGACACTTTGTGTCCATTTGTTGGACATGTGGGCACCCGCAAGCATGCATATATATGTATTTCACCTCTGTACACTTAATCTCCTCCTCCTCCACCATCGAACTTGTCCTCCTCCTCCTCTTCCACCACAGTGAGGAGACTGAAGGTAAATCCTAACCCTAATTGAGGTGTTTTTCGTGTCCAAAATGGACACGGAGACACGTTACGACCATGTGTTCACTGATACAGTGTGTTCGTGAGGTTTTGGACACTTTGTGTCCATTTGTTGGACACGTGGACACCCCCAAGCTTGCATATATATGTATTTCACCTCTGTACACTTAATCCCCTACATACACTTATGTATTTTCGTATTAATTTGGATTTGCATATTGGGTTTGGGTTTCGATATAGTGTTTGATACATTGTTTTACCTTGCAACATTCCTACACTTATTTTAGACAACAAGTATATGAACCAATTAGTCAACATCTATTTGTCAAAGTATGGTACTCCATTCTTCGTAAGTTCTAGCTATATATGTCTCTCAAGATCCAATACTCAAAAGTCCCAAGAAGAAGAAGAAGAAAAGAATAAAATGACATCGCTCAACACCCTATGACAACTCTTTATAGAATTGTGTTAAAGTGTGAGTTCTACAGTATGGTTCTCTTTGTAGAATAAAATAACATCGCTCAACCCTATCGATCCTCCATACAAGTCTTCCCTTATCTATTGTCTTAAAGTGTGAGTTACAGTATGGTTCTCTTTGGTGAATTGTGCCTTATTATAGTCCCTGCAGCCATTCGACTGGCGAGGCAGAAACTATGCAGTCGTAGATAAAGTTGACTGTCATCCGACCCTCATCCCTCGGCAATTATAATTATATTATTTGTGACTATCGATCTTACCAGATGGCACCCATAACCCGAGGAGCGGCACGTCGTTTGAGAAAACAGTGAATGCTGAGGTGGCTCCTCCTACAGTTGAGGAAGAAGTGGCACCGGTTGCTAGTGAGACTGGGAGTTCTATTCATCCATCACCGGTAGTTAGTGAGACCGAGAGTTCTCTTCATGCAGTCCTTGCAAGGGACGACCTCTCTCCTCGCGCCAAAAATCTCGCTTTTTCGAGGTGGTTGCGTGAACGTATCACTGAGCGTTTGTGTGAGTAGCGTGGTTCTCATTAGCTATTAGTACTTATTTGTATTGGACTATTTGTATTGGGTTGTTTTTGTATTAGACTATTTGTATTGGACTATATATATGAATTAGAACTGTGTCAATCTCTGGATTATATTGGATTACGACATGGTGATCAGGACATAGTCCCTACAGCCATTCGACTGGCGAGGCAGAAACTATGTATCCGTAGATAAAGTCGACTGTCCTTCGACCCTCATCCCTCGGCAATGATGGTACGACAACCCAACCGGAGAGGATAATCTGAGAGATCCATCTGAGAGGGACGTATACTCTGAGAGATCACCTTTACAAGAATTATATCAGTAGTGGGATCGAGTGTTGGAGAAGATATTATCAAAGTATACGTCCTACTCAGATGGGTCTCTCACCGTTACTATTTTTTCCTTATAGCATGATGGATGTGCTCCGTCCACAGATTCTTGCTCCGAGCTAAAACTTTGTCTCGACGCTCAAGTGGACATCTTTGGTGTAGAGCTCGAGTGAGAAATTCCTGACAGCATGGTGGCCTCCTTTGTTAAAGTATCCGTGCTCATCCCACATTGGTTGTGGGACGAGCACGAATACTTTAACAAAGGAGACCACCATGCTGTTAGGAACCTCTCACTCGAGCTCTACACTGACGATATCCACTTGAGCTCCGGGGCAAAGTTTTGGCTCGGAGCAAGAATCTGTGGACGGAGCACATCCACCATGCTGTCAGGAAAAAATAGTAACGGTGAGAGACCCATCTGAGTAGGACATATACTTTGATAATATCTCCTCCAACACTCGATCCCACTACTGATATAATTCTTGTAAAGGTGATCTCTCAGAGTATACGTCCCTCTCAGATGGATCTCTCAGAGTATCCTCTTCGGTTGGGATGTGTTCTGAGCCATCTGTTCTCACAGAGGGTCCTATTTTGGATTCTATATTTTGTATTTTGGTTTCTGTATTTTGTATTTTGGTTTCTGTATTTTGTATTTTGGTTTCTGTATTTTGTATTTTGGTTTCTGTATTTTGTATTTTGTATTTTGGATTCTGTATTTTGTTTTTTGGTTTCTGTATTTTGGCTCCAGCTCCATTTGCATTAATCTACGGTACGACATGGTGATCAGGATATAGTCCCTGCAGCCATTCGACTGGCGAGGCAGAAACTATGTAGCCGTAGATAAAGTTGACTGTCCTCCGACCCTCATCCCTCGGCAATGATGATACGACAACCTATCAGAATCCTCGACTCTCTTTCGCTTATTGGATATTGACCCAGCTTCCAATCTCTCATTTCCCTCTGGGTCCACTCTACTTCCAATCTCTTTCTCTTTAATACACGGATCTACAGAATCAATACCATCCAAGGAAGGCAAAACTGAATCAGCATTGTCTTCCGGATCATCCTCATCAAGGCATAACGGGCTGCTCAGCGTGCCCAGCTTCTTCAACTTCTCACTGGCTGCAGAGTCGAAATGGGAACAGGTCTTCTTTGCCGGCCCGGAGCTCTGACTCACACTCGTCGCCGTGCTACTGATTTCCTCTCCTCCTCTGACGCGGGTCATAAGAAAAGAAATTTCGTACCTCTTCTTCACATAAACATCATTGTCGCCTTGTACTCGAGCCTTCTCGTCTGTGACGCTATCCGACTTCTCGGTGCCTACATTGTCACTCGAATCTCCCGTTTGACTCGTATCGTCCTATTTTTTGCCTGCCTTTTCGCTTCCTGTCTTACAATCATCTGCTATCACCGCCGACTCATTCGACTCCTTCTCCGATGACTTCGAGAAGTTGGATAGCGTAACAGACGAGGAGGCTAGGCTCGAGTACAAGACGGCAATGATGTTTATGTGAAGAAGAGGTACAAAATTTTTTTTCTTATAACCCGTGTCAGAGGAGGAGAGGAAACCGGTAGCGCGGCGACGAGTGCGAGTCAGAGCTCCGGGCCGACAAAGAGGACCCGTTCCCATTTCGACTCTGCAGCCAGCTAGAAGTTGAAGAAGCTGGGCACGCTAAGCAGCCCGTTATGCCTTGATGAGGACGATCCGGAAGACAATATTGATTTAGTTTTGCCTTTTCCTCTCCTCCACCATGGCTATGGACCCATCATGCTCCTCCCTACTTCCATTCTTCTTATTTGACTCTCTCAGGCACATATGATATCCAGCTCAAGTGTAGAGTCGGGGGAGAAAAAGTGGATAGGAAGAGAAGGGGGAAGCAGCACAGCCGACGGCATGACCCAGAGGAAGTACAGAGGTTTTCTTCAACATACATAGGAGAACTATAAGGATATATCTTTTCACAATATGTCATCTTATCAAAGACCCTTAATGTGACAACCATGTTACCGCGGTGTCGGAAGACTAACATGTCATAATTTTCTAAGCCGTGTGTTTTGACATAATCCTTCCAACTCTTTCCTCCTATGTCGTAATCTTGTATTATTACATAGAACTGAAATCCGGTTGGAGGATTATGTCAAAACACACGGCTTATAAAATTATGACATGTTAGTCTTTCGACACCGCGGTAACATGGTTGTCACATTAAAGGTCTTTGACAAGGTGATATGTTGTGAAAAGATATATCCTTATAGTTCTCCTCGTATGTTGAAGAAAACCTCTGTACTTCCTCCGGGTCATGCCGCCGGCTGTGCTGCTTCTCCTTCCTCTTTCTGTCCACTTCTTCTTCCCCGACTCTACACTTAAGCTGGATATCTTATGTGGCTGAGAGAGTCAAATAAGAAGAAGGGAAGTAGGGAGGAGCAGATAGGTTCAGAGCCATGGTGGAGGAGAGGAGAAGGAAAATGCTTGATCAGAACTTAAGGTGGAAAAGTTGTGACATTGATAGCGTGAGAGAGGGAGAGGGTGGAAAAGATCTTCTCCCCCGACTCTACACTTGAGGTGGATATCATATTTTGGTTTCTATATTTTGGCTCCAGCTCCATTTGTATTAATTTACGGTACGATATGGTGATCGGGACATAGTCCCTGCAGCCATTCGACTGGTGAGGCAAAAACTATGTAGCCGTAAATAAAGTTGACTGTCCTTCGACTCTCATCCCTCGACAATGATGATACGACAACCTATCACTATATCTTATATAGTAGTATGATGATGTCTTAGTATTACATTATGTGAGTTCATCTTGATTCTGTTACATTTTTCAGATACTAGATACGATAAGAACATATACTACACCATATGTACAGAACATAGATGATTCACACTAATGTATGCTAGAATGAATTTTGGGTTGTGTTCTGAGCCATTCGTTCCCATATTTTGTGTGATTGTTGTAGACTTGGTTATAGGGACTGAAACCTGTGTACAGAGAGAAATGGACATTCTGTGATTGTTTGGATCCTATTCTACAGTGAGAAATGGTTATCTTTTTAAACTGCAGGAAGAAATGGATATTCTGTATTTTATTTTTTTGCAGATTTATCGACGTTTACCGACGTCCTCCGACCCTCATCCTTCGGCAATGATGATATGACAACCTATCACTATATCTTATATAGTAGTAGATGATGTCTTAGTATTACATTATGTGAGTTCATCTTGATTCTGTTACATTCTTCAGATACTAGATACAATAAGAACATATACTACACCATATGTACAGAACATAGATGATTCACACTAATGTATGCTAGAATGAATTTTGGGCAGTGTTCTGAGCCATTCGTTGATAGCGACCCCGAAAGTATGCGTCACATTACGTCGCTGATAGCGACAAACAGCGACATATTGCGACTACCTTTAGTGTAATAAAAACCAACGTCGTTGATTTGTCAGAAAACATCGCTAGTTTTATTAGTTCAGCGACGTTTAGCGTCGCAAAGATTATTACGTCGCCGAATATTAAACGAATACCGACGCTTTGTGACGTATTTACGGACGTCGCTAATTTCTGATAAAAAGGGTTTCCTCGGTTCGACTTTTTATTTCTCCCTCTCTCTAAATTTTTTGTTCCCGGCCCTCTTCCCCGACCTCGACAGCCCGACCCCCTTCCCTCCGGCGCCGCTCATCCTCCTCCTCGACCGCGAGCCCCTTCTCCTCCCTCCGGCGAGCACCTATCACTATATCTTATATAGTAGTAGATGATGTCTTAGTATTACATTATGTGAGTTCATCTTGATTCTGTTATATTCTTCAGATACTAGATACGATAAGAACATATACTACACCATATGTACAGAACATAGATGATTCACACTAATGTATGCTAGAATGAATTTTGGGTTGTGTTCTGAGCCATTCGTTCCCATACTTGGCAATTAAGCTATTCGACTGGCAAGGCAGAAACTATGTATTCATAGATAAAGTTGACGGTCCTCCGACTCTCATCCCTCGGCAATGATGATACGAAAACCTATCACTATATCTTATATAGTAGTATGATGATGTCTTAGTATTACATTATGTGAGTTCTGTTTGCCATTAAAATTGTTTGATTGAAAACTTTAACACAAACAGAACAGTGTTACAATATAGGACTTAGATGTAGTCCTAGGAGTACACTTTTGTTTAATCTGGGTCCTTAGTGCCAATGGAGCGAGTGGTAATGCGTTGACTCCGTTGACGGGCTGACGACGGTTATCGGTTCTCTGAAGCTGTAGATTGCTCTGGGTGCTGGAGCTTGCCGAGAGGAGGAAGACGTTGAGTGTCTGTCTCTCTGGTGATTCTCTGTGGATTCTGTGCGTTATCCGTGTGTGTAGGTAAGAAGGAAATGATCCCTCTATTTATAGCTGGGCAGGTTGGCTGCTCATGTGCGTATATGTAGGATGCGCCGGTACGTGGGGATACCACGTGAAGATTACTGATGGAGGCGCATGGATGATGCGCCCTACTCGAGGGGTTGAATTCTTCATACTGCTGTTGTGAGCCGACACGTAGCAAAGAAGAAGATCTTTCTGTTGCTGAAATCTTGGATGAGTTGAGTCAAAGGACACGTGTCGTCGACTCATGGCTCGGAGATCTCGGATCTGATGGGGGATGATTTGGTAGGATGCGCCTTGGATTGGGCGCATGATGAGATTTTGGCTCGTGACCTTTAGGAGTCACGAACCATTCTGGGCGCATGGCTTTTGAGGCGCATGCGAGTGACTTTTCTTCTGTCTTTCGGGATCAGAGATTAGTCTGGGGCGCATGGCTTTTGAGGCGCATGCAAAGCTTCAACTGGAGACTCATCTTCTGTCTTTAGGGATCAGTGAAGGGTCTGAGGCGCATGCGGATGGTTGGGTGGCCACGTGGCAGTAGCCGTCGGGGTAAAGTCATGATGATGCTGACGTTGTGGACGCTTTGTTTTCTGCAAAAGCTGTCAACCGTTCAGGCTTGGGGAGGTGTGCTGCCAACTCTGTCAGTTCAGCATTTAATGTTGGTAACATTCGATGGACAGCTGAGTGGGCGCGTTGGTTGACGTTCTACTAGGCGTATGGGGACGTATGGGGGCGCATCCTCTGTGATGCGCTCGGTACAGGGCACATCTATGGGAGGCGCTTGGTGTTTGAAGGGGTGTGATGCGCTGTCCAGCCGGCGCATCCGATACGCCTTTAATGATACGGCTGTTTCGCTTCTCGAGTGCTTTTAAATAGCCGTTTGGCTGAAGTCGAGGCGTCCGGTTCATCCATTTAATGTGAGTTCATTGTACGGAATTCGAAGAGCCATCCACTTGGCGCATGGGTTTGATCTGCCCGGCCTATAAATTGTGGCATGGAGAGAAGGTTGGCCTCTCACTCACTCACGTACTTCCAATCATGATCTTGGGTTCTCGGGTGCATTCTGTTGACGAAGTGTTCCCGAGGGTGAAAATGAGACACCATGTCGTCGTTTCTACACTTGGAGGTGACTGTTACATCCAAAAGACGGAGTCGAGGGCTTCTGAGGCAGGCGGAAGGTGCCTGTTGCATCCAAAGATAGGGATGCTCGGACTTCGTCTCTGTTGTTCTGGAAGGGCCGTAGATCGGAATGGCGGTGCTAGGCTCTTTCTTCCTTCAAAGTGGGTGTCGCCCACTCTGGTTGTGTTGAAAGCTGCTCCTTTAGCCATATTTCGATTACGGTCTTCCTTGGTCTTTGGAGGCTCTTTCGAAGCCTCCCCTGGCCACAGACTTGTGGTGCTCTTCTCTTCCTTGGTTCCAACCAGAGGGTAAAATGCTTTGTTTAATCGAAGCACTTATCAGGTGAGCCTGGCTGGAAGAGCGGCACATAACTGGGCTGCTGAAGGGATGCACATAACTGAGCTGGATGCACATAACTTAGCTGCTGAAGAGATGGTGGGATGCGCCTGGTTGGAGGCGCATGGTATCTGCTGTGCCTAACTGGCGGCGTATGGTGACTGCTGCGCCTATCTGGAGGCACATGGTTGCCGCTGGCTGTAGACTTAGGATCTTTTCTTTGTAGAAATTCTCCTTTGTACAACCTTTTCTAGACATGTAATAGACTTTTGTATATAAATAAAAAGTTCTTCTTCAAATGTCTATACTTATTGACTTTGCTGTGAAGTGTTCTGTTCGAGTTCTGGCGCATGTAGTGTCTGACGCATGGGCTTTCTGGTTGTAAAATTCTATGCTTCTACAAGACCCCCTTCAAAGTTTTCAAAACTTTTGAATAAGTTTTGGAATACTTTGAATAAGAAGAATGGCGATCAGGGCGCACGGTTGTTGGGCGCATGCCTGTTCGGGCGCATGCTCCTCTCAGTTAATGCATATGATGATGCCTTGGTAACCGAAAAGATTAATGATGATCTTTTGGTTGTATTTGCTGTTATCTCTTCACAAAACCCGAGGCGACGGCTGAGATCACTCGTCATCGGTTCACGCGTGCGACCACGGCCTATAAATAGGTGAGAGATGGAGAGAGAGAGGGTTCTTCTGCTCTGTGCCTTTGCCTCCTTTAGAGTTCTTCTTCAAAACCCTAACTTCCTCCTCTTTGAGAGAATGGCTCCCAAGACTCCTCGCGGTGGTGCTGGCAAGGGGAAGGAGAAAGAGAAGGAGCCTGTAGAGGCTGTCGTGAGTGACATTCCTCGCCCGCCTGTCGAAGTTCGGCCGGCGGAAGTCGGTGAGCTTTATTGTCTTCTATCGTTCTTATTTGCCTGATGATGTATTGAGATCTTTTCCGCCGACGTGCATAGGCTCAGGCCTTTATCATGCACCGTGGTTTTAGTTGCTGACGCGCATGGGTTTTGTACCCTGATGATGCGCCGAGGCTCTGTCGCTGACGCACATGGGTTTAAACCCTGATGATGTGCCGAGGCTCTACCGCTGACGCGCATGGGTTTAGACCCTGATGATGTGCCGAGGCTCTACCGCTGACGCACATGGGTTTAGACCCTGATGATGCGCCGAGGCTCTACCGCTGACGCGTATGGGTTTAGACCCTGATGATACGCCGAGGCTTCTTTTTCAGATGCGCTTGATACGCGCTTTTGACGAGAATGAAGCTCTGATCTTTGTGTCGTCTCTAATATCTTTGCATTTTTGTCAGTGTCGATGACTATCCTACTCTTGAACGAAGTGCTCCTGGACGCCGCGCTCTGCCAGATGGGAGTAGATTATGATGAAGAGGTGATAAACCCTGCTCAAGCGGTTATTATGCTGGATCAGCATCCCGAAAGAATGGTTCAAATTCGGGAACAACATCACGGGTTCCTCAAACGAATGATGGAACGTGGTGTTCTGAAATCTGCCACTTTCGATAAAGTGACCTTCTTAAAGCCTGAATTCCTGTTCGGAGACCGCCTTTCTTCTACTGAAGCCAAGGTGCTGAAGGTCAAAGAAGACTGGTTCTTTACAGCCAGGGGTGTGCATATGACCGTCAGGCAGCTCGAACGTCAGTGGCCTTTGTTAGCTTTCTGTCGTCTTGCTTCCAAGAGGAGAATGTCCTGAGACATTACTCCATCTCAGGGGGGACCGGTAGCAGGCATCATCAGAATTGATTCTTCTTCTAATCAGAAGGATACTCTGGCCGCCTCGCGAGCTGGTACCTCTTTCACCTGGCGGACACTTCGTCCTGGGAGTATTTATAGTGATGTTCCCGTCAATACTTTTGCATTGGGTGCCTCGACTTTTGCTCGTCGCATGTTGTTGATGGAACAATCATCCCCCAAGGGAGACTTTCGGGTAGAGGGTTGGTGTCATTATGTTTCAAAATGGAACAAACTGACACACTGGATCATGTCGCAGTTTCAGACTGAGCTCCAAGAGATTGGGCTGACCGCCGCGATCCGTGCCACTCAGGCAGGTGTAGAAATTAACAGGCACATGTTCCTTGCGCTTTTGGAGATGTTTGATACCCATACTGGGACCTTCTTCACTCCAGTGGGGGAGCTGGGGCTCGCGCTTCATGAGATGTACGAGGTATCAAAACTCCTCTGGGATCGGAACCTTACGAGGAGTACTTCCCGACCAATGAAGAATTCCAGGTCTTGGGGGACAAAGCTGATGAGATGATGGTTGTCTTCAAAGAAGTAGCGAGTCACCACTACTATATGCAGAAGAAGGATAGGGGCGGGACACAGCCTCATGTGACTGCTTGGAGAGATCACATCTTTAGGCAGGACAAAGAGGATCCTTCCTATTTTTCTACTCCGCCGATACTTTCTCGTAACGAGGTGCTTTCCGAAATGAGCAGGTTAGGCGAGAAGAATCCCTGGAAGAACGAGGACCAGCAGTCGGATGAACGCTCTTATAGCTGTTTTTGGCATCTTACCTATCGGATGTCGCCAAAAGCAGTATTAGTTGCGTACCTTATGGTTTGGCGCCGGGATCATGTCTTCTCAGGTGGGAGGGTGACTCGGAACTTAATTCTGCCGGCTGTGAAGTTGGCCTTTGGTCGTCCTTTAGCTTTACTCCCCGCAATGGTGTGTAACCTGCTGCGGGGTCTACGAGAGTTTGCGGGAGATGTCGTTCATGAGCGAGGCAAAAACAACAACTTCCCGCGTGCCGAACTACCGTTTCATTATTTGATGGGGTGGTTAATTTTACACCACCCCAATATGATGAGCCCGGGTTCGGAGGAAGACCACAGGTCCGGAGATGCATTCCTCCGACGTTTCCACCGGAGGAACTGGTCGCACACTGGTGTTCCTGTTTGTAAGAAAGTTTTATCCCATCTTCAGGGATGGGAGATCGCCAAAGTTGGTCCTGTCTTTTTCGATTTTGAGGCCAACGAAGATCTGATGGACTCGGGTGAAGATGCCACCACTCTGTCTCCATGGGGATTTCGCTGGTTGCAAAGTATCCGGCCGTCCCATTTGGTATATCGGAACAGGAACCAGTGTTACCTGGAACCGTATTTGCCGAGCCGCTTTGCAAGGCAATTTGGGTACGCTCAATTGATGTTGGATAATCCCAGTATCACCTTGGGGTACGTTGGAAGTTTGCTGGATGGTGCACGAGCTTGGCATTACTATAATACCGGATGTACTGGAGCCCGCTTTACGCTCCCTGTCCAGAATTCGCGTCCGCCGATTCTTTACTCAGCCGCCAGATTTTACTGTGCTATGGCTGCCGCGCCCGCCGGATATGATAGGGAGACCAGTTTTATTGCAGGAACCCATTTAGCGGTGGGTGCAGACACTTTGGCGAAGGCTCGATCGTACCGTCCGCCCGAGTCAGGTTATCGAGGCGCTCCCGCCGTATCTACCGGGGGTCAGGCAACAAAGAGTTTATAGGAGTTCGTCTTCTTCCGAAATACAACTCTATATGTTATTTGCCTTCAATCTCTCCTTCCCTGATGGAAAATGCAGCATGTGTGTTACTATAATTGGCCAATCACTCTCTTAAACATCAATATGTAGGAGTTTTTTTTACTCTATCGTGACTCTCTTGCAATGGTATTCTAGCTCGAGAAGAAAAAAATCTAAGTACAGTTGTAACTAAACCTTCCACCATGCTAATCTGATACGGCCGATACATATCCGATACGGCCGATACCTATCGGATGTGGTCGATACCGAATCGATAAGGCCGGTACGAATCCTAGCTATACGGGCGATATATATCGGATAAGACGATACCAATTCACTAAGGTCAATACCATCTGATACGACCAATACCAAACCGATATACCGATACTAATCTGCTACGAAGGCACGGTCTCAATATGGGTTTGTAGCACGGTCACATGGAAATGGAGTCTATCGTGTAGTTGCGTCTCTGATTTTGGGTCGTAAGGCAAACACTGATTTTGGGTCGTAAGGTAAACATGACTTGATAGGTTAACGTTGTTGTTGTAAGCACAGGATGGTCTAGAGACACAAAATAGGCCAAGGCGTCGGTCATAAAACTGATCCTAAGACAAGACTAGAAAGAAAATTGATAAGAAGGGACTCTGTTGCACAAAAGTAAATCAAACGTGTTGGTTTTGTATGGGTGGACGAGAAGCTCATTCCACCAGTACAGTTGAGTACTGACACCCACATAGTGTTTATGTGCAGGCACAGGTAGAAGCTCATGGCACGGAGCTCGCTTGGATGCGTCGAGGCACAGAGTCCTTGGCGATTCGTAGCGTGCGGCCGCATGGAGCCAAGACTTGTACGGGACATATCGATCAAACGAAAAGGCGTGCAGATATAAAGGTTGACTCTCCTGAATCGAAGAAGCAGAAGAAGGCATCGTCACCAACGGTGTCCTCGGACTCAGCATCTGCAGAGGTAAGGTGTCCCGTAAGGTCTGGTTTCAAGTTCAGCTTCTTATGTAATCAATGCTTCTCCCTTTTTTGTAGGAGCCGCTGAAAAGAAAGCCCCGTACTCCAAAATTTGGTGGGAGCAGGCCAAAGGAGATGGCGGACTCGTCTGAAGTGCGTATTCTGCTAACTATGATGTCTCCCATGGAGGAGAATCCCGAGGATGTTGTTGTAGAGATTCCAGCATCCCCGGATTATGTCAGAAGGGAAGCTGAGGATGCAGCAGCTTCCGAGAAGATGAAGGCCACATCGTCGGCCTTGGATGCCGAGGGTCCAACAGAATTGCAAGAACCTGTTGCGAGGGCAACAGGTATGGTTGGAACAGAGAAGAGGGTTGATTCCCCTCCTTGTCTTGATGAGGGGAAATCGGCGGTATCATCGCCGTGTCCTACCCCAGCCTCAGTAGTTGAGGTGGCTACCGATCAGGAGGTGGCGACAGATCCTGTCCCTGTAGAGGGATTTGATGACGAGACCCGTCTGCCGATCACAACCGCTGAGGTGGGTCAAGAGATAAGTGATGATCTCCCTATTCTGCCAGGGGAGGTATTGGCTGTTGATAGAACACTGGGGGCTGAAAAAGTGGCCGTTGACGTCAGTGGTTCTTCCGGGCTTGAAAAGGGCAAGGGTGTGGAACCCTCTGTTACTCCTTCTACTTGAGGAACTATCTCGACGCCTGTGCCGACTTCCTCTGTTCATTCGGCTCCTCGTGCTAGCAGTCCAGCCCCTGTTGATGAAGAGCCTATTGATGCCGAGGTTCAAGCCTCGCAGGTTGAGGTTGGCAGATCTTCTTCCGGTCCGCTAATTGTAGTAGCTCCTCCAACTCCTGCTATGACGCCACAGGTACTGGCGGACACAGACGAATATGTGAAATTCCTCGTCGAGGGGGTGTACAAAATACTACAGAGGGGTGTATCTGCGGTGATGGATGCCAACGGGAGCTTTGCGACGGCAAGAACTCTGGCAATATCCTGTATCGAGCTGATCCGCGTTTACCAAGGCCACGACCATATGGCCGAAATTCTGGAGGCTTCGATGATCGAGCTGGACGAGCGGCTTGTGGAACTTCAGCGCATCCAGCGAAATGACCTCTCCGTCCTGATAGATGTGGAGAAGGGGAAGTTGATTGCCGAGATCGAGTCTTCCTACCAGGCCACTGTGGGCATTTGGGAGCGCGAGGTGGCTGAGACTGAGGCTGCGATAGAGCAGTTGTCTCAGTCCACGAAGAAAATGATGGAAACGCGAGCTGCGTTGGATGCTAACATCGCAGAGATCAACACCCAGATGCGCCGCCTTGAGGACCAACGGGCCCGACTCAAGTTAGATGTCGAACGTGTCCGGGCTGAACACGCAGCATTCAAGAAGGAGGAAGCGACTTTTACTCAGCGAACTCTTGCCTTGGCTCAGCAGCGACAACAGCTTGATGAGAAGCATGAGAGCGAAACTTCCGCTGAGGCTGTTGAATTGATGCGTCAAGAAACTGAGCGTCGAGTCCTGGCGACTGTGGAGACCCGTACAGCCGACTTAAGACGTCGAGTCAGAGAGCTCTCAGCCCACCCTGGGGAGGTTCAGGGACTGTAGCTTCTCCCTTTTTTAAGTTATTTTGCAACCCTTGCTAGGGGATAGTGTAGTTTTGTACTCTCTCTCTTTTTTTATAGAAAATAAAGAAGTACACAACCTTTTTTTTGTGATGTATTCATTTTTGTTATTATGAACTTGATGATTTGTGTGGACCTATTATCTTTTGCGCACCTTGGTTTTTAGGTACAGATAATAAGTTTGAAGGAACCAACATGTTTGCTCAGAGATGATGTGGACATGGCAATCATTAGGTTCAAAATGATAGAATCTTCCTACTCAGAGGTATTATGGACGTGGTAGGAATGATCCTGGGGGATACGCTGAACAACTCAGAGGTGATGTGGACGTGGAAGTTCTGCGATCAATGTACGACAACGCAGGGGTTGTTTGTACGAGATGTTTACTCAGAGGTAATGTGGACGTGGTAAACATGAAGGGTAGCGTCGGCTTACGTAGCGTAAGATTCCGCTTTGTAGGGTGTAGAGGAACAACTCAGAGGTGATGTGGACGTGGTTGTCTTTCTACTGATGGATGCCACGGAACAGCTGGGTTCCAGAAGCGTATGAGTTTGTGGAAGGAGATTGTGTGAGCCCCGATAATTGGGCCCACAGATCCCCTTTGGGGAAGTACATGTCTGAAGGATGTCAAAAATAGTACTTCTTTAGGAACTTGCCGTTGATGGGCATCATGAACAAGTCCCCATTGGGTTTGGCGAGGCGGTAAGCACCGTTTGAGTATACCGTCTCTATGATGAAAGGTCCTTCCCACTTGGGCTCGAACTTTCCTGGTGTCTTGTGAGTTAACACCATTGGCCTTCTGACTGCTAAAACTAGGTCGCCAACTTGGAAAGTCCTCTGTTTGACCTTCTTGTTGAAAGCCTGTGATATACGGGCTTGGTAGAGTTCGATGCGTTGTTGAGCCAGGAGACGCATCTCATCGAGTGCCTCCAGTTCCCGCAGACGACGACGTTGATTGTCTTCTTCTGTGAGTTTGTTTGTTATTGCTACGCGGAGTGAGGGTATCTGGATCTCGAGAGGCAGTACCGCTTCGCTCCCGTAGACCAGGGAGAATGGTGTGTTGCCTGTTGGGGTCCGTACCGTTGTGCGGTAGGCCCAAAGGCATTCGCCAAGCTTTTTATCCCAGTCGCATTTGTTGGATGACACGACCTTTTTGAGCAGCCTAACGATAGTTTTGTTGAACGCTTCTGCTAACCCGTTTGCAGCCGGATTGTAGGCGGTGGATGCCACATTTTGAATGCGATTCTTGTCACAAAACCTGCTAAAAATGTGGCTGATAAACTGAGGACCATTGTCATGAATGATCCGCCGGGGTACTCCGAAACGGTAAATGACATGGTGTTTGATAAAGCTGACCACCCTGGAGCTCTTTACTTCTGCCAGTGGGACTGCTTCTGCCCATTTGGAGAAGTAATCGGTGATGGCCTGGATGAAGCGATGTCCTCTTGATGAAGGAGGGGTGATTGGTCCCACAATGTCCATGCTCCAGGCTTCAAAGGGCCAGGAGGTGACTGTAGGATGAAATGGTTCAGACGGTGTATGTATGAAGTCTGCATGAAGTTGGCATGCATGACACTTCTTAGCATATTCAACAGCGTCGGCGGCCATGGTTGGCCAGTAGTAGCCCATACATCGCAGTCGATCCTGCAACTTAGGACCGGGTTGATGAGCTCCACAAGTTTCGTCATGAGCTTCTCGAAAAGCTTCGGCTGCTTCTTCGTCGGACAAGCATCGAAGGAGGAGCCCATCGAAGAAGCGTCGGTACAGCATTTTGGTAGCTGTATCGTAGTAGAATCGAAGAGAGCGTCTCCTGACTGAGACGGCTTCCTTCGGGTCCTCTAGAAGGATTCCGTAGACAGCAAAGTCGATGAACGGAAACCTCCAGTCTCGGACATTAACACCAGTGTTCGTCGGCATGGCGTGAGCCACTCGCAAGCATAGGTTGTTTCTAGGACAAAACAAGTCTCGGCCAGTTACCGTGACATAGTGTTGAGTCCCAAAGGGCGCTGCCAATGAGGCTGCGAGGCTAGCCAGAGCGTCAGCCTCCAAGTTTTGTAGACGAGGTACGTGTTCGATAAAAAATCCGGTGAAGGTTGAAATGATGTTCAATGCAACTTCATGGTAAGGGATCAGATCTTCATGGCGAACCTCGTACTGCCCCCGAATCTGGTTCACGACGAGTTTTGAGTCACCGTAGGCTTCCAGATAGTCCACCCCCAGCTGTTGTGCTAGCTGGAGCCCCATGATGAGTGCGTTGTACTCGGCAACATTGTTAGAGCACGGCTTCGAAAGGGAGTAAGCACGCTGGATGACCAACTGATCGGGGAAGACTAAGACTACCCCCACTCCTGCGATGATTTGGCCTTTGGGGCCTGTTCTCGAAGCGCCATCGAAAAACATCCGCCAAACGGAGCTTCCTTCGGTGACGTTGGATTCTTGGACCTCATCCGGAATGTCTTCATAGAGTTTTGAGGATTCTGGGATGGGGTGTGCAGCTAAAAAGTCAGCCAGAGCTTGACCTTTAACAGCTTTTTGTGGGACAAATACCATATTATACGGTGTTAGCAAGATCGCCCATGTGGCTAGCCGGGAGTTCAATGAACCTGGCTTCGTCATGAGGACTCTGAATGGATTGACTCGAGAAATGATATGAATTATCTGGCCCGAGACATAATGACGAGTCTTCTGGATGGCAAACACCAAAGCTAAGCACTCCTTTTCAACAGGGCCGTACCGGTGTTCGGCCCCGATGAGCGTTCGACTGAGGTAGAAGATTGCTTGCTCATAGCCTGTATCGCGGTTTTGAGCCAGCAGAGCGCCAAGGGAATGATCCATGGCACGGACGTAGAGGAGAAATGGTTTGCCGGCGACAGGTGCCACCAGGACTGGTGGGCACGTCAAGTAGGCTTTGATGTCGTCGAAAGCCTTTTGGCACTCCTCTGTCCAGACATAAGAGACTCCCTTCTTTATGAGCTGAGTAAAGGATTGACATTTACCAGAGAGGTTTACTATGAACCTCCGGATGTATGCCAGACGTCCCTGTAAGCCCCGAAGTTCTCGAAGATTCTTCGGAGGGTCCATGTTGAGGATGGCTTTGGTCTTCTCGGGATCAACATGAATGCCTTTCGCCGTGATGACAAAGCCTAAGAATTTGCCGCTAGAAACCCCCAGAAAGGATTTAGCAGGGTTCATTTTGAGTTGATGTGCCCGCATGAGATCGAAGACTATCTTCAGATCCTGTAGGTGATCTCCTTTGAGGCGGCTCATGACTGCGATGTCGTCAACATAGCATTCGACTGTCTTGCGAAGATATTGACGGAAGATGGTGCTCATAGCTCGTTGGTATGTTGCACCGGCGTTCTTCAAGCCGAAAGGCATAACTGTGTAGCAGAAAACACCCTTCGGAGTCCTAAATGACGTGTGTTTTGTGTCATCGGGGAACATCTTGATTTGATTATAGCCTGAATCCCGTCCATGAAGGACATGCGTTCAAAGCCACATGTGTTGTCGATCATCATATCGGTGATTGGAAGTGGGAATTCGTCCTTGGGGCAAGCAGAGTTGAGGTCCCTGAAGTCGATACAGACTCGTATCTTCCCATTCTTCTTGGTGACAGGTACGACGTTGGCTACCCAATCTGGGTGCTGTTCTTCACGGATGAAGCCGCTGGTCAGGAGTTTGTCCACCTCCTGATCGATGGCATTCATGATGTCCGGACGGAAACGTCGCTGTTGTTGTTTGATTGATTTGGCATCAGGTAAGATGTTCAACCTATGCATTACGATCTGTGGATCGAGTCTCGACATATCTTCGTAGCTCCAGGCAAAGACGTCGATATACTCTTTAGCCAGCTGGATTAGAGACTCTCGGTCTTCTCCTTCTAGGCTTTTGCTGATGAAGATAGGTTTGGAAGAAGATCCGTCCCCAAGGTCGATCTGCTCGACTTCGTCTTCGGTGGGAGGTTCACGTAACTCAAAATGAGACTCCCATTGTTCTCCTAGGCATTGAGCCCAGGGTTCTTCTTCGAAGGGTTCCGGCGCTTGGTCTTCGCCTTCACCTTTTTGAGGTTGTGCTGACGTCATGTTAGCTGACAGCACCTTCCTGAAGACTGATCCGATACAGGTATCAGAATTCCAAGTTGATGCTTCGGACGAGTGGGAATGTTCTACGTCTTCTGCGTCTGAACTCTCCGGAGTTGATGGCGGCGTGACATAGCCTACCCCCCGTCGAGTTTTATTATAGTAGTCCTGCAGCTTTCCTTTGGGTGTTGGAAGCCGGAGAGGGAGACGCCGACCTTTGCCGTAGTTCAGGCCTTTGTCGCTTTTTAGGTCGTAGCCCATCTTTTGGATGAGGTACTTTGCCTTATCCATGTACCGATAGAGTTGCATTCTACCGGCATCTGATTCTGGCTCGAGTGGCGGGAGGTCTTGATGACGTTCGACTTTGCCCAAAATGATGGATCCTTCGTCTCGGCTTCGTGGAGGGGCTATGAAACAGACTCCTTGAGACGGGACTACTCGATTTACATGATAGACGGTCGTTATTTGTGTTTGCAACGACCGTAGAGCGTTATCTAATGTATACATGGCATTCCAGTGTGGAAGACAAGAATAATTAAAAGACACTCTATTATTGATAAAATACGAGATCTTATCCCGTGGGATTACATTGTCTAAGAATGGTGCATCTATATCAGCAGAGATATATTCGCCAAGCTCCTCATCTGTAAGCACTGGGGTCGGATCAGGAGAATCCACCACAGCTTTGACTTTGGGGTCTGAGAGGGTTATGTGAGCCCTCTCTGGCATCTTGGATGACTGCGGAGGCTTGCCCGTAAGACGCACCTTCAGAGGTGCCTCAACTGTGCCTCCTGTGAGTGGTATTTTCCCCTGTAATTTTGCCACCAGGGGAGCCGATGTTTGAGGAGACTTTTCCTTAAGGCGTATCTTCAGGGGAGCCTCAGGAGTCGGTGCTTTCTCTGATAGTTTGATGCTCATTGGAGGCACCTTCTGGGGTGGTTTACCCTTCAGTCGGATCTTCAAAGGGGCGTCTGGAGTCATCTCAGACTCCATGTCCGGCTTAGTTGCCGTCTCTGCCTCATCATCAGCATCGTTGGCTTCCTCCTCGTCAAGTGGCTTGTACAAGTCGGAATCGGTGAAGTAGGCTTCAATCCCTTTGAAAGGATCGATGTCTGCGAACTCCGTCCGGATGACGCCGTTGGTGGATACATATTTTATGCATTGGTGGAGCGTAGAAGGCACCACCATGTACTCATGTAGCCATGGTCGGCCGAGCAGGATATTGTAGTTGACCTCGGCATCCACCACATAACAGGTCACCTTAGTTTTGAGGTTGCCGATGTGACACTTCAGTCGAATCTTGTCCAGTGGCTCGCTTTTGCTAGCGTTGAAGCCACTGATGGCTGTGTTGGAGGGCGCCAGCCGATGCATTGGGATCCCCAGTTTTGATAGCAGTGCCTTCGGGATGATGCTGAGGGAAGACCCCGGATCGATCTGAATCCGGCTCACCTTGACTGAACCGATGTACCCTGTATAATACAGCGGTCGGTTATGTCGGTGGTGCTTGAGCAGCATGTCTTGTTGGGTAAAAGTTATGTTTGGGATAACTTCATCCGCACAATGACAGTGCGCACAAGTAGTTGGGAGGTCTTCAGGCTGCTTGACCTGACTGAGAAAGGATTCAGCGTCCTTCAGAGCTTCGCAGAGAGCTTCTCGGGAGTCTTTGGAAAGACGCAGGAGCTCAAACAAAGACAGGCGTGCAGGAGTACTGGCCAGTTGTGCCAGTATGTCAAAGTTGTGGGGCTTGGCTAGTCCCGAAGCATTCTCCTTCCGTAGAGGTCTGTCGAAACGAGCCTCCACCTGCTTCTGCTTATTGGCTGCTGAGGGTTTAGACGAGCCCTCCTCAGGGATGGTGCCAGGAGGCACCACCTCGGCGGCAGCTTTGTCGAGCTGGGTGTTCTGTTGTGCACGCATCTGCACTGGAAGTGCCTCTTTCGTTGAAGAAGAGACCGTACGGCAAGACTTGATCTTCCTGTCTTTTAATTTGGAGGTAGAGCGTACCTCCGGTTGAGTCACCTCGGAGACGAGGTCGGGGTGAACCCAGAGGACCTCTCCTCGAGATGTGGTGAGTGGGATGAGTCCACTCGCATTGTCACGGGTAGGTGGCAAGTTCACCAACTCCATTGTCGCCTTAGGGATAGGGACGACGCCACTTGTGTGGTGGTCAACGGCAAGGTGTCGAACTGAAGTGACACCACATTGGCTGACACCATCTTCTCTTTATAGTCGACGGAGATTACATTGGCATTGATCATGCGCTGGATATAATTCTTGAGGACGTAGCAGTCCTTGGTCGGGTGTTCGACAAACCGATGGTAGTGACAGTACCTCGGGTTGTCCACTTTCCCGACTTCATCGGGCCGCTTTGGGTCCGGGAGCTTGATCTTGTCACCCTGCTTCAGTATTTCAAAGAGTTGCAGGGTGTCTTCATCATTGAATGAATACACCTCCTTGGGACTCGGTGCCAGTGGAGGCTTCTGAGTAGGCACAGATGCGTCTTTCGAGGCATTAACCGTCAATGCCTGTTTCCCTTTTGCTTCTCGTTCGAAGTTGTTGGCTGCAGACCTTTTCCCCTTATCATCAAATGCGGGGAAGCTGACACCCAGAAGACGTGCATTGGTCGCCTTCTTTTCTGCGGCTTCAGCTTCGATGATCAGGAAGCTCCAGTCGGGAGGGGGAGTAGAGTTGAGCCAGAGCTTCACTGCAGGCAGCATGTTCATGCTGCAAGAGGAGAGGAGCGCATGTTCTGGCATGCCTGGAGGTAGCCTGAAGCAGGCCTGTCGAAAGCGTTCGATGAACACCCGAACCGTTTCTTTCTCCTTCTGGCGTATCTCTATGAGAGATGCCATCGTCATGCTCTTTTCGCCGTCGTAGAAGCGATCGAGGAAGAGGTGCGTCAAGTCGTCGAAGGACGATATAGAATTGTCAGGGAGGCTGCAGTACCAGTCGTACGCCACCCCTTTTAGAGCCCCAACAAAGATGCTGGTGAGGAGCGCGTCCTCCTTTGGAAGATGCCCCGTCTGTGATTAGAAATATGTCAGGTATCGACGCGGAGAGTCCTTCCCGTCGTACGGCGTGAGTGTTTGTGGTTTATATTTTGGAGGATAAACCACCTTGTTCCACTCGACGGGATAAGGCTGGGGAATGCCCATCTTCTGGCGCTCCTCTTGCCTGTTTTTGGACTCGAAGCGCTCCCGCAAGTCCTTGATCATTTCGACCACATCCTCCGTGGAGCTAGGAGTCGGGGAAGGTGGTACTATCTGGAGTAGAGCGTTTGAGGGCTCCGACGTCCGGGGTACTTCTGTGTCTAAGGGTGCCCGTTGAAGGGGTACACTCGACTCCCCATTGGCTCCTGGGTCGGGACCGGTTGAAGGTGTTCTGGTCAAAGTCGACCGTATATCAAACACTGCTTGAGTCAGTGCTTGCATAGAGGCAGAGAGGGTTTTGAGTCCTCCCTCTAATGAGTCTATGAGCTGGGCAATATCCTGCGGCGGCGCATCAGACTCGGAATCACCCCCAGTTATGTATACTGTCCTGACACGGCCGAGAGTGGATGGATTGGTTGAGGCTTCGCTCTCGGCCTCACTTTCATGTGGGGGAGTCACCTCTCCTGGTGTTCCACCTTGGCCACCCCCAGCCACATTCTGGAGGTCATTCTCGACGGGCGCATCTGCATGGGCCTGATTTCCCTCAGCTCCGTCTTGAAGGGCCTCTTCGTCTCTACCCCCAGCCGTGTCCTGGGGACATCCTCATTTTGAGGGGCTTCTGGGAGGCTGACTTCGCCTTGAGGACGAAGATCTGCCGCAGCTGTGCTTTGGACATCTTCGTCTTCGGAAGGAGGCTCAACAAGGGTCTGACTACCCCCAGCTTCCTCCAAGAACTTCTTCCTCGATTGAGTGCCTTCGAACACTCCAGAGGTCGAGACAGCTGCCTTGGTTTTCCTTGGCTGGCTTTTGGATGAAGACGAGGAATTGCCAGTCGTCTTCCGGACTAACGAGGAGTTGGAGGTCACGTTGCATGAAGCAACCCTTGGCTCCTCTTCTGTTGACACCTTCATCCCGAGGCGATGTCGGAGGAGTGTCGATGATTGCAGCCGCTGGAAGACTGACTGCCTTGTTGGTACTGCTGCCTTGCAACAGCAGTTGATGGTGACGACCACCGCACAAGTATGCCCCGTGAGAGGCGCATCGTGCCTGTTGGTCGACTCTTCTGACCGGCGCTTGTGAGTGATCACGTTACGCAGGTCGTTGGAGGAGAGTGCTACCTTCACACCCCCTTTAGGCGCATGGCAAAGCCAAACGCCAGGGAGGTCAGGTGAGTGCTGCGCCTCCTGATCTAATACCAAGCAGGCATAACGATCAGTAGTGGGGGAACCACAACATTTGAAGTGACTTGAACGGACCTCAAACGCACAACCAGAGGAGGCACGGGAGTTCAAGACCACTGAATTTGCCTCACTCGACTTGGTTGTGCACGCAGTAGATGCGCCCAAGTGCGATGAGGACTTTGAAGGTCGACTCATTTTTAGTGCAGAGGCACCTGATTCGACCTTGTACAGCTTGCCATTGGCAGCGCGCGTGATTGAGAGCGCGTGTCTCTGGCCTGCTGCTGGCATAGCACGTTTGTGGCGCATGGCCCGTAACGCCTTAGATTTCTTTGTACTAGCCTACTGGGGCACATAGTACTCAGCATCCAAATTCTCCTCGCCATTACAGCGAGTGAGTCTGTCAAAGACAGAGACTTTTTGTGGCGCATAAGAGGTGATGCGCGGGGCATTGGCTGCGCCCCTGCTCCGTCGATAGATCTTCCTCGTCTGAGAGGGAGATGGCTGGGGAATGTGGTCAACCGCACGCTTCCCCGAGAGATGCGCTGCATCAGCAGGCACACCTTGGTTGCTGAGAACGTCAGCAGGAAGAGAGGGCTGGATTGGCGCATTCCCTTCAGTGGTGGTGCCCGAGGCGTCGACCTTGCGCACCCAGACACGGCGGGTCTTCTTCTGATTCGGCAGCCGCTTCGAAGGACTCGCACTTCCTTCAGAAATGAACTCCTCGTACGCCTGTTGATTGAGGCCCACGACCAGCGTCTTGTGGGAGGAGCCCACCTTCACGTCATCGGCCTGTGATACGACTTTCTCGGAGGAAGAGAAAGAGGTCCCCAGCAGAGTCGCCAGCTTGTTTGCCATTAAAATTATTTGATTGAAAACTTTAACACAAACAGAACAGTGTTACAATATAGGACTTAGATGTAGTCCTAGGAGTACACTTTTGTTTAATCTGGGTCCTTAGTGCCAATGGAGCGAGTGGTAATGCGTTGACTCCGTTGATGGACTGACGACGGTTATCGGTTCTCTGAAGGTGTAGATTGCTCTGGGTGCTGGAGCTTGCCGAGAGAAGGAAGACGTTGAGTGTCTGTCTCTCTGGTGATTCTCTGTGGATTCTGTACGTTATCCGTTTGTGTAGGTAAGAAAGAAATGATCCCTCTATTTATAGCTGGGCAAGTTGGCTGCTCATGCGCGCATATGTAGGATGCGTCGGTACGTGGGGATGCCACGTGGAGATTGCTGATGGAGGCGCATGGATGATGTGCCCTACTCGAGGGGTTGAATTCTTCATACTGCTGTTGTGAGCCGGCACGTATCAAAGGAGAAGATCTTTCTGTTGCTGAAATCTTGGATGAGTTGAGTCAAAGGACACGTATCGTCGACTCATGGCTCGGAGATCTCGGATCTGATGGGGGATGATTTGGTTGGATGCGCCTTGGATTGGGCGCATGATGAGATTTTGGCTCATGACCTTTAGGAGTCACGAACCGTTCTGGGTGCATGGCTTTTGAGGCGCATGCGAGCGACTTTCCCTCTGTCTTTCGGGATCAGAGATCAGTCTGGGGCACATGGCTTTTGAGGCGCATGCAAAGCTTCAACTGGAGACTCTTCTTCTGTCTTTAGGGATCAGTGAAGGGTCTGATGCGCATGGCTTTTGAGGCGCATACGGATGGTTGGGTGGCCACGTTGTAGTAGCCGTCGGGGTAAAGTCATGATGATGCTGACGTTGTGGACGCTTCGTTTTCTGCAAAAGCTGTCAACCGTTCAGGCTTGGGAAGGCGTGCTGCCAACTCTGTCAGTTCAGCATTTAATGTTGGTGACATTCGATGGACAGCTGAGTGGGCACGTTGGTTGACATTCCACTAGGCGTATGGGAACGTATGGGGGCACATCCTCTGTGATGCGCTTGGTACAGGGCACATCTGTGGGAGGCGCTTGGTGTTTGAAGGGGTGTGATGCGCTGTCCAGCCGGCGCATCCGTCACGTCTTTAATGATGCGGCTGTTTCGCTTCTCGAGTGCTTTTAAATAGCCGTTTGGCTGAAGTCGAGACGTCCGGTTCATCCATTTAATGTGAGTTCATTACACGGAATTCGGAGAGCCATCCACTTGGCGCATGGGTTTGATCTGCCCGGCCGATAAATAGTGGCATGGAGAGAAGGTTGGCCTCTCACTCTCTCACATACTTTCAATCATGATCTTGGGTTCTCGGGTGCATTCTATTGATGAAGTGTTCCCGAGGGTGAAGATGAGACGCCATGTCGTCGTTGCTACACTTGGAGGTGACTGTTACATCCAAAAGACGGAGTCGAGGGCTTCTGAGGCAGGTGGAAGGTGCCTGTTGCATCCAAAGATAGGGATGCTCAGGCCTCGTCTCCGTTGTTCTGGAAGGGCCGTAAATCGGAATGGCGGTGCTAGGCTCTTTCTTCCTTCAAAGTGGGTGTCGCCCACTCTGGTTGTGTTGAAAGCTGATCCTTTAGCCATATTTCGATTACGGTCTTCCTTGGTCTTTGGAGGCTCATTCGAAGCCTCCCCTGGCCACAGACTTGCGGTGCTCTTCTCTTCCTTGGTTCCAGCCAGAGGGTTAAATGCTTTGTTTAATCGAAGCACTTATCAGGTGAGCCTGGCTGAAAGAGCGGCACATAACTGGACTGCTGAAGGGATGCACATAACTGAGCTGGATGCACATAACTGAGCAGCTGAAGAGATGGTGGAATGCGCCTGGTTGGAGGCGTATGGTATCTGCTGCGCCTAACTGGCGGCGTATGGTGACTGCTGCGCCTATCAGGAGGCGCATGGTGGCCGCTGGCTGTAGACTTAGGATGTTTCCTTTGTAGAAATTCTCCTTTGTACAACCTTTTCTAGACATGTAATAGACTTTTGTATATAAATAAAAAGTCCTTCTTCAAATGTCTATACTTATTGACTTTGCTGTGAAGTGTTATGTCCGAGTTCTGGCGCATGTAGTGTCTGGCGCATGGGCTTTCTGGTTGTGAAATTCCATGCTTCTACAAGTTCATCTTGATTCTGTTATATCCTTCATGTTAGGGTTATATACTAAAAGCATCACTTTTGTAGTAACCTTATTTCCTTAAATTTTGAATGAGAATCATATGGACAAATGTTTGCATATTGTATTTGTTGCAAGTGTTAATGCAAATGTCTGATATTCTATATTGTAGATAATATGGTGTGTGGTGTCACACAGAAGATCATATTATCAGTTTCCTATGGAGTATATAAATAGTTCACAACCTAGATGGACTTGGACAATCTATTGGAAAGGTTGTAGTGTAATCTGGTATTAGTCTATCTTGACTATAGGTTTATACTAGTACACCTTGTGTGTATTGAACAGGACCACTTGAGGTTGTTCGCTTTGTACTGACTACATAAGAGAACAAACACCTCTGTTATTATGGATGCTTGTACTTTTAATTCGGATATAATAATGGACATGTATATGCAATGTGCATTACTTTGACTCATAAAAGAGTGAGATTCATTATGGATCAACAACCTCTATGAATTAGGTAATAACATTGTATGTATGATGGGCTGTTGATTATAAATGGAATCCATGTCCCGATACATCGGGTTGATGATGTCCTCTTAAGGAGCTCATAAGGATTGTTATGTAAACCCTGCAGGTGAATTATATCCGACATGACAAATAAAGTTGAGCGGTACTACTTAAGGATAAAAGATGTCGAATCAATATAGTTGTCAGTAACTTAATTTGATCGACGGACATACGATATCTTAACATGGGGAGCCAAACGAGCATATAATAAAAGGAGCCCACAAAACATAATTTGGGATTAGGGAGGTAGTGCAACAATAGCTCATTAGTGGACCGAGCTATTGTTAATGGGCCTGGATTGTGTGTTCGGGTTGAACACGGGATATCCAGATCCGTTAGGAGGCCGAACCCTAATTTCTCCTCATGGTCCCTGCCGTAACCTATATATCCTCTATTCTCTGGCCGCCAGATTACCGATTAGAAATCTGAAAATTTTTCTAAATTCGTGATTCACGTAAGGAGAGAAAGAGAGTGCTGCCAAGGAGAAAAAAAGGTTGGAAGATCGTCGCCCACATGACGTCCAACTCGAGGAAAGAATACGTGCAGAAGATCTTGGGGTCGTCCGCTCGAGATTGCCAGGAATTACTTGTCTCTTTTCCGCCGCAGGTATAATTCGTGAACCCTAGTTTCCGCCTATGAAGGGTTAGAACACGTAATTGATCTGTTTAACTTTATATCGATCAATATGCACACCAAAGGAAGGGTCCTGGGAATCTCCAGTTCCATCAATTGGTATCAGAGCCACTTTGGATCTACGTATTGATTGATACGTCCATGTTGTCCAATAAAACTTGTGCTATATAATAGTCGATAGATGTAGATCTGTTCTAACTCGATTTTGCAAGCATCTTAGATCCAACTATTATGGTCCAATGTATGTTTTTTGATTGTGTTGTTTAAACCACGGACATGTCGTGGATGTTGTTGTTGCTGTGGATGTAATTAAAATCACGAGGGTAGATCGTGCTTATTAATTTAATTTTTCAATCTAGATTATGTGTGAACTCCTTCGGGAGGCATAGGATTGATGTAATTTTGATTATTTTTGATCAATCGTGATGGCGGTGGTGGCCGTTTTTGACGTCGGACGAGATGCTGGTTTTGAGCAATCCAGAGGTCGAACCCCGTATAGATCTGTGCAGCGCCAGATTTTGGATTCGGATAGTTGAGGACGGAGCAGCAAAGATGACCATAATAGTCGTATATTTTCTCTTATTTTTGTCATTTTGCTTTTTCTAATTATGCATGTTTATTGTTGTGTGGTTGTTTTTTTGAAAAACTAAGCCTACATTAATAATGGATAACATGGACATAATATCAACTAGTAGAAAAACCCTCATTGTTAAATAACTAAGTGGGAGAGGATTTTTATTTAGTATAAATCCTATGGTCTCCATTACTGGTTTGTAGGTGATGTAATTATACTTGCATGTTGGCTTTAGTGATTTTTTCCATATCGGATGAGTATAATTATGGATCACCAGTACAAACTTCCTTAGGGATAATTGTAGAAAGTTACCTAGTATGTGTTCACTTCTCCATCTGAAGGAACTCAATACAAGGTAATGGACTTAGTATTAAGTAATGGTATACACTTAGATACAAATAATGGTATCCTCCCCATCGGAGTCACTGCTATTATTTGTATGACCAGAGCAAGACCAGCATATTAATTTTATTTGTCATAAAGTTATATTGACATGATAGTAAAATTAATAAGAAGAATCTACTTGAACAAAGTTGAATTATATACGTCCACACTATCGTGTCATGCTAAATTCATGGTCTTCAAGGTGTTGGTGAATTTCTTATTATTGTTTTGAGGGAATCAATATTTAGTTAATTCAAAAAGTTTTTTTTGCCCTACATAATTTTATTTATGTGATTCTCAGGATTTCAAAAATGGGTTCTTTCAGTCCACTAATGGTGATTCTTAAAGAAAACAAACTTACTGGACCAATTATATTGACTGGAAACGTAATTTGGACATTGTTCTGACTGCTGAGGAGTACAAATATGTACTTGTTGAGGAATGCCCACCTAATCCTGACTCTGATGAAGAGGTCAAAGAGGCTTATAAGAAGTGGAAAAAGGCAGATGAGATGGCACGGTGTTACATTCTGGCATCTATGTCAAATGTACTGTAACATCAGCATCAGGCCATGGCCACAGCTTATGACATGATGTATAACCTCAAGGAACTCTTCGGACATCAGAGTAGAGAAGCTAGGCAGTTTGCTATGAAATGTTTGATGAATACAAAAATGGCTGAGGGTACACCAGTAAGGGATCATGTTCTCAAGATGATGGGTCATCTGAATGAGATGGAGATCCTTGGAGCTGAAATCGATAGGGAAATCCAGGTCGATATCATTCTCGGGACTCTGTCTAAAAGTTTTGACAATTTATGACTTAATTACAACATGAACAAAAGGTTGTATAGTTTGGCAGAACTTGCAAAAGAGCTACAGGATGCTGAATCTCTCTTTAGGCAGAGTGGTCATGTTTTTGTTTCTGAAAAGGCTTCTACTTCTAATCCAAAAGGCGGTAAGAAGAAGAATAACATTCAGAAATAGGCAAACTTAGCAAAGAAGAGCATGGGACCTCAATGCGCGGTGAAAAAGCCCAAAGGCAAATGTTTCAAGTGCAAAGGGTCAAGACATTGGAAGACTGATTGTCCACTTCTCAAACAAGGAAACAAAGAAGGTATATCTCATTTACTAGTAGTTGAAACATGTTTAGCGGTGTTATCTACCGGCACCTGGTGTGTAGATACAGGAGCCACTAATCATATCTGCAATACATTGCAGGGGTTCCAGGAAACCAGACGGCTCAGTGATGGAGAGATATGCTTATTTATGGATGATGCCACAAAATTATCGGTCGTTGCACTAGGAGATGTTACTTTATTTTTTGGTAGAAATAAGTCTTTGACATTGAGAGATTGTCTTTATGCACCTTCACTTAGAAGGAATTTAGTTTCTGTTTCTTTGTTAGTTAAGGATGGATATTCAGTTTATTTTAATGACAATATTGTTATTAGAAAGAATAAACATTTTATCTATTCTGGTGCATTGGTAGATAATTTGTATGTCATTAATCCTATTTCACCCAAAATGCAACTTATGGAAATGAATAATATGTCATCTAACTTAAATAAGAGAAAAGAACCTTCTTGTATGAACCAAACATATCTTTGGCACTTACGATTGGGGCATATTAACCTAGGAAGGATTCAAAGACTGGTTGAAGATGGACCTTTGAGTTCATTGGAAGTGGAGGCACTACCAGTCTGTGAATCCTGCTTGGAAGGTAAAATGGCCAAAAGGCCTTTTACGGCAAAGGGGTATAGGGCCAAAGATGTGTTAGAATTGGTTCATTCTGATTTGTGTGGACCGATGACTATCCAAGCTAGAGGTGGCTTTGAATATTTTGTCACATTTATTAATGACTATTCAAGGTATGGATACATTTATTTGATGTGCCGTAAGTTTAAGTGCTTTGAGAAATTCAAAGAGTACAAGGCTAAAACGGAGAAACGTCATGGAAAATGTATCAAGTCATTACGATCAGATCGTAGTGGCGAGTACCTCTTTGGAGAGTTTTGGGATTATTTATCAGATGCTGGGATTGCATCCCAATTGACTGCACCTGGAACGCCCCAACAGATGGTGTAGCCGAAAGAAGGAATAGAACTCTTACGGAGATGGTTAGATCAATGATGAGTTATTCGGATTTGCTAGATTCGTTTTAGGAATATGCCTTAGAGACTGCAGCTTATATTTTGAACTTGGTTCCTTCTAAGTCAGTACCTCTTACTCCCACAGAGCTGTGGATTGGGCGTAAGCCTAGTCTGAAACATGTTCGCATTTGGGGTAGTCCAGCACATGTGCTGAATAGAAAAGCAGATAAGTTGGAATCTCGTACAGAAGTACGCTTGTTTGTAGGCCATCCAAGAGGAACGAAAGGAGGTTTATTTTATAGTCCTAAGGATCAGAAGGTCATTGTTAGCACTAATGCCCGATTCTTAGAGGAAGACTGTGATGAACCATAAACCCACAAGTAGAGTTGTTCTAGAAGAACTGAGATGTGAGACACCAAGTACTTCAGTACCAACAGTACAAGAGGATGAACCACAAATAACTGCACAACGTGTCATAAATGTTACACCACAATTGATAGTGCCTCGTCGTAGTGGGAGGGTTGTGATACAACCTGATAGATATATGTTCTTGGGAGAGTCGTCAGACTTTGTCCCTGAGGAACAAGATTATGATCCCTGTACCTACAATAAAGCACTTCAAGATAAAGATGCAGAGTCTTGGCAAAAAGCAATGATATCTGAAATAGAATCTATGGATTCTAATCAGGTCTGGGAGCTTGTAGAACCACCCGTTGGTGTAAAAGCCATTGGATGCAAGTGGGTCTATAAGAGAAAAAAAGGATCAGATGGTAAGGTTGAAACCTTTAAAGCTCGGCTTGTAGCAAAAGGTTTTACTCAAAGAGAGGGTATCGATTATGAGGAAACCTTTTCTCCGGTAGCCATGCTTAAGTCTATTCGGATTCTTTTATCTATTGCAGCTCATCTCGATTATGAGATTTGGCAAATGGATGTCAAGACAGATTTCCTTAATGGAAGTCTTGAGGAAGACATCTATATGAAGCAACCAGACGGGTTCATTGAAAAGGGCCAGGAGCATCTTGTTTGTAAGCTCAAAAAGTCTATTTATGGACTTAAGCAAGCTTCCAGATCTTGGAACATCTGTTTTGATCAGGTGGTAAAATCCTATGGATTTGATCAATGTCTGGATGAATCATGTGTATACAGAAAGTGTGACGGAAACGTGGTGGTGTTCCTAGTACTTTATGTGGATGACATCTTGCTCATTGGAAACAATATGAAGGTATTATCTGAAGTAAGGGTATGGTTATCCAAACAGTTTGATATGAAGGACTTGGGAGAAGTAGGTCACATCCTTGGGATCAAAGTTCTACGAGATCGCAAGAAAAGGATGTTGAGCTTATCCCAAGCTTCCTATATCGATACTGTACTAACTCGTTTTAGTATGCAAAATTCTAAGAAAGGTTTCTTACCTTTTAGACATGGAATTGCTCTATCAAAGGAGCATTGTCCGAGGACACCTAAAGAGATAGAGAACATGAAGGCAGTTCCTTATGCTTTAGCAGTAGGAAGCTTAATGTATGTAATGCTATGTACGAGACCAGACATCTGCTTTGCCGTAGGCATGGTCAGCAGATATCAGTCTAACCCAGGACAAGAGCACTGGACTGCCGTAAAGCATATTTTGAAGTACTTGAAAAGGACTAAAGAGTATATGCTAGTTTACCAGGTAGATAGTTTAGTTCCCTTGGGGTATACAGACTCAGATTTTCAGTCAGATAGGGATTCCAGGAAATCTACCTCAGGTTATGTGTTTACTTTGGAAGGTGGAGCAATTATGTGGAGGAGTATCAAGCAAAAATGTATTGCTGATTCCACCATGGAAGTCGAGTATGTGGCAGCCTCTGAGGCAGCCAAAGAAGCGGTTTGGCTCAGAAACTTTCTGTTAGACTTGAATGTGGTACCTAGTTTGCCTAAGTCTATTACACTTTATTGTGATAATAGTGGTGCAGTTGCAAACTCGAAGGAACCACGAGCCCATAAGACAGGCAAACACATTGAGCGCAAGTACCACCTGATACGAGATTTCGTAAAGAAAGAAAAGTTGCTGTGATCAAGATAGCATCAGCTGACAACCTAGCTGATCCCTTTACAAAGAGCTTACCAACTAAGGATTTTGACAGTCATGTTAAGGGAATGAGAGTCAGATGTATAGCAGCATGGCTTTAAGTATAAGTGGGAGATTTGTAACAGTATACTGAAAAGCAATGCTTTGAGTATAAGTGGGAGATTGTTAGGGTTATATACTAAAAGCATCACTTTTGAAGTAACCTTATTTTCTTAAATTTTGAATGAGAATCATATGGGCAAATGTTTGCATATTGTATTTGTTGCAAGTGTTAATGCAAATGTCTGATATTCTATATTGTAGATAATATGGTGTGTGGTGTCACACAAAAGATCATATTATCAGTTTCCTATGGAGTATATAAATAGTTCACAACCTAGATGGACTTGGACAATCTATTGGAAAGGTTGTAGTGTAATCTGGTATTAGTCTATCTTGAATATAGGTTTACACTAGTACACTTTGTGTGTATTGAACAGGACCACTTGAGGTTGTTCTCTTTGTACTGACTACATAAGAGAACAAACACCTCCGTTATTATGGATGCTTGTACTCTTAATCCGGATATAATAACGGACATGTATATGCAATGTGTATTACTTTGACTCATAAAAGAGTGAGATTCATTATGGATCAACAACCTCTATGAATTGGGTAATAACATTGTATGTATGATGGGCTGTTGATTATAAATGGAATCCATGTCCCGATAAATCGGGTTGATGATGTCCTCTTAAGGAGCTCATAAGGATTGTCATGTAAACCCTGCAGGTGGATTATATCCGACATGACAAATAAAGTTGAGCGGTACTACTTAAGGATAAAAGATGTCGAATCAATATAGTTGTCAGTAACTTAATTTGATCGACGGACATACGATATCTTAACATGGGGAGCCAAACGAGCATATAATAAAAGGAGCCCATAAAACATAATTTGGGATTAGGAAGGTAGTGCAACAATAGCTCATTAGTGGACCGAGCTATTGTTAATGGGCCTGGATTGTGTGTTCGGGCTGAACAGGGGATATCCAGATCCGTTAGGAGGCCGAACCCTAATTTCTCCTCATGGTCCCTGCCGTAGCCTATATATATCTTCTATTCTCTGGCCGCCAGATTACCGATTAGAAATCTGAAATTTTCTCTAAATTCGTGATTCACGTAAGGAGAGAAAGAGAGTGCTGCCAAGGAGAAGAAAAGGTTGGAAGATCGTCGCCCACACGACGTCCAACTCGAGGAAGGAATACGTACAGAAGATCTTGGGTTCGTCCGCTCGAGATTGCCAGGAATTACTTGTCTCCTTTCTGCCGCAGGTATAATTCGTGAACCCTAGTTTTCGCCTATGAAGGATTAGAACACGTATTTGATCTGTTTAACTTTCTATCGATCAATACGCACACCAAAGAAAGGGTCCTGGGAATCCCCAGTTCCATCACTTCAGATACTAGATACGATAAGAACATATACTACACCATATGTACAGAACATAGATGATTCACACTAATGTATGCTAGAATGAATTTTGGGTTGTGTTCTGAGCCATTTGTTCCCATACTTGGCAATTAAGCCATTCGACTGGCGAGTCAGAAACTATGTATCCATAGATAAAGTTGACTGTCCGCCGACCCTCATCCCTCGGCAATGATGATACGACAACCTATCACTATATCTTATATAGTAGTAGATGATGTCTTAGTATTATATTATGTGAGTTCATCTTGATTCTGTTATATCCTTCAGATACTAGATACGATAAGAACATATACTACACCATATGTACAGAACATAGATGATTCACACTAATGTATGCTAGAATAAATTTTGGGTTGTGTTCTGAGCCATTCGTTCCCATACTTGGCAATTAAGCATGTGAAATAGAACTGATTATGTTTAGTTTGTCTTACGATACAGATTTGGACATTGCTAGAATGATTGTTGTAGACTTGGACATTGTGTGAATTTTGGGTTGTGTTCTGAGCCATTCTGAGAACTGGACATTGTGTGATTGTTGTAGACTTGGTTATAGGGACTGAAACCTGTGTACAGTGAGAAATGGACATTATGTGATTGTTTGGATCCTATTCTACAGTGAGAAATGGGCTTTTTAAACTGCAGAAAGAAATGGACATTCTGTATTTTATTTTATTTTTATTTTTTTGCAGATTTAGCGACGTTTACCGACGTTTACCGACGCCTTCCGACATAATTTTGCGTCGGTAAACGTCGGTAGATAATTAATATTATCCAGGCTACCGACGTTTAGCGACGTCAATATATGTCGGAGGACGTCGGTAAACGTCGGTGCACGTCGGTAATTATCCCCAGGAATTCCCAGGTTTTATCGACGCTTTGCGACTTCGTACATGTCACTAAATCACCGACGATTCGTCGGTAATACGTCGGTAATTGACCGATGCATAGCGATACGCATTAATACGTCGCTAATCCACCGACATCACGACGGTAGACGTCGGTAATATACCGACGTATATAGACGTCGGCAAACGTCGATAATTGCGATGTTTGGCGACATTTAGAAGATTAGTGACTTACATTTCAGCGACTATCACGAAACGTCGGTAATTCCGTCGCTAAATATCTTTAGCGACGAAATTTGTCGTTTTAGCGACGTCTTTATGTGTCGCTAAAACGACTTATTCTGGTAGTGCTTGTGTGCCATTTGAAAGTAAATAGCACATGAAAATCCAACTGAGTAGAAAATTATTGGCATGTACATACTAGGCTCAAAATGGGTCACATGCATATATTGGATCGAAAATTTTGGATCGGATTTGGACATCAAATCAGAATTGAAAAATACATCAAAATTACAACGAAGGACAAAAATGACCTTTTGACCCAAAGGTGGCGTTTGGTATGCGAAATATTATATAACCGAGAATTCTATATTTCAGGGAATCAAATTCCAAATAATTAGATTTCCTAGAAAATTACATTCCCATGTTTGGTGAATATATAAATATTCCCAAAAAAATAATAAAAAAACGAAAAAATGAAAAAAAAAAACCCCAAAAACGAAATAACGAAAGGAAAAAAAAGGGCAAAAGACGATAAAAAGAAAAAAAACAACAAAAATTTAAAAAATTAAAACAAAAATAAACAAAAAATCAAATAAAATGACCAAAATATCCAAAAAACAACAAAAAGGACAAAAAGACCAAAACGACCAAAAAGCGAAAAAAAGAAAAAATAAAAAAAATAAAAAGGACAAAAAGGACGAAACAAAAATGACCGAAAATGACAAAAAGAACAAAAAAACCAAAAACAATAAAAAAAGTAGTAGAAAAGCGACAAAGAAGACAAAATGACAAAAAAAAAAATACAAAAACAACTAAAAACTAAAACGATAAAAAAGATAATAAATTACCAAAAAAATGACAAAAATCGACAAAAAATGACAAAAGATAATAAAAACAACAAAAACGACAAAAATCGATAAGAACGAAAAAATGACCAAACAACAGCAAAACACGATAACAAACGACAAAAAAGTCCAAAAAATGACAAAAAACTACTAAAATTGACAAAAAAGAGAAAAAATGACCAAAAGGCGGCAAAAATGATAAAAAGATAAAAGACAACAACAACAAAAAAATCCCAAAACGAGAAAAAGGATAAAAAGCGACAAAAGTTATGAAAAAACGATAAAAAGACAACAAAAAAAGTCCAAAAAATGACAAAAAGGACAAAAAACGATAAAAAGACAAATGACCAAAAAGCAAAAAATCGATAAAAATGACAAAAGACAAAAAAAAATCAAAAAAATGACAAAAATTTACTTTAGAAACGACAAAAAATAACAAAAACGATAAAAAGGACAAAAACTAACCAAAAGACGACAAGAAACGATAAAAATGACAAAAAGGGAAAGAATGATAAAAATGAAAAAAAATCATAAATGATAAAAAAAGAATATCTATATGATGAAGGGTAACGATCATGAACATCTAATTGTAAAATACAGTTGAGGACAATCCTAATACCAGGCCCAGCCGTAGAGGCAATCACCTATGGCACCATGCTGTAATACTGATGGACGTATGAGCAAACAACTCCAAGGCCCTGCTACAGAGATCGAGGCACACACAAGTAAACAAGCTCCACACAAGGAAGCATGACCACGAGTCTAGACGACCGAATATTTTGGTAGAGTCCTCCCACCCCATACTCTAGAACTATCCAATCATGCCAATATGAATCATGTACCAGTGACAAGTCACGCAAGCTAGTACTACATACTATCACAGAGTCCATAGCCACGAATATCTCATGTCGGACACCGTATCATATCATCATATTCTATCGTGTCCCTGTCCCGTGGTCCATCGTGTCAATGTACACGAACTTAATATATCGTCATGCCTAGTGTCGATACTCGATATCTATAAATAGACATCGGCACCCGAATACTAACCGGATGATAAGTACCAACTATTCCTACGTCATGATATATACGAAGATAGAAACAAGAGAACAAAACAAAGAAAGGAACATGTACTGAAAACTTGGCAATGTATACTTACCTGTCTCCTGCAACTGTGCATGCTGCGGTCCGACTCTGATATCCTCCGTCACTCCGTCACGTTCTCCAAGAATATACATCCACCAATCAATGACACATCTATGACATACCATATATGGACTTACCATATATAGACTAATAATATTTATATACTAAACTAGTCATATTAACTACCCGACCCAATCTAACATATATAGCTTTAAGTCTTTCCGACAAAGTAATATTTTTATATCATAAAAATATAATTTTAATTCTGGAAATATATTTATAAATAATTTATAATAATATTTAGTCTATTTAATTTATAGAAAAATAGGTATACGAGTCTCATATTGATCTAACGTCAATAATCACTAACTTGTATAATAGTTTCCTACCCGAAACAAACATTTTTAAACAAACGAAAAAAATCTGGAAATTTTTTGAAAAATACATTAGAATGCAGATTTTATGATAAAATAAATACAATAATTATTTTAGGTTAGTATCTTAGGCTTTCAAGCCCAAAAAGACACATAGATTATAGGTTTCTCAGTGATCCGACAACAATACGATGAACATGAATTTTATTAAAATATAAAATCTCCACCATGTGGCACAAAAGTATATGGAATAGAAAGATTAGGATGTCTAGAGTATACCAAATACATTTGAGAGGTCAAAGTGCTCCGTAAGGCGCCGAAAACTAGCCCGCAAAGAATTGGTTCAGTCTATACACCCTATAGCAAAACGGAAGCCCCGGACAAACCGTACGGAACCACATAGATAGCCAATTGGAGATGAAGATGGACATGTAGGTTTTGCATTATTTTTAGTTTCACACGAAAAGGACATGGGAAAGTATATGAAACCTCGTGTATAAATCAGCGTACCTACTGTGACGAATTCAACACAAGTTCGGTCGGCTTCGGGTGCCTTCCACGCCTTGTCCAACCAACATGCTTCGTGGCTCCTCGGGAAGATGCTAGGGTATTAGGGGTGTGTCTTAGGGTCAAGATGGAGGTAGTAGAAGGGTTGGAGGTGGTCGAAAAGTTGGATTTCTGTCACGTAGAAAAATATGTACGAAAATGAGAAATAAAAGAGGAGTTCTCGATTCTGGGCGGTTTATATATATATATATATATATATATATATATATATATATATATATATATATATTATATATATATATATATATGAGTGCTCTAGAACCAACCAGCTGTTTTTGTATTATGGAACCAACCTATGTTATACATGTTGGATTAGAATTGCATTGTTGAGATTAAATAACTTAAAAAGGTGGTGGGGTCTACACATTTTAATCTCAACCACTAAATTCCAATCCAATCCATATAACATAGGGTGGTTCTATAATACAAAACCAACCAGCTAGTTTTTGAGCTTTTTTGTATATATATATATAAATATATAAACTGAACGAAATATAGGGAGGAGCATAAGTTTTCACGAGGAAAAAGGATTTATGAGATATTTGGTTTTGGTTTGGTGAGATTCAGCTGAGAATTGATAAAGATGTCAAAAGACATGCAGGATTATGCATCAAAAGATTAAATTATTTCCAAAAATGGAAACGAAAGATGATTGGGTTTAAACCTACTTGGTTGTACAAAATCTAAATATAATCAATCTAAATTAGTCCTAATAGGTTATGGCAACCTAGTATATGCTCTACCAAAGCTAGTTGACCTAGGTTTGAGTCGGTAGGATTTATTGAACCGAAATAGGCAAGTCTAATAATTCGGTCTTTTGTGCCATTTAGAAATAAATATCACATGAAAACTCAATTGAGTGGGACACTATTGGCATGTGCGTAGCAGGCTCAAAATAGTCAAAATTATATATTAGGTCAAAAAGTTTGGATCGGCTTTGGGCTTCAAATCGGAATTGGAAAATACCATAAAATTACAGCGAAGGGCAAATGACCTTTTGACCCTAAAATTAATCAAGAAAAATTTTAGTGCAATGGAACATGTTTGAGTGGACATGATATAAAAAAGAAGGTGGACTCATCTAAAACACGAATATGGAGCTTGTTTCGAAAAATTGGCTAATTATACGCTTAATCAAAATTTAAATATAAAATATACTTTAATAAATAAAAATCACATTAAATAAAATAAAAATCCCAAAAATCGGGGTGCTTACAACCAAGAATTACATTGAGCGATTATGAAGATTAGACATAAATTATGCTTAAAAGAATTATGGTATCCATACTTATGGACACATGTAAGAACAACGTCCTGCCAAAGGTCAAGTTTTACATATGTGTAAACCTTTTTCAAAAATTGGGCAATACTAATTTATGGTGCCAAATTGGCAAAAAAGTGTTCTGTTAACGTCGACAAGTTGGGCTTCCAAAGCGTCAATTCTGATGGTAATATTGTAGTGCCCCGCTCCGTGAAGGCACTAGATAAACAGAGAGATCGGATAGCTGGCTCTGCAATAGAAGACAATTAATCTATGTGAGTGGACGAAGACTCATTTTCTGATTCACTTACGCCTAATAAGAATCTGAGTTTTTAAATGAATGCTATGCTAATAACAAGATGGTAATCCTAGAGTATGCTTATCAGAGAATTCATATATTGCTATGCTAATATAAGAAAAAGAGATAATCTGTATGCTAAGAAATGAATGTTGCCTTGATCAAGAGAACCTTGCCATGCTAAAAAAAAGAAAAGAGATGCTTTCATATATGTATCATATGCTATCAAGAGTATGTTTTAATACTTAATGATATTGAACTGTTGCAATATTATGTAATTAGATGTTGCATGTTATCATCTGTTGCAAAAATATTGGAATGCTTGATAGAACTGCTACCGTATAAGAGTTTTCTGAAAAGAGATGGTACGGCTTGTCCGTATAGAGAAAAGAGTAGAGCTGTTAGCTCGATTATATGAAAAGAAGAGATGGATGGAATGTCTTCTGATCGATCGATGAATTGTTAACAAAAAGAGTTCAATTGATAGATGTTGCATTTATAGAGTCGGTCTGGACAACTTGTGCACAAGGATGTAATATTTTGATCGGTTCCAGGGCACTGGGATTACTCGGACTAGGAGAGAACATGACACCCTGGGGCTATAAGTCCTCGCGTTCAGGGGGTGTCAGTCTATTAATGAGATGGATTAGAACGTTCCAACTGCTAATTATGGAGATACCCATGGATCATCATGTAGATAGGCATGGATTGGTGAAGAGCTGAACCCTGAGCCACAGCTACTAGTATGTGTGCATATCAGCGCATAGCTGACACGGAGAGTCATAACTGCTAGTGTATGCACGTACTAATATAGAGCTGAGCCTTGAGTCACAACGGCCAATCAGATTGTATGAGTCGGTAGCTGTTTTACGAAGAGGTGTCAGTACAGAGACGAATAGGAGAAATACTGGTTATATTATATTTATGCTAATCCTTATCTTATGCAGGGATGGGCTATCGGCTATGGTAAAAATTGTTGGCCCAATGATTATATCATATTTTTTAATATGGCTAATCAATTAAGTTTAACATAACGATGTCACTAATATTCATATATTAACTGCCATATTACTACTAAAACTTAGCATTGTCCTATAGCTCACTAAATGATATCTTATTATCATACTGCTTTATTCTTCTAACATGTACTTGTAGACATGCAGTAAGCTTGATCAAGCATGATCAAACCAGACATATGCGATGAAGAATTATTGATGGATCAAATACGACATCACACAAGAATATTTCTCTGAATCATCCAACGACCTATCAGGGGCGTCGTACTCGGAGATTTTGCTACCCAGTCAGCGGACATAAAGGTATTTAGATTTTTAGATCTATTTATCTTTGGACATCTGCCATCAAGGAAAAATGACGTCTTCAAGTCTGCTCAAAGACGTCATCAAAGGGCTATTAGTTTTTCTAATTTATTCTGTATTTTTCCTTTCTTGAGTCTAGATTATATTGTGAGTTAGGATCACTGGCATTTAGAAGTTTATCCTGAACCAAAATAAACCTATCTTTGATGCCAAACCAAACCATCATCCAAAAGCCTTCCTGAACCGAAAGATTTCCTAAAAACATACTAACCGAAATCGGTCCCCTTGGATCACTCCTGGTCAGCATCTAATTCCTAGTCTTTTGGATCTTAAACATTCAAAATTATGAACGTTAACCCTATCGAGTTCTGTCCGAACTCTGTCTCAAAAAATTCCTATAAATAGAGAAGATTTTGTCATTTCTACTCACTCATTCACTCTTCATCTTCTCAATCTATTTTAAAGCCTTTCTATTTACTAAGAGCTTTAATCTTCCTATTTCCAAGACAACTCATATTCTTCCAAGTGTTAGTGGTTTTCGATTAGGAGTATTCGAGTTGTACAAGCTTGGAGTATAAAAGCTATCTTCAGAATAGTATTGAAGTTTGATCGTGGGCTTCAGACTAAAACACAACGGTGTTGAAGTTGGCGTGTACTTCGGATGAAAACATATGGTGTAATCTATATTCAAAATAGTTGATTAAATAGCGGACAAGAGTTCTCACGACTAGACTAGTCCTCTTAGAGAAAAACCAGTATAAACCTCGGTATTCGCATTTACTCTTCTGAACTCATTTACTTTACGCATTTACTTATATAGTGCCTGCTTCATATATTGTTTGATTACTGCCATAAATATCTTTAAGTGATGATTATTATTCTGCTGTAAGCATTCTATTCACCCCCTCTAGAGGAGCCAACGATCCTACAATTGGTATCAAAGAAGGTGCTCTTTATATAGGAATTATTTTTCATACCAATTTCTTACAATTTGTATCAGAGAAGGTTATATTCTTATATAACACTCTAGGGAGTTTGCGTATGGCAGCCATGATGTTCACAAGTGAAGGGCAGTCAACAAATAGACCTCTACTATTTGATGGAATAAACTACACGTATTGGAAGACATGAATGAGCTTGTACCTAAAGTCTCAAGACTTTAACTTATGGTCAATTGTTGTCAATGGATACAAAAAACCTACTATCACTTCTATTCTTACTTTCTCTATTATTAACAAGCCTTATTATAGTTATACGGAGAAAGAGAAGAAGTTAGCTAGCCTTGATGCAAAAGCTATGCATACTTTTTATTGTGTTTTTGACACAAATTTATTCAATCTTATTACTAGTTGCACAACATCTCATAAAATTTTGAAACTTCTTGAAGCTACCTATGAGTGCATGTACAAAAGCAAAACTAGCAACTCCAAAGAGAATGACAGTCCTCATAATGATACAAATGTGTACATGATGGCTTCATGATTTAAGGTACAACACAATCCCTTATATGAAGAAGAGATTGTATACCACAGAAGATCAGGCCACATCATAGAATATTGATCTACTACTACTGAAGAGAAGAATTGATATAAACGACCAAACAAAGGAAGTTCATCGTCTCACAAGTATACTACCACGAGCATATAGTGTGAAAGTAAAGTAAACGATTCTGAAGAAGAAGAGAGACCTCGTCTAGCTGTAAATATATTCGAAATGGCATTATCTAACGAGATGCAAAATAATCCTCTTCTTGATGAAGATGATTTTTTTATGATGAGTTATCTGATGCTTTCAGTAATCTATTGGAAGAACACAAGAAAGTATTAGATAAGTATAGGCAGTCTCGAAAAGAGGTTAAGGCCTATCAGCTGGAGAATGAAAGGTTGTCCTCTTTGCTTAATGAGATTAGAGACACTACCACTACTAGTGACACAGATGAGCTATCCATGATTAAGCTATGTCTGTATGATGCTCAAGAATGCATTAATAAGATGACATAAGAGCATGCAAAACTCAATAAAGCTTATGAAGTAGAGAAAAAGAAATATAATATTGCTACACGGAGAATAGACTTATTAACTGCTTTGTATAATGAGGCTTGCAGAATCTCTAAAAAGTTAGAGATAAGATTGGATAAACAAGTTGTTCAACCCAAGACACAGTCACACACAAGGCATGTGACACAACCCAAGATTCAAAAAGAATCTAGCACAACTAAGGTTAAACATAACCATGCTTTTTATTTTATTTAATCACACAAGACATATCATACCAAATCACGTTCTCGTACTGCTACACATTGCACTAATGTCTATGCTTCTTGTCATTATTGTGGTATGAATGGACACATTTCTAGTCAATGTTAGACTAGAAAACTCATTGATATGAACTTGTACAGATGGGTTCCAAAGGCTAATAAATGTGGATCCAAGTTTTGGATACCAAATTCTTCGCCTCTTGGTGCAGGTGTAGCTTTTTATATCAAGTAGAACCAAGGAGCGTGTTGGTGATTACAAAGCTACAAAGGCCATCATCTAAGAAATTATACCAACATAAGTGTGGTCCCTAGAACCACTTTGGTAACATGCTAAACTATTCTTTCTAAATGGCAAAATTTCTAGAATCTTGCATGTTATTAACTAACAGCTTGATACTATCTCTCATTTAGTTGTTTTTATCTTTTTAATTATGACCTTGAGAGAAGTTGTTTATTTATTTTGCATATGACCATATATATGGATATTTATTTATGAGCTATATTATTTTGTGCATTATCTTGATATGTTTATTGGTGCACACTTATACTATATATTTATTCTATAATGTACTACAAAAACTTTTAAAAACTAGTTTTTAGCACCTTAATCTTGATGATCATTCTTTGGGTATTAAATTCTCTTAAATTTATGGATTCTATATTTCGATGATGGTTGATGATACTGTATATATTCCTTTAAATCTAAGTTTTTAAAAATATAGATTATTTTGGGTACAAGCCGAAAGGATTCTTCTGTCATACAGGTGTTTAGCCTGAAGCGACATATTGTACTATTCTTTGGACTATCGCTAGCTGGGAACCGGCCCTACAGCTAACCCAAAGAGATCAATACTTTATAGACTTAAGGATTACTTGCAACTATTGTCAACTTCTGGATCCAGGGCACTGTACCCGGATCCCTAGGTTCCAGAATACATCAGCGTATCTAAGTCCTACATTTTGATTTATAAGTACTTCATATTTTATTGTTACCCAATAATTTTGTAGCATATATAAGGATGCACATAATTGATACATCTTATGCTTGTAGCTACAAATGGTTTGATTTTTGTTGTTGTTTGAGATCTTTCGATTTCAGTGGATGCACTTATTTTTTGTATTCTCTAAAATGATCTATAATATTGATTGATCTCAATTATAAGCAACAGGATATTGATTTCGTCTTTAGATTTGGACTTTCATTTTAATGGACATTATTATCTTTTTATACTTTCGAAAAAGGTAACATATGATGATCTATCTTGTCTATTGTGAGATACTATCGCATAGATCAATTTATGTCATCTTTTGACGTATATGATTATTCATCGTATTTTGTTTTATATATGCTAAATTGAATTATTTTTTTATTTTTTCATCACAAGTGTTCATTTAATGCATGTTATCTCTTTTGTCTAAAGATGAGTATTTCCGTATTCATGATACTCGTTTTATCAAGCTTTTAGTATTCTCTTCTTATTCAAGATACTAACTGCCTATAACAGTAATTCGTTATGGGGGAGAATTGAATTTCTCTCTTTCAATGCGTTTTCTTTTCTTTAACACTGTAGTTATCAGTTGGATACTGTGCTATGGCTTTAAAAGGGAAGAAATAAACTTTGATAAGAACACCTAATATTTTTGATGAATTAGTTTCCTACTTTTTAAAGTATTTTTTTGGAACTTAATTTTGGATATATCCATGTAAAGGTGGAGCAGTTAATTGTTTCAAATCAGTTATTCTCCTGACATGTCATATATCTAGAATAATATTTATTTGGATATTTATCTAGTCCTATTTTATTTGTTCAAGATGGGCTATTTATTATTCGTGGATTATTTATGACCAATGATTGATTTTTTTACTATATTTGTATCTTTTTTTTTTCTTTATTGGTCTCTTTCAAACTATAGCTATATTTTTTCAAATTTTGGTTTGAATCCGGATCATTGTTCATGATTGTTTCTGTATTCCTTCCGTTATGATTGATTTTATTTTAATCTCTTATTATGGGAGAGCTTTTTTTAGCATGTCAATGGAGGAGAAATAAGTTTAATTCAGCACAAAATACTTTAGTGATATTTGTTTATTAGTGAGATACATGCATCTATCGTATCTGTCTTAAATTTAACCGATTTGTCATAATAAAAAAAGGGAAGATTGTTAGCCCAATGATTATATCATGTTTTTGAATATGGCTAATCAATTAATTTTAACATAATGATGTCACTAATATTTATATATTCACTATCATATTGCTTTTAAACTTAGCATTCTCCTACTACTTACTAAATGTTATCTTATTGTCATACTACTTTATTCGTCTAATATGTAGTTGCAGACATGCAGTAAGCATGATCAGACCAGGACATATGCGATAAAGAATTATTAATGGGCCAAAGACGATGTCACATAAGAAGATTTTTCTGAACCACCCGACGACCTATCAGGGGCCTCGCACTCGGGGGTTCTGCTGCCCGGTCAGCAGACAAAAAGGTGTATTCAAATTTCCAGATATATTTATCTTTGGACATCTGCCGTCAAGAAAAAAGAGCATCTTCATGTCTGCTCAATGACGTCATCAAAGGACTATTAGTTTTTCCAATTTATTCTGTATTTTTCCTTTCTTGAGTCTAGATTATATTGTGACTTGAGATCACTGGCGTTTAGAAGTTTATCTTGAACCAAAACAAACCTATCTTTGATCCCAAACCAAACCATCATCCAAAAGCCTTCCTGAACCAAAAGATTCCCTGAAAACATACTAACGGAACTCGGTCCCCTTAGATCACTCCTAGTCAGCAGCTAATTCCTGGTCTTTTGGATCTCAAACGTTCAAAATTATGACTGTTATGACTGTTAACCTAACGAGTTTTGCCCGAACTCTGTCTCAAAAAATTCCTTAAATAGAGAAAATTTAGTCATTTCTACATACTCATTCACTCTTCACATTCTCTATCTATTTTAAAGCCTTCCTATTTACTAAGAGCTTTAATCTTCCTATTTCCAAGACAACTACTATTCTTCTAAGTGCCGGTGGTTTCTGGTTAGGAGTATTCAAGTTGTACAAGCTTGGAATATAAAAGCTTTCTTCATAACGATGTTGAAGTTTAATCGTGGGCTTCAGATTAAAACACAACGTTGTTAAAGTTGGCGTGTTCTTCGGATGAAAACACGTGGTGTAATCTTTATTCAAAATATTTGATTAGATAGCGGGCAAGAGTTCTCGCGATTGGACTAGTCCTCCCAGAGGCAAACCAGTATAATCCTCGGTGTTGACATTTGCTCTTCTGAACTCATTTACTTTATGCATTTACTTATATACTTCCTGCTTCATATATTGTTTGATTACTGCCATAAAAATTTTTAAGTAGTGATTATTATTCTGTTGTACGTACTCTATTCACCCCCTGTAAACCCCCTAAAATTTTACTACGAATTATTTTTTATATAAATTGGTATCGATTTTTTTTCTTTCATAACTGTACGTCGCGTACAAGTTCACATTTTTCGTATTTATACATAGAGTGCGGAATTTTGGGAGGATATATTTTTATATACAAATATTTTATTAAAAGAATTTTCGTATAGAAATAAATATTTTATGGTACGTCGAGATTGCCAAACCTTTATTTGTCTATTTATAAAAACGGCAATTTTAATTTATGATACAAGTGATAATTTAGAAAATAACTATTTCAGGTAATATATGGTGTCGTATGCATATTTTAAATCTTTCCAAAACTAATTGAAAATTTTTATTTGCAAGAAGGAATTTCAAGTATTTGATTTTCAAAATTATTTTATCTTAATTTATTGAAAATATATTTAAAGTTATTTCCTATTAGTAGTTAAATATTTATAATAATTTTCGAAATTATTATTTTTTATTTTTATATTATTTATAAAAATTTATTTTGAATTTCTTCTATTTAATTAAACTTATTATGGTTATTTAAATTTGAAATTTTATTATTACTTTTAAATGCTTAATTTAAATATGGAAGTTATCCATATTTAGATTTGAATATATATAGATTTAATTCGAAACTGGGCTTGGATATGAATTTGATTGGATTTGGTTTTTTTGGTTTTTAAACATATATGGTAATTATCTAAAATGTGATTTAAATTGTAGATTGAATCCAATTTGGATTTAAATAATTAAATTGGGTCGAATCCCTATCCAACTGGGAATTCCCACATCCTATAAATAGGCAGGTACTCTTCCATTTATTTCCACAAGCCAAATTTCCTCCACAGCGTGCGTGCATCGTGTCCATGTCCATATCTTATTCCATTATTTTTACATATACATTATTCTTTCTACATGTCGACAACCCCGACAATGACCATCCAGAATCCTAAACCTACTGCTTCCCACGACGCCGACTCCATCCCCTGCCAACCCCGACAACCCTCTTTCGACACACCACACCATCACCGTAGCCACACCACACCACCACGCCCATCGCCCTCACCTCCCTGCTGACCCTTGCCGCAACCACTGCAATAACCCATCATCACCAGACCACCGTACCCGACTACCAACTCCGGCCAACTCCCCACCATCCTCCACCTAACCCAGTGCAACCACCATTTCAGCCATCCACCTCTCTTGCCACCGCCGGACACAAATTACAGCCTAAGTTCAGCCATCCCTAAACCAGATCCCCGCAGCTTCGTCACCATCGCCACCACGACCGGCCGCCACCGCGACCGACCGTCCACCCAAAACCCCCAAAAGCTGAAATTTAAAACGCCACCACCACCAAAAAAATCAAACACCACTTACCTCCACCTCCGGCGAGCCGTCCCCCGCTCGCGCAGTCGTGCTCATCTGCACCCTCCGCCGAGTCGGCGCCGTCCAGCACCGAGTCCACCCCCTCGACGCCGCACCGCCTACCGTCAAATCCGATCGCGCCACCGTGCCCTGTCTCCGCCACCTTCTTCCTCTTCCGTCGTGCGCCGCCGGCGAGCTCCGCGCGACGCCGCAACTCCTCCTCCGTGGCCGAGCTCCCGCTCCTCTCTCCGCCGATGCGTTTTCGTCCAGCCGCCTCCCTCAATTTTTCCTCCGCTCGACTCCACCAGAAAACCCCTTCTCCGCCTGCTCTCCACCGGATCCGCGACCCCGTCCGCCGTTCACCGCACCCTCCGCTCTCCTCCTTCCCTCTCCTCCTCCGCCCAATCGAGAACCGCAGCCCCGACTTCCCTTCACTCCGCCTCTGCTTCCCCCCCTTACTTTCCCTTTCCTTCTCTTCCTCTCGTTTTCTTATTTTTTTTTTATTTCTTTTTTTTCTCTTTTCTCTCTTCACAAAGAAGAGTCTGCTGAGTAGTTTATATTTTATTTTTTTATCAAAACTATTATTATAATAATTATTATTATTATTAGTATTATTATTCCATTATAGTTTTTGTTGTTGTTTCAGTACAGGTTTCTAATGTATTTTTTTTATTTCGATTAATATTTCTATTATTGTAATTAGTAATATTGTTATAATATTTTGTTGTTGTTATGTATTTTAAGAAAATCAACTACTAAAAGTTTTCTTAATTATTATTATTATTATTATTATTATTATTATTATTATTATTATTATTATTATTATTGGTTGGTTATTATTATCATTAATTTTGTTATCTTATTACCAGTTTTTAATAAATATGTATGTTAAATAATTTTCTAGAATTTATTTGTAACAAAAGTATAGTGACGTTCATTTCAAAATAGATTATGAAGCTTAAAATAATTTATTTTATTTTTGAGGTATTTTTAAATATGATTTTTGATCTAATATATATACTTGACAAAATTGAGTTTTAGTCTATATGATATTTTTAGATTTTTAAAGCATTTATTTAAAAGATTTTGATTAGTAAAATATAGTTTCTAAAATATTTTAAATATTTTCATAAATAGTTCTAAATATTTTTATGAATTTTCTTCGATTATCGAATCATGCCCATAATAAATCGTATAAATTTCTATTTCCTTTCGAATCTGGACTTCTGCATATCGTTCCTAGCTAAACTGAATGTTTTGGACTCAATGGCACGGTCCGTCCCATCGATTGAAATCATCTTACGTACTTTTGGCACGTACGACTAATTTGTGCCCACACGATCGTACGCGCGTCAACTGCAACCATGTCAAAGACTTGTTGGATTATCGCACCACACCAGGCGGTCTACCAGGCAAGTATACCTTGCTAATTAACTGTCAAATCATTTATTTTCTGCATTATTATTTGTTTCATATTGTTAGCTTCCTTTGTTATAAACTGCGCGTCCAAGCCATACTTGGGTGCAAGCGACTTTATTAGTCGTCACTTATTTTATGCATGTTGACTTAGGGTTAGCGGACTACCTTCTTGTTGGGGGATATCCTTATATCTTCCTTGGCCATGACACACACACTACACGGTTGGAGACATGTTGCTAGGGACACGACTTATGGACTGGCCCTCTTAAAAGTCGTGTGACGGATAGATGATCGTAACTGCTATGACTATGGTTTTAGAGACTCAAGCAGTTACAAAACTGGACGAGCCATGGACATGACTTGAACAGTGTGGGAAATATTGGAGGAGGACAGTCGCTAGTGCGTATGGGAAGCCAAACAGGTAACCCATAGTTTTCGAAAGGAACTATGGCAATTTTGCAGTTGCCCTCTGACGTTTTGGACGTTACGGACGGATACGGATTACTGGATGCCAGTTACGTACTTATAGCCACAAATCCCACCCATGCGCATGAAAGTTGTCCTCTAAATTACACATTAGGCGGTTAGAATCTCCCTTGCATATTTATGTCTAGTTTATATATTTTATTATTATGACAGTTCATATTAGCTTGTTCTTCCTGTATCTTGCTACGTCCGTCTGAGGATCTGGTTTTTTCCCAGGTGTGTGTTCATGTCTTCCACAGGTATTCTAGCTAAGGTCGTGGTCTTCTTCATTCCTTCGAAGACAATTGCGCTTGGTTTATCTTGCCATTTGTAGATTCTTGTACATTTCTTTCATTTAGTTGGTTGGTAGTGGACTTTGTCTCCGCCCAACGATTGTATCATAAATATTCGAGTTGATATTCATATTATTATTCTTTTCATTATGGATGAGCTTTAGTTTGTCTTGGATTACTACATTTTACAGCTTATGTATTCATACGAGACCTACGTACTTCGTATGAATACAGCTGGCATGTCTACGTACTCGGTCCTACGTATTTTGGGACTGGGGCGTTACATGTTTTTGTGGTGGCCCATGCAGGTTAAGATAAATTGTTTGGTTACTTTACCGTACCAAGCAAGCCTGCGGATAGGATTAGAGTCTAAGATCTCATCCACATACTTGACTGCCTTCTCGCTTGACTCCTCGATTGCATCTTGCTTGATTCCCTCTACCGTTAACTCTTATCCTTCTTTCGTGCTTGATGTTGGTTAGAAAGGTAACCCATACTAGGTAGACTCGTCCCATTGTCCCATCACCCTACTAGTTTAACTCCTGTAAGTTGGGTAGAATGGCTTATGACCTAGCAAACCCTTTGTCCTTGTGACCTATATTAGCAAGTTCACTTAGGTTCTAGAATTTAGAGGACCCTAACCCATCTAGTCAACCAAAGACTTGGACAAAGAGACTATAGGACGACTGTATAGAGACCAACATAGGATATAACCGAGAATCTTAAGGAGTTTGAACTAATTCTACTCTATTTCAATTTAAATCTCCCTTGCCTATATTTTATTATCTAGACTAATGATGCTATTATAGCCTAGTATTTGCAAGCTAATTCTTTATCGAGCTTGATCAAGGCATATGCTATGGAGTGGCCACTCACTAGTATATTGTCTTATTAGAACCGGTGCATGATGGTCTGATCAACCAAGTGCATTTTGGTTCGCTTTTATTTATCGTTCTACGTGGATAGGGACATAGATAAACTTGTCCTCTAGAGTCCCATCCACAATAGCCTTGGCAACTCTTTCGAAATTATTCAGTCGCCTTTGAACCACATATTGGTATTCGAAAACAACTTCTTTGGACTCATATTGGTTTTCGTCTTTTACCTATTTTAGACGAAGACTCGTACTTGATAGATAGACCCAAAGTATCACCTTTAGTGGTCCCACCATCTATTGCCAAGATAGTTAGCCATATCCCTGATTTATCTTCGTCATTATTTGAAATCACGATTTTCAAATTCATGTTTGCATTGAACGTCGTTTCTTTGCCTCGTCCAGTGACTTGATCATAGTCATTACCGATATACCCATGTGACCCTCTCACCTACCCCTATGATTCTTAATTTCGAGGACGAAATTCTTGTAAGTTGGGTAGGATGTAAACCCCCTAAAATTTTACTACGAATTATTTTTTTTTATATAAATTGGTATCGATTTTTTTTTCTTTCATAACTGTACGTCGCGTACAAGTTCACATTTTTCGTATTTATACGTAGAGTGCGAAATTTTGAGAGGATATATTTTTATATACAAATATTTTATTAAAAGAATTTCCGTATAGAAATAAATATTTTATGGTACGTCGAGATTGCCAAACCTTTATTTGTCTATTTATAAAAACGACAATTTTAATTTATGATACAAGTGATAATTTAGAAAATAACTATTTTAGGTAATATATGGTGTCATATGCATATTTTAAATCTTTCCAAAACTAATTGAAAATTTTTATTTGCAAGAAGGAATTTCAAGTATTTGATTTTCGAAATTATTTTTATCTTAATTTATTGAAAATATATTTAAAGTTATTTCCTATTAATAGTTAAATATTTATAATAATTTTCGAAATTATTATTTTTTATTTTTATATTATTTATAAAAATTTATTTTGAATTTCTTCTATTTAATTAAACTTATTATGGTTATTTAAATTTGAAATTTTATTATTACTTTTAAATGCTTAATTTAAATATGGAAGTTATCCATATTTAGATTTGAATATATATAGATTTAATTCGAAACTGGGCTTGGATATGAATTTGATTGGATTTTGTTTTTTGGTTTTTAAACATATATGGTAATTATCTAAAATGTGATTTAAATTGTAGATTGAATCCAATTTGGATTTAAATAATTAAATTGGGTCGAATCCCTATCCAACTGGGAATTCCCACATCCTATAAATAGGCAGGTACTCTTCCATTTATTTCCACAAGCCAAATTTCCTCCACAGCGTGCGTGTATCGTGTCCATGTCCATATCTTATTCCATTATTTTTACATGTACATTATTTTTTTACATGTCGACAACCCCGACAATGACCATCCAGAATCCTAAACCTACTGCTTCCCACGACGCCGACTCCATCCCCTACCAACCCCGACAACCCTCTTTCGGCACACCACACCATCACCGTAGCTACACCACACCACCACGCCCATCGCCTTCACCTCCCTACCGACCCTTGCCGCAACCACCGCAATAACCCATCATCACCAGACCACCATACCCGACTACCAACTCCGGCCAACTCCCCACCATCCTCCACCTAACCCAGTGTAACCACCATCTCAGCCATCCACCTCTCTTGCCACCGCCGGACACAAATTACAGCCTAACTTCAGCCATCCCTAAACCAGATCCCCGCAGCTTCGTCACCATCGCCACCACGACCGGCCGCCACCGCGACCGGCCGTCCACCCGAAACCCCCAAAAGCTGAAATTTAAAACGCCACCACCACCAAAAAAATCAAACACCACTTACCTCCACCTCCGGCGAGCCGTCCCCCGCTCGCGCAGCCGTGCTCAACCGCGCCCTCCGCCGAGTCGGCGCCGTCCAGCACCGAGTCCACCCCCTCGACACCGCACCGCCTACCGTCAAATCCGATCGCGCCACCGTGCCCTGTCTCCGCCACCTTCTTCCACTTCCGTCGTGCGTCGCCGACGAGCTACGCCCGACGCCGCAGCTCCTCCTCCGTGGCCGAGCTCCCGCTCCTCTCTCCGCCGACGCGTTTCCGTCCAGCCGCCTCCCTCAATTTTTCCTCCGTCCGACTCCACCAGAAAACCCCTTTTCCGCCTGCTCTCCACCGGATCCGCGACCCCGTCCGCCGTTCACCGCACCCTCCGCTCTCCTCCTTCCCTCTCCTCCTCCACCCAATCGAGAACCGCAGCCCCGACTTCCCTTCACTCCGCCTCTGCTTCCCCCCCTTACTTTCCCTTTCCTTCTCTTCCTCTCGTTTTCTTATTTTTTTTTATTTCTTTTTTTCTCTTTTCTCTCTTCACAAAGAAGAGTCTGCTGAGTAGTTTATATTTTTTTTTATCAAAACTATTATTATAATAATAATTATTATTATTAGTATTATTATTCCATTATAGTTTTTGTTGTTGTTTCAGTACAGGTTTCTAATGTATTTTTTTTATTTTGATTAATATTTCTATTATTGTAATTAGTAATATTGTTATAATATTTTGTTGTTGTTATGTATTTTAAGAAAATCAACTACTAAAAGTTTTCTTAATTATTATTATTATTATTATTATTATTATTATTATTATTATTATTATTATTATTATTGTTGGTATTATTATTATTATTGGTTGGTTATTATTATCATTAATTTTGATATCTTATTACCAGTTTTTAATAAATATGTATGTTAAATAATTTTCTAGAATTTATTTGTAACAAAAGTATAGTGACGTTCATTTCAAAATAGATTATGAAGCTTAAAATAATTTATTTTATTTTTGAGGTATTTTTAAATATGATTTTTGATCTAATATATATACTTGACAAAATTGAGTTTTAGTCTATATGATATTTTTAGATTTTTAAAGCATTTATTTAAAAGATTTTGATTAGTAAAATATAGTTTCTAAAATATTTTAAATATTTTCATAAATAGTTCTAAATATTTTTATGAATTTTCTTCGATTATCGAATCATGCCCATAATAAATCGTATAAATTCCTATTTCATTTCGAATCTGGACTTCTACATATCGTTCCTAGCTAAACTGAATGTTCTGGACTCAATGGCATGATCCGTCCCATCGATTGAAATCATCTTACGTACTTTTGGCACGTACGACTAATTTGTGCCAACACGATCGTACGCGCGTCAACTGCAACCATATGAAAGACTTGTTGGATTATCGCACCACACCAGGCGGTCTACCAGGCAAGTATACCTTGCTAATTAACTGTCAAATCATTTATTTTCTGCATTATTATTTGTTTCATATTGTTAGCTTCCTTTGTTATAAACTGTGCGTCCAAGCCATACTTGGGTGCAATCGACTTTATTAGTCGTCACTTATTTTATGCATGTTGACTTAGGGTTAGCGGACTACCTTCTTGTTGGGGGATATCCTTATATCTCCCTTGGCCATGACACACACACTACATGGTTGGAGACATGTTGCTAGGGACACGACTTATGAACTGGCCCCCTTAAAAGTCGTGTGACGGATAGATGATCGTAACTGCTATGACTATGGTTTTAGAGACTCAAGCAGTTACAAAACTAGATGAGCCATGGACATGACTTGAACAGTGTGGGAAATATTGGGGGAGGACAGTCGCTAGTGCGTATGGAAAGCCAAACAGGTAACCCATAGTTTTCGAAAGGAACTATGGCGATTTTGCAGTTGCCCTCTGACGTTTTGGATGTTACGGACGGATACGGATTACTGGATGCCAGTTACGTACTTATAGCCACAAATCCCACCCATGCGCATGAAAGTTGTCCTCTAAATTGCACATTAGGCGGTTAGAATCTCCCTTACATATTTATGTCTAGTTTATATATTTTATTATTATGACAGTTCATATTAGCTTGTTCTTCCTATATCTTGCTACGTCCGTCTGAGGACCTGGTTTTTTCCCAGGTGTGTGTTCATGTCTTCCGCAGGTATTCTAGCCAAGGTCGTGGTCTTCTTTATTCCTTCGAAGACAATTGCGCTTGGTTCGTCTTGCCATTTGTAGATTCTTGTACATTTCTTTCATTTAGTTGGTTGGTAGTGGACTTTGTCTCCGCCCAACGATTGTATCATAAATATTCGAGTTGATATTCATATTATTATTCTTTTCATTGTGGATGAGATTTAGTTTGTCTTGGATTACTATATTTTACAGCTTATGTATTCATACGAGACCTACGTACTTCGTATGAATACAGCTGGCATGTCTACGTACTCGGTCCTACGTATTTTGGGACTGGGGCGTTACACCCCCTCTAGAGGTGCCATCCATCCTACAATAATCACTGAAAAGTGATATATTTGTTGCTGAGTTTCCTGAACATGAGTTGCTTAAAGAATAAATTGTTGCCAAGAATTGTTATGTCCATTGCAAAGAAAACATATGATAATCGTGCTTGTAACTGACCCTGAGAATGTCTTGAATAAGGGAAAAGAATGCTAATATTCTTGTCCCTGAGAAAGATATAGCTCACGAAACAAGCTGTATACTTCACAAGAATGATTAGTCCCTTGTATGCTTGAAAGAAATAATACGTTGGCTTTTCGAAAGTGTTTTCAAAAGAGGTGTAATCTGACTCTGAATATGCATGAAATAAACATAGGTAAAAGTTGCAAGATCACATCACAAGAAATTTTTCCTCACTAAATGAATTAGTGATCGTTTCAGTTGATATAGGCTTTGTTCACAATCACCAGTATGTTGATATACTGACCCATCATCAGTCTGCACGCAGGTGCAAGATGAATCGAGATGGATAGTCCAAAGCAATAGCCGAGCCTCATACTCAAGAGCAAGAAATCAAAAGAGATGCCAAGAGATGGACATCTGTTGCAAAGAGTTAGATTTGTATATAAAAGAATATAATGTACGGAACGAGATCATTGTAATCTGTAAAGTTCTAAGAAATTTAAGCATTGTATTAGCGAGAATTGAGATCTTGTAATATGTTCAAATGAAATCAATAAGGAGATTTGTTTCTGCTACCTTGTGTTCAATTATATTCTACAATATGTTCACATATATCACGACCCGCACCCACTGTGAGGGTACGAGTACGTAACAACGCCTAGCCTATGCCGCAGTGTCGGCGGTAGAACGTTGTCCTAGGTCACAACATCTAACAATATAAAGGTACATGTACAGTATATACACTCCGAATGGAGGTGACATAGCAACACAGTCTCAATCACATCTAAGGTAGAATACGATAAAGAGATAGATAGATATGGAATGAAATGAATCCAGAGGGAAACAATCAGATAGAAGTCTAAGTGTCTAAGATAACATCTCCATAAATATCAGATAAAATAAACTACTAGTCTCCACAATAATACAACTTTGAATCCAGACGACTACTAACATAAAAGTAAGGAACAGACTAGATTATCTACACTAAGCATGGGTATCATCCTTAGCAGCTGCCTGAACCTCCCCAGGGTCCAGGTCGCGAGTGTCATCTAGGCAAGCTCCATAGTAAGGGGTGCAGGGTTCCTTATCATCCTCTGTAAAAATTTCAACAGGTCCAGTCAGGACGGGAGCGAGCACAAAACATCTCACGCAGTTCATATCAAGTTAGGAAATATAAAGCATGCAATAGAGCAAGATACAGAAAACGCTGAAAGAAGAATGTATATGAAAAACAGCAAAGATTTGATAATAGGAAATATTAATATATGATAAGTAAGAACTGTAAGCAATATCTGATTTAGAGTACAATATGGTTATGTAAACGATTTAGGACAATGCAATGGTAACTCCATTGTACGTGAGTGCACAATAGACATATACAATAGTTATACAATGGTTTACAATTGGATTTGATTACATAACCAATTCTACAGCCCCTTCCCAATCAATACACAAGGATCCACTCCAGTTATGTTATCTTGTACAGTAGTGTACAATATTATACAATAGATGTACAATGTTATACAATAGTTGTACAATGTTATACAATAGTTGTACAATGGTAACATCTCAAAAGAAGATCCATATAGTATCAATCCGTGATAACAATCGTGTCAGCATCAAGTACAGTAATCTAGAGCAAGAATGTAAATCCAGACAAGTATGAAACGATCAGAGAATATACTCGCCTGGTATCTGAATGTCTGAAATAAATGTACTGTCCGAGATGAGGTACATGACTCCAAGTTTGAGCAACACAAGTCAAGATGTATACAGGGGATGATAAATGTAATCTACAATGTATCTGCATGTCGTCTAGGTTAAACTAGACTAAAGTCAACACGTGGTCAACTCTAGTCAACTACACTAGTCAAACTAGGTCAACTAGGTCATGTCCTAGCCTAAACAAGTCTCATTAAGCCTAGCCAGCCTATTCTAGCAAGCACACATCATCACAAAGCCTTACAAGTCTATCAACACACAAATCATAGGTGTATATACATAGGTTATTTTATAGGAATCTACATAGGCCAATACAATCTATATTGATAATACATTGCTTCCACACATTATATACATATACTATTTTAATAAAAGCAATATTACATATATATATTACATTATAGGCAATATGCATATACGCTATATATATTACATATTCATCCAATAAATTAGAGATATTATATATACATATATTCATAGAGAGATAGACATGTGTGTGTGTTGAGTGTGTGTGTGAACAACCAGTGTGTGGGTGATGAAGGGTAGTGTCAATGGGCATGTGCATGTGTGTGCCTACATGTGTGTGTAGACTATTCAGAAAATCAATAGAGAAAAGTGTGTGTGTATATGTGTCAATTACAGGTTTAGGAGAGTGTGTGTGGGTGAGTGAACATTAAGGTCTCAGGTTTGAGTGTAAAAGGAATCTCAGATTTGTGTGTGTTCAGGTTTTACTCATGTGTGTTGAGAGTGTTATAGGAAATCAGTTTAGAGTATATAGTGAAGTGTGTTTGTGTGAGGGAGTGTGTGTAGCTCAGGTTTGATATGAAAGTGGGTCATGTGTAGTGGACAGGGAATGGATGTGTGTTCAGAGATTCAATGAGTGAAGGCAGTGGGTGTAATGACATTGTGAATTAATGAAGTTCTTATTAAACAACCATTGAAATCTCAGTCATCAATTTTCATTCAAAACAGTGCACATTCAAACCCCTTCTTCATTCTTAGATTTTGTATCAACAAAACAGTGTATCAATCTATGTCTTCAGTCCAATGGAAACCAAAAGCCCACAATGCAAATTCGAGAACTACCTTACCATAATTCGTAAATTCTATTGAACTAACTCAATTAAGCACATAAATATCTCAGGTTTGTATACATGTAACAACCAATTGAAACAAGACTCAAGCCAACTTGAAATCGAAACATGAATCCAATCTCAGTTTATAGTGCTTATGTATCAGTCAATCCTATATTGGAAAACCCCTTCTTCTTTTCTACCCTCAACCAAATCATGCAACCACTTTAACAGTAAACTAATGCATACATACATATATATATATATATATATATATATATATATATATATATATATATATATATATATAAATTGTCTAGTGATTTAGGTTATTAACAATCAAAACATAAATCAATCCTTAACAGATGCTAATACATGTGTAACTAATTCTCAAGTTTAGGAATTCATATGACAGTTTGTTATTACAATGCAATGGGTTAACATGGTGACTAACATAAAAATCAGTTTTAGAAATGGAATGAACATTGCAATTACCAAATCAAATCAGTGAACTTCAAGTAACCTGGGGATTCTCAGGTTTCTTTGGACTCAACAGTATTTCAGTCCAGATTTCAGTTAGAAGACATTGTGTGATAGGAACTAGTGCATTGTCATGTGTGTGTGTGTGTGTTTAGATATTTCATGTGTGTGTGAGTCAAACTCATATGTGCGTGTCATGATACATATGTGTGTGTGTGTGCTATGAGGGGGTGAGCTATGTGTTCAGGATTTTGTTTGTAGGTATGTGAAGTAACATAGGTTTCAGAAATGTGTGAATGAGTAACTGTGTGTGTATGAGTGATTAGGATTGTGTGTGGATAATGTGAGGAAAAATCAGGAGTAGGTTTCAGTTTTACTAAAAAAGTGATAGGAAATCCCCCAATCCAATACACAAAACCCATTTCAAAGATTCCTAGCATAGCACAGATCAAAGTGAACACGTAAAACTCTCATCAAACATGTAGGTAACTAATTCCTACATTAACAGCATCCTCACAGTTAATAAAAACATATTTAAAACCAAAAATCAGTTTCCAGTTTTCGTATCAGCCTATTGCATCAAAAATATGGAAAAACTTCATTCGAAACCGATTCTCGAACACCCAACACAACTCCAATATTACATTAACCTAATCCATCTGTGGGTGAACCTATCTACTCATTTAATCATCATAAAAACAGTTAATAATCAATTTAAAAAAAAAAACAGAAACCCCATTTCCTGCACGTATCAGTGAAGTATCATAGCACATTGGGAATTCGAAATTTCGAATTGAAGTAGCCATTAAAATCACAAATAACAAGTTGGTACTAGGTGCCACACATGTGAGGGTACTAGGTAGGGTCTTCGTGTCCAAGAATTGGATACGAATCGTGTCTAAAATAACACATGAACACAACACCCGACAGTGCACAAATAATCGTCGTGCACGCGCATCTAAAACGCGACACACGACACGACACAACTCGTGTTCGTGTCCAGAGGTGCACCTAGGGTAGGTCTAGGACTGTGTCATCCTGATACGTGTCCACGTGACACACAGACACGACACAAACTCTGTGTCAGCCATGCCTGTGCACGCGCACAGCCGCCCGCGTGCGACAGCGTGCGACCAGTGCAACCGTAATTTCTCCACGTGTACACCACGAGATGCTCCCAAATTTTGGGAGCATGGTGGCAGACATTGCTCCTTGTTTTTGCCAAAATTTTAGGTCACGACGTGTCTTGTATCCCGAGATACAGCCCCCGAGATGCAGGACACGGCCTAAGGGCTCGTGCTGCGTGTCCAGGTCAAAAAATACGATACAAACGGACATAAAACACCATACAACCTTCACAAATATTAATACACTCACCTAGATCTACAAATCTATGCAATTACTTTTCAAAAATACGAAAATAGATTCCTATGTGGTATTTCTACAAACACGTATATTACTATTATGATACGTGTCCGATACGGACACGAAACGGACACAAAATCCACCCAAACTCTAGGGACAGCTAGGGGACACTTAGGGCTAGCCTAATATGCAAAAAAATTGGAATTTGGTGGAGGGAATAGGGATTTACCTATATGTGTTATTTCTCAAAGAAAAGCTTCAAAATGAGGTTTCTCCTAGCTATCCCCAAGCTCTAAATTGTCTCCAAACTGTAGTTGGCCTCCATGAACAGTAGAGAAACCCAAATTAGATCACCATGGAAGAAGTTTGGATGAAAAAGGATTAATATTGAATAAAATAGGAAGAAGTTTCAATGGAGGCTAACCTTGTTCTTGCAAAATGAAGAGATGAACAAAAGGAGGCAAGTGGTTTAGAGGGATTTTGTAGGGACATGCCCTAAGTGGCCAGCCATATGATATTAGGGTTAGGGTTTATGGGATTTGATCTAGGGCTATCATTCCTCCTAGTCAAATCAAAGGCCTACAACCTAGGTTTCACACATGACTTAAATGCAACCTAGTTAACTCTAACTAACATGACTAAATCAAAACTAATCAATACTAACCATCACTAACCATGGCGAGCTAAGTCTAGGTATGACTAATCTAGGTTAGGTCAATCTAGGTTAGGGCTAAGCACAACACAAGGTAATTGATTAATTAATGATTAAATCACACCATCCCATTAATCATATTAAATTCCAATAAAAATATATTAAATTCAAATAATTCAAAATGACCAAAATACCCTCAAGCTAAAAAAGATAAATGAAATACCCGAATCACATGGCTAGGTTCTAGGTCAAACTGTCTCTGGGGTTACACTAGCAAAACACCAAAATCACAAGTCATGATTTTAAATAGTTTTAAAATGATTAAAAAAATCACCAAAAATCATATTATTATTTAAATGTCATAATTAAATAATTAAAAACACAAATTTTGAAAATTACCCTCATTTAGAAAATTTGATGTTATAAGTCTACCCACCTTAGAAAAATTTCGTCCTCAAAATTTAAGATCGTAGGTAATGAAAGTTGAGTGCAGTGAACAACTTGTACAAGTCTGAACCAAGGGGGCATGGTATCTAGTGAAGGGTCTGCACACTGCCTATAAAGGTTGATCAAAAAATGACTGAACTCAACACAAAGAGAACTTAACTAAAATAGAAAACTGAACCAAATATAGGCTAAACAACATATCTATAACCCTATACAACAATGGCCTATAGATACCAACTAACCTATATCCCATATGCCAATATCATCTGCAATCTATCTATATATATAGACCTCTCAGTCGTAGGTGAAACTACAACTATACTCAAGGGCAGGCTCTGGTCATGGGTGCCTCACTGGAAAGGGTAAGGGTAAAAATAATAATCATCAAGGCTGCAAGGCATACTAACATCCTATATGTAAACTGGTTGGTATTATAAATAATCGGGAAATCATCTACAATGGGTTACTATTCTAATACCAAAGCTAACTATCATCTCTAGGGTACAGACACTCTACAAGTCATCATATCATGATACTTATGAGAGAACTATATATGAAAAAGCTCTACAAACTAAATATCCCTACTCCTAAGTTATTTAATGATGGAATATAATTTTTATAACAACAGAAGGGTATGATAATCATATGCGTCTTTCCAAAATCATGTTGTTCAGAGTCTTCGTCATGCTAGTGAGCAAGGCTACGATAATCACAGAGTCCTTGACTAAGGTACATACCTCTAGGTTCATGGTACTTAAAATTTCTGCATTGTCGCATGCGACGGCAAAAACCTTAAATTCCCACATCCGAGATATACGTCCAAAATCTGACTATATGTCCTCACTATGCCAGCTAACACGACTATCAAAGATTCTAGATCCCATGATTGAGGTGACCTAGCCCATATGATTTCCTCAGAAGAAAAACAAACATAACACAAGAACAACAGAACAAATTGATCAGTCAACAAGGAGCAGATGGAATTGAAATTCAAGATAGTTGTAAGAGGCTATTGTGGAAATAGAATCGAAAAGATCGAAACTTGCAGCAAGATCTCCAATGGTCTGTGCATCCTCGACTGTCCTGGCGATAGCTTGCCCCTGCTGGTTTCCCTGGTCTGCTGCTGATGCTGCATGAACCGCTGCTACTGAGAGAAATTGGGAATGACGGAAAATTGCCTCTGTACAGATGGAGGTGCACCTCCAAAATAGCAGAAATGCCAACCTGTGTCGGCACAATAGAAGCTGCGGTCTCGAGGCCCGGGTGAACAGGACGAGAGGTGGCCAGCCTCTCGATAGTATCCCCCGGACCGGAGCAATGAGATCGTGTCTCCATAACTATTATGAAGACAGTTCAAAACAAGAAACAATTACTGAGAATGAAGCGAAAAATAAAGGAGAACAGTTTATATTCAAGGGGAGACAATAAGCAGCAAATTTAGATAAAAGGAATCTGATTAAGAGTTTTTTCTAGTGTGATTGAGTACCTTCAAAATATCCTAATCCTACTGCAGGCTGTAGTGATACTCTAGTTCGAATACCACTACATAAACTCGACCTGCATGGGCCACCACTAAAAATGTGTCACGACCCACACCCACTGTGAGGGTACGAGTACGTAACAACGTCCAGCCTTCGCCGCAGTGTCGACGATAGAACGTTGTCCTAGGTCACAACATCTAACAATATAAAGGTACATATACAATATATATACTCCGAATGGAGGTGACATAGCAACACAGTCTCAATCACATCTAAGGTAGAATACGATAAAGAGATAGATAGATAGATAGATAGATAGATATGGAACGAAATGAATCCACAGGGATACAATCAGATAGAAGTCTAAGTGCCTAAGATAACATCTTCATAAATATCAGATAAAATAAACTACCAGTCTCCACAATAATACAACTCTGAATCCAGACAACTACTAACATAAAAGTAAGGAACAGACTAGACTATCTACACTAAGCATGGGTATCATCCTCAGCAGGTGCCTGAACCTCCCCAGGGGTCCAGGTCGCGATTTTCATCTAGGCAAGTCCCATAGTAAGGGGTGTCGGGTTCCTCATCATCCTCTGTAAAATTTTTAACAGGTCCAGTCAGGACGGAAGCGAGCACAAAATATCTCACGCAGTTCATATCAAGTTAAAAAATATAAAGCATGCAATAGAGTAAAATACAGGAAACGTTGAAAGAAGAATTTATATGAAAAACAACAGATATTTGATAATAAAAATTATCTATATATGATAAGTAAAAACTGTAAGCAATATATGATTTAGAGTACAATATGGTTATGCAAACGGTTTAGGACAATGCAATGGTAACTCCATTGTACGTGAGTGCACAATAGACATATACAATAGTTATACAATGTTGTACAATAGGATTTGATTACATAACCAATTCTACTCCCCCTCTCCAATCAATACACAAGGATCCACTCCAGTTATGTTATCTTATATAATAGTGTACAATATTATACAATAGATGTACAATGTTATACAATAGTTGTACAATGTTATACAATAGTTGTACAATGGTAACATCTCAAAAGAAGATCCATATAGTATCAATCCGTGATAACAATCGTGTCAGCATCAAGTACAGTAATCTAGAGCAAGAATGTAAATCCGGATAAGTATGAAATGGTCAGAGAATGTACTCGCCTGGTATCTGAATGTCTGAAGTAAATGTACTGTCCGAGATGAGATACTTGACTCCTATATAGAGCAACACAAGTCAAAATGTATACAGGGGATGATAAATGTAATCTACAATGCATCTGCATGTTGTCTAGGTCAAACTTGGCTAAAGTCAATACTTGGTCAACTCTAGTCAAACACACTAGTCAAATTAGGTCAACTAGGTCAAGTCCTAGACTAAACAAGTCTCACTAAGCCTAGCCAGCCTATTCTAGCAAGCACACATCATCACAAAGCCTTACAAGTCTACAAAAACACAAATCATAGGTGTATATACATAGGCTATATTATAGGAATCTACATAGGCCAATACAATCTATATTGGTAATACATTGCTTCCACACATTATATACATATACAATTTTAATATAAGCAACATTACATATATATATATTAAATTATAGGCAATATGCATATACACTATATATATTACATATTCATCCAACAAATTAGAGATATTATATATATATATACATATATTCATAGAGAGATAGATATGTGTGTGTGTTGAGTGTGTGTGTGAACAACCAGTGTGTGGGTGATGAAGGGTAGTGTCAATGGGCATGTACATGTGTGTGCCTACATGTGTGTGTAGACTATTCAAAAAATTGTTGGAGCGTAAAAAATGCTTTACAAGAAGGGTCAAAGTGATAGATCAGTCTACTCAAATTTGATCCCCTTTATGCCAAGGAGAGGCTAATCACTTTACGCCTGAAGCAGGTTGGTTATTTTACGCTTGGGTCTACACCTATGATTTTACGCCAAGGACAGAAAAGCCACTTTTACGTTGGATAAAGCTGTCAAGTCTTGCATTTAATGCAAACTCTGACATAAAGATATTAATGATGGCATATATCACAGAATTCAAAGGTATTTATTTTATACAGAGACCAATGTTGTCGTTTAGTATGTGAATTGAGCTACTTTATGCTCATACTATGGCTTCTTTTACGCACGAGGACTATACGAGCTTTTACGCTCAACAGTTGACGTGCGCGTAAAGTCTATTTGAGCTATTTCTACGCTCAAGGATATTTAACAACCACTTTACGTGGGAAGTCTACGTCAAAGCTACTTTATGCTCAATCTATTACTTTACGCTCAGAGTACATTGAGGCTATTTTTACGTCCTGTTCTTTCTGATCAATTTGGAACGTGGTTTGCCTACATGGCTTTTATGCCACACATTCCGAAGAACGTGTGTACGTGCATCCTATTCTTACTGAATTGATGGGACACGTGTCAACGTATATAGAGGATGACTTTGATCGTGGGTGGCAGTTGTTAGCGTAAAAGCGGAACTTTTGCTGAGTTTTTACGCACCAGAGCCCAAGTCTATAAATAGACTTATTTTTTTCATAAGACAGACACAAAGAGACAGAAGAGAATACAGAATCAGAACTTCAAGATTTTGATTCTCCGAAGCATTCTTCTTCAACTTTTCTTTCAGAACAGAGTGAAGCAAAGCAGGAAAGCATTCGGCCTCGCCATCAGTGTCCAAGTGCGTCGATACCTTTCTGGTGACTTAGTTCTTCCAAGTTGTTCTACTTCAAGCAGTGATCTTCATCATCATCATATGGTCCAAGGAACAAAGTGATCATTTACAGATCAGACTTTCATAGCAATACTTTCCCAGAATCAAACTTGTACTTCTTGTACTTTTTCTCGTTTTATTTTCAAAATCCAACTTTTGTTTGGCATTTTTGTTAAGTTAAACAAAATGGCGACTCTGCTGGGGAATACCTTCTCCTCTAACGAGGAGGCGATTGCTCAATATGATGATGTTTCGGTCGGTTCGACCAAGAAGACTCTGGTTGTGCACTTCGACCAGACTGCCTATGAAGAAATGCTCCGATCTGGGGGTGGTTCTTGCCACTCCAATGTTCAAAAGTCTCGCAAAGCACGAAAAGTTTGGATTCCCAAATCCAAAGTGGTTTCTGATCTCTCTGTTGCTTCTGATGACAAGGGAATTCTTCTCACTCCTGTCGTAGGAGCTTCCGTTCGTAACGAGGCAGTCCTTACTTCAGAGTTGCTCTCAAAGTGTGAGGATTTATCTCTCGTTTGTAACGGTGAAGATAATCAGGTTTCACGCCCACTGCGTAAGAATCAAGTTTTACGCTCAGTGGGTAAGAACCAAATTTTATGCTCAGTACATAAGAATGAATCTCCCATTCGTAATGGGGCACACTCTAAAGTTTATGCTTCTGAGTATAAGAATCAGTCTCCCGTCGGTGACGTGGTAGGCCCAAATAAATTACGCTCCTCGCGTAAAGCAAAATCTCCCGTCTGTGATGTGGTAGATAATCAATTTTTACGCTCCACGCGTAAAGGTAAGTCTCCTGTCTTTGACAGTGTAGATAAAATTCATAACGATGTTTGCACATCTAATGTGAATGTACCTAAACGTGTATAGCGTAAAAATGTCGTTGGTAAAGCTTCTGTCCTACACCAACAACCTTCTTATACTGCTTTACGCAAAGTACCAAACTTACAAATTATACGCCATGAAAATAGAGTCCTTCGTGCTAAATCTCAAGATTTACGCACACAACTCCAAACGCGTAAAAATATACAGTTTGGTTCTGCGAATGCAGCCAGTAATTTTCTTTATACATAAGGAACTAAACGTTTTTCTACCCCAAATGTAATAAAGAAGAATACTCCATCTGTTCCTTCTGATTTACGTGAATTGCTAATGCAAAAACGTAAGAACAGACAATCTCCGATAATATTCCCCCAAGAAAAACATCATTGTGAATATCACCAGGTTGTGATCAACTGTTGTTGTTCGGCTTCAAAACGGTCAGTTTTTGATCGTTTAAGTGTTAACTCACCTCAACATCAAGCTGAAGACCAAGAACATGAGCTGTCATATGTGTCAGTCAACATGGCATCTCATACTAACAGAGGACGACATCCAAGACAGAATATGTCCCAAATCCCAGGTCAACAACAGTTCAACAGGCTTCTTGATTTCTTTGAAGGAGTATATCAGAATACTCGATCAAGAAGACAAAGACAATTACAGACTTCTAATTCAGAAGCTGGGGGTACTCAATCTTTTGAGTCTGATACCGATAGTGTGGATTCATACTTCTATACTAATCCCTCTATATCTTCAAGAGAGGTTGAATCTTACACTGTTGGAGATGAACCAAAAACGTTATCTGCTAATACGGAACAACGTCTCACTGCCGTGGAACAATCATTGAAAGATATGCTTAACATGGTGCAAAGCATGCATCAGATAATTTTGAATCAGCAAACTGCTCAACCTACAGTAATAACTCCGGTACCAGTAGCAGCACAAACTCAAGATAGTCAAGGGGCTGATATACCTTTGAATATTCAAGAGCCTGCTGTTAATCAAAATTTTGCATCTCCAGATCCCATCATTCCAGAAGATGTACCACCTCCAGTGGGGGTTACGGTACATCCAACGACTATTCAATCAAATGTGCTTCCTCAAACCAGTAAAGCCATTCAAGCAGTGCGTGAACTTAAAGCACAGTTTGAAGTTTTGAGGCACAAAGATCTGCTCCAGAGGTTAGGGATTAAGCAACCTTATCCTCCTTATTGGAATGATATACCCTTTCCACCGAAGTTCAAGCCACAATCCATGGTTTTATTCGATGGAAAAGCATCTCCCAGTCAATATATCAATTACTTTGATATTATGACTGTACACTTACAAAAAAATGATGCTCTTCTCACTCGAGTGTTCATCGGGTGCCTGACGGGTTCAGCTTACGACTGGTATCGTAGCTTACCCGATAACTCTATTTCGTCTTTTGACGAATTCAAGGCAATATTTCTCTCCCACTTCTATGAAGGAGGTATGGACATGAACATGTCCTCCTTGATAGAAATCAAACAAAAGGAGAAGGAAAATACTCGGACGTTCATTGAATATTTTCGACAGGCTACTCTAAAGATGCCTCCTAGTATGCCAGATTCAGCGTTGATTGATACATGCAAGATGAATCTGCGACCATCCATTGTTGTCTTCACAGGTTCCCAATTCACAGATTGGGCTTCGTTTATCATAGCAGCAGTTTCTGCCGAGACCAATGGTAGGTTGGCTCGTGAACACGGGATAATTTTCGCTTCAGAAGATAAAGAGAAGAAAAGTAATCCTGGTAATAATCCTGGCAATCGTAATGTGAAAAGAAAAGATACTCTTATGGTCAATCTTTCCAAGAACAAAACGACGCCAAATAATCAGGAATCTTTCAGGCCAAAGGAAGAATACTCTTTTGACGAAAGTGATATCCCAGGAATATTTCAATGTCTGGTGAAAAGTGGTAAACTTCAGATTCCAGAGCCAAAAAGGCCTAATGAGGTGAATCTGACTGACAATCCCAAATATTGTATCTATCATAGATACATTAATCATCCTACCAGTGCTTGCTATATCTTGAAAAAGAATATCCAAGAGCTGATAAATGGAGGCGCTATCGCTTTAACCAATGATGACCATATGGTTACGACCAATATGGTTTCTCTTCAGTTCGGGGATTTTCCTCCACAGCAAATCCTAGATGGAATTATCCCAATTCCGAAGGCGACGATGAAGATCGTGAATATCCCACCTGCCAGGGAAGAAAATACAGGATTGCTGTCGCTCACATTGAAGAATGGTGAAATCATGTGGGTACATCCTGACTTAGTACCTGAGTTGGAAAATGAAGGTAAAACTTTAAAATCCAAAAAAGGTAAGAAAGTCAAAACCTGTAATATGATTTTTCATGTTATTCTCAATCCTGATGACTTGGATCATCTATGGAATGGCCTTCCTCTAGAAGATAGACTGAAAGGACTAAACATCTGTCCTCCAAGTCTAACTCCTCCTACCAAGCTCAAGCTTACTCATCAGCAGTGGCTAGCCATGAATAGTATTCCTTTATACCGGGCACAATAAGTCTTTGCTGCTTATGAAAAAGCTCCAACAGGGATTTCTCCTCGTATCCCGAACCCTTCTCCTCTCTTAACTACAAAGACGTCTATGCTTCATTCTCCTATAGTTGCAGAGGTTCCTTCCTCTTCCTGTGCTGGAACACCTGTCCAAAGTTCACTGCCTATCCACTTGTATAGTCAGCAATCTGTCCTTCTCATGAGGAAGATGGGTTACGACTTTCAAAAGGCAGAAGGTTTGAATTATGATAAAGGAATACGTCTTCCTTTACAAATTCAAAATCAGAATTTCACTGCTGGATTGGGTTCTGAAGTTCCTCGTAACAACCTTCACGTGAAGAAGGCTAAGGGAAGAAAGACTAAATCCTGTAATATGGTACTTTCTTCTCCTGAGTCTGAAGAAGAAACTTTTGCTGGTACAAGATCTGAAAAAGAGTACCACAAAGACTATGAGAGATCCTCCAAAGAAGCAGAAGATATAGTGGAAACTCTACCAGTTCAACCTTCTCCTGTTCCTGTTAAACCGTCTGTGGTTGAAAAGGGGAAACAGAAGGCAGTACGCTTTGATATCCCATTGAAGTCTGCTTCCAATCAGAGGGTGGTGATAAAGCCTTACAAGTTTGACATTCTAGCTTAGTTAGCCAATACTCCGGCTAGACTATCTATATTTGAACTGCTTCGCCTTTCCAGAGAAAGCATAGAGACTTTGAGCGAAGCTTTACTTCAAGCAGATTCATGCTTGGCTCAACTCAAGACTCCTGATAATATACCAGTGTCATGCCCGCAATGTCATAGTGTGATGGAAGCAATTCCCAATATCACCTTTACACAAGAGGATATGCTATTGAAACACAACAAGCATGATAGGCCTCTATGCGACACTGGATATATCAGATCCACTAAAATTGACAGAATTTACATTGATCCTGGGTGTTCAATTAGTATAATTCATTAGAGTATGCTAAGACCCCTGAGGATTCCTACTAGTGAGCTGACTTACACTAGTACTACGATAGTCGATTTTAACTCTGGCAAGAGCAAACCACTGGGGAAGATTCTTCTGCAGATTCAGATTGGTGATCTTCGAACTATGGTAACTTTTATGTTATCAACTCGGACGTATCCTATAATATTCTTCTTAGAAGACCGTGGATTCATGAGCACAATAGTGTGCCTTCAACTCTTCACCAATGTTTCAAATATATGGACTCCCAAGGAGTTATGAAAACTGAGTTTGCTGATATTAATCCGTTCAAGGGTGTCGAAGCCTACTTCTCTAATTCAAGGCTTTATAAACAAGAGCATGTGAAAGATATATCAGACATGGCTGAAGATCAATCATCATCTGAGGATCAGTCTATTAATGAAGATCCGCCAGAGGAGCAACCTTTGAAGATCATAGTCAAAGGACGGATTTTCACTTCCCATTACTGTTGTCATGATAGACAATACATGATCTTTTGAACGTATGTCTTTCGTAGACGAATTTTCAAGATACGATCAGATCAAGATGCATCCAGAAGATGAGAAGCATACATCTTTTCAAACACCCCTTGGAGTTTACTGCTATACGGTTATGCCGTTTGGTCTTAAAAATGTCGGTGCCACATATCAACGGGTGATGAGCAATATCTTTCAAGAACATCTATGGAAAATAGTTGAATGCTACGTAGATGACATTGCTGTTAAAAGTCGGTCAAAGAATAATCATATTCAGGACTTGAAGACAGTATTTGAATTGATGCGCCAATATCAATTGAAAATGAATCCTACTAAGTCTTTCTTAGGGGTTTCTAGTGGCAAGTTTCTAAGATTTGTCATTACCTCTCAAGGTATCCATGTTGATCCTGATAAGGTTAAAGCAATTCTTGAAATGCGTCCTCTTCGTAATCTGAAAGAACTCCGTGGCTTTCAGGGCCGTATTGCTTATATCAGAAGATTTATATCTAATCTTTCTGGAAGATGTCAACCTTTCTCCCGTCTATTAAAGAAAGGGGTATCTTTCGTCTGGGATGAAGCGTGTCAAAAAGCCTTCAATGACATTAAGCAATATCTTATAAACCCGCCTGTTCTGGTACCTTCGGTGATAGGAAGACCATTTTTGCTATATGTTCGGGCCTTGGATCATTCACTTGGCGCTCTTCTGGCACAGAAAAGTGATATGGGTCATGAACAAGCAATATATTATCTGAGCAGAATGATGGTCGGAGCCGAACACAGATATGCTCCTGTGGAAAAGGAATGTCTGGCTTTGGTTTTTGCCATCCAAAAGACAAGGCATTATGTCACTGGACAGACTATTTATGTCATCTCCAGAATAAATCCCATTCGGGTATTGATGAGAAAACTGAGCATTCTTAATTCCAGGTTAGCTACCTGGGCGATGTTGCTCACTCCTTATGACATGATTTATGTGCCTCAAAAATCAGTGAAGGGCCAAGCGTTAGCTGATTTCTTAGCTGTTCATCCTATTCCTGAAACTTCAAAGTTATATGAAGACATTCCAGACGAAGTAGTGGATTGTAACATGACTTTGAAGAATGATATATGGCAATTATATTTTGATGGAGCATCACGAGTGGGACCTAAAGGCAATATTGTCTCTGGGTAGGAATTGTCTTGGTTTCTCCTGACAAAATGGTCATATACCGTGCCTATTCTCTTAATGAGCCATGCTCTAACAACGTAGCAGAATATAATGCTCTATTGATTGGTCTCCAAGTAGCAAAACAATTGGATATTGAATTCCTAGAGGCTTATGGAGATTCTCAATTGATCGTTAATCAAGTTAGAGGGACTTATGAAGTCAGAAATCCTGATCTCATCCCCTATCATCAAGTGGTAGTCGAGTTGGTCCTATCATTCAAAGGATTCTTCATTTAATTTGTACCATGTTCTCAGAATGTGAAGGCTGATGCTCTTGCCAGCTTAGCTGCAGACTTGGCTGTCCCAATTCGAAGGCAAAATACAATTACTTTGTTGGACCGAGACTTGTTCTGTGTGAAGAGTAATCTGCATATTGAACAAAGTTATGTTACAGAGGCAAGTTCCCAGCAGAAGATTGGAGAACTCCATTCATTGATTATGTAGTTCATAGAATTTTGTCTGAAGATCCTAAAGAAGCTGCATCAATTAAGAGACGATCGTTTCGATTCTATTATGATTCGTCTTTACATATGCTATATCATCGTTCATATGACGGACTCTTGCTGTGTTGTCTCTCAGAAAGTGAAGCCAAACAAACACTGCGTGAGGCTCATGATGGTGTCTGTAGTGCTCATCAACCGGGTCCAAAGTTGCAAGATCGCATTCGAAGAATGGGGTATTATTGACCCTCTATGATAGCAGATGCTGTAGACTATGCCAGAAGATATAAAGCATGTCATATTTATGCTGATTTTATTCATCAGCCGTCTGAATTTCTACATCCTACAGCAGCCTCCTGTCCCTTTGAAGCTTGGGGTATGGATGTCATTGGTCCTATTAATCCTCCTTCTATTAAAGGACATCGGTTCATATTAGCTATAACAGATTACTTTTCTAAGTGGGCAGAAGCAGTCCCCCTTGCGGAAGTGAAAACATCTAATGTGATCAGTTTCATCAAGCACCATGTCATTTATCGCTTCGAGATTCGTCGACGGATAATTCATGACAATGGTCCACAATTTGCCAGTCAAGCATTTTATCGACTCTGTGACAAGAATCGAATTCAGAATTTGGCTTCTACGGCTTATAATCCAGCTGCAAATGGTTTAGCTGAAGCTTTCAATAAGACAATCATTAAACTTCTCAAAAAGTTTGTCTCTTCTAATAAACGTGATTGGAATGAGAAACTTGGAGAATGTTTATGGGCTTATCGAATAACAGTTCAGACTCCTACTAGTTTTACACCATTCTCATTGGTTTATGGATGCGAAGCTATTCTCCCATTGGAAATCCAGATTCCTTCTCTACGAATAGCCATTGCTAATGAGCTAAATACAGAGAATAATGATCGCTTACGACTCCAGGAACTTGAAGGATTGGATGAGAAGCGTCTTCAAGCACAACAGCACATTGAACTATATCAAGCCCGCATATCTCGAACTTTCAATCGTAAAGTTAAAGAGAGGGTATTCAAAGTTGGCGAACTTGTATTAGCTGTTCGGAGACCGATGGTAATGACTCATAAAAGTAAAGGGAAATTCCAAGCAAAATGGGAAGGCCCTTATGTAATTGAGTCCGTGTTTTCCAATGGCGCCTATCGATTATCAAAGCCCAATGGAGATCTGCTCATGATGCCAATCAATGGCAAGTTTCTTAAGAAATACTATGTATGAAAAAAAAAGGATGAAAGTAAAGTTCTTTTATTATTTTTGTATGAAACAAAAGACTAAGGACGAGGGCCACTCCCTTCGTTACTGAATACATAGTCGGTTAATGCATAGAAGGCGTCATTTCCTGAACTCATGAAAAATTTGCAGACATTCATCCTCGACTCTTCTTCTTCAGGAGTTTTCCCTGGCTCTACTAAAAAAGCAAGGATGTCTTCGGGGGCTTCGGCGCAGAAGAGCTTCCACCTATTTCGGTTGAGCCTGATGAGAATGATACAGGGGGCTCAACGGGGAACGTCTCAATGATGCCCTCAATTTTCTGGGGGACTTCATTCTTTCGCCGAACATCCTCGAAAGACATTCCCAATAGAGGAGAAGAAATAAGAATGAAGGGTTACAAGCAATTCTCACCTATTTATAGAGGAGGATTACTAATGAACTAGTCTCTGAAATTGAAAACGACTTTTAATTTCCGAAAAGACTCGTCCGTTCATGTTACCAGGTTCATCCATTTAATTATAGAATTGAATCGTCCTTTCTGTTCCCAAGAAATACGTTGGTTCGTCCACCGTTTTGACGTATATGCTCACAATATCCGTCTTCTTATTCCCCAGCTACCAAGGTTTGGTTAAGCTGACTTCTTGTTTCCTGGGAAAGGGATTTTATACTATTTTATCAATTAATTAGAAAGTAGGATTCGCTATTTATCATGTTTCTATGATCTCTGAATAAATATTAAATCTGCTTTCTTTTCCTATCTATCACTTCTATTTGACCTCTGCATAGATATTAATCTAATTTTCTTTTGAGTTCATATATGCTATTATGTCCATATTACCTCTGATAGTATCATATACTCTAAAACAGAAAATAAGATTTAATTTATCTATCATGTCCATATTACATCCAGATAGATACAAATTATTGATCATAGAAGAATCATCATTTATATTCCTATATCATCAAAAAAGTCTTATATTTCTTAAACTTTCTTACAAGTTATAATGGAAATCTCTTACATTCTTGGATTTTCATTTTATACACCAACGATAACCTAATAGAGATCTATTTCTTCTTTGATCTTCTTTGACGGGTTCATTGTTGGTGGCAATTCCAGACTGTCTGAGCTCCAGTGGCAACCAGAATAGCAGGAATCAAACTCTGGTCTTCTCTCTCAGACGAGAGGAGAACCCCAGAGTATGGCAGCCCGAAGGCGTGTTGCTGCCAATACAACTGGTGGATTAAGGGCGGCTTCCAAAGGAGATAGAAATGTATCCAGCATTGGGATACAATTCCTAGTTCTGCCGTGAAAGGAACTCTACTACCCGATTTCTCGGGGTAGAGTTGACTCTACCATCCAACTCTCGTGTATAAAGGCTCTTCCTACCAAAAGAAGAAGACCCTTCTATCCCACGAAGAGTTCTCAGTTGTCTGACTTGCGCGTCAAAAGTGCATGAGCTCCCTGGTGTTGATGTCAGAAAAACGCTCTTTACAGCTTCAAAGTCACCAATGCCAGTTCTGAAAAAGCTCTTCAGCCAAGCTTTTGCAGAAAACAACGAAGAAAAAGTGTTTTAGACAGAAGTATCATCGGATGCGTATTAAATGCTAACTAAAAACAGATGGCAAGGCTTTCACGCCAGTGCTTCAACAAGGCTTTTACGCCGGCGCTTCACAAAGGCTTTTACGCCAGTGATATGACAAGGCTTTTACGCCATTGCTTCAGCAAGACTTTTACGCCGGTACTTCACAAAGGCTTTTACGCCATTTGCTTCAGCAAGGTTTTTATGCCAGTGCTTCAGTCAGGCTTTACGCTCGTAAAATAGCTGTTTTTAAACAAAAAAATTCGAAGACAGATATTTGCTTACGAACGGACTTACCATTTGAGTCGAATGGTTTGGCTCTAATGGTGGTTGAATCTGAGTCTAATGACTGGGCATACAAAGGAACACCGTTAGAAAGCTTCGCTATTGCCATTTGTTGAAGAACAACATCGCAGAAAGTTATCTTCAGAGGAATGAGTACGAGAGTATATGAAACATTCTCGGCTATCTATAAAGACTGAAAAAAAAACTGTTGGGATAAGTCTATTTCGGGAGAAGATCCTATTTAAAGGCTCTCGTAACCACAAGACAAATGCCACGTATTGGTTTGTTTCTTGGGAATTAAACAACACAGAAGCAGTCAAAAGAAGTGCATAAACAAGTACGCGTCAATAGATGAGGTCAACAGCAAAATTTTATTTATAAAGGGGGAAGTGGACCCCTATAGATAAAAGTTTCGCAATACATAAAAACGTTATTTTTTCTCTCCTTCGTTGGGCTGACGAAGGGAGACACCTAGTCATGCATATTGTGAATCCCGGAGCGGCGCATCAGATTAAGAAATACTTCGGCATCTCCAGGCCCTTCGTACGCAGTTGGGGGACCACCATCAATGCGACTAAAGACTGCAGGAGTCACTCCAAAACACTCTAAAAGGTTGCATGCTCGCTCGAAAGCAAGCCTGGAGCTTGAAGCCACTTTGTTGGTAATCTCGTTCTTCGGCGCCATGACAAAACAAAGATGAATGTCAAGTATAAAGAATTTGTCCTTATTTATACAAACCAAAGCAACTCTTCACATTCCTCGTTGGAAACTGCTTACTCGGGAAGATGAAGAGACATTCAAAAGTTTCGAGAAAGAAATTTATTGTGACGGTTAAGTATTGACCGACATTAATTTTCTTTTGAAGAATACGTCGACCGTTGGATATCCCCGCTTTTACGGATGGCTGTTGCGTATCCCAAATTTTACGCCGACTGGTCAAATCTTAATTTTTACGCTTCTGTTTAAAGTGTTTCAAATTTTGGAGATATTTGAAAACTTTGAAGGGGGTCTTGTAGGAGCGTAAAAAATGCTTCACAAGAAGGGTCAAAGTGATATATCAGTCTACTCAAATTTGATCCCCTTTATGCCAAGAAGAGGCTAATCACTTTACGCCTGAAGCAGGTTGGTTATTTTACGCTTGGATCTACACATATGATTTTACGCCAAGGACAGAGAAGCCACTTTTACGCTGGACAAAGCTGTCAAGTCTTGCATTTAATGCAATATCTGACATGAAGATATTAATGATGGCATATATCACAGAATTCAAAGGGATTTGTTTTATACAAAGACCAATATTGTCGTTTAGTATGTGAATTGAGCTACTTTACTCTCACACTATGGCTTCTTTTACGCACGAGGACTATACGAGCTTTTACGCTCAACAGTTGACGTGCGCGTAAAGTCTATTTGAGCTATTTCTACGCTCAAGGTTATTTAACAACCACTTTACGCGGGAAGTCTACGTCAAAGCTACTTTATGTTCAATCTATTACTTTACGCTCAGAGTACATTGAGGCTATTTTTATGCGATGTTCTTTCTGATCAATTTGGAACGTTGTTTGCCTACATGGCTTTTATGCCACACATTCCGAAGAACGTGTGTACGTGCATCCTATTCTTACTGAATTGATGGGCCACGTGTCAACGTATATAGAGGATGACTTTGATCGTGGGTGGCGGTTGTTAGCGTAAAAGCGAAACTTTTGCTGAGTTTTTACGCACCAGAGCCCAAGTCTATAAATAGACTTATTTTCTCATAAGACAGACACAGAGAGACAGAAGAGAATACAGAGATCAGAACTTCAATATTTTGATTCTTCGGAGCATTCTTCTTCAACTTTTCTTTCAGAACAGAGTGAAGCAAAGCAGAAAAGTATTCGGCCTCGCCATCAGTGCCCAAGTGCGTCGATACCTTTCTGGTGACTTAGTTCTTCCAAGTTGTTCTACTTCAAGCAGTGATCTTCATCAACATCATATGGTCTAAGGAACAAAGTGATCATTGACAGATCAGACTTCCATAGCAATACTTTCCCAGAATCAAACTTGTACTTCTTGTACTTTTCTCGTTTTATTTTCAAAATCCAACTTTTGTTTGGCATTTTTGTTAAGTGAAACAAAAATCAATAGAGAAAAGTGTATGTATATGTGTCAATTACAGGTTTAGGAGTGTGTGTGTGGGTGAGTGAACATTAAGGTCTCAGGTTTGAGTGTAAAAGGAATCTCAGATTTGTGTGTGTTCAGGTTTTACTCATGTGTGTAGAGAGTGTCATAGGAAATCAGTTTAGAGTATATAGTGAAGTGTGTTTGTGTGAGGGAGTGTGTGTAGCTCAGGTTTGATAGGAATGTGGGTCATGTGTAGTGGACAGGGAATGGATGTGTGTTCAGAGATTCAATGAGTGAAGGCAGTGGGTGTAATGACATTGTGAATTAATGAAGTTCTCATTAAACAACCATTGAAATCTCAGTTTTCAGTTTTCATTCAAAATAGTGCACATTCAAACCCCTTCTTCATTCTCAGATTTTGTATCAACAAAACAGTGTATCAATCTATGTATTCAGTCCAATGGAAACAAAAGCCCACAATACAAATTCGAGAACTACCTTACCACAATTCGTAAATCCTATTGAACTAACTCAATTAAGCACATAAATATCTCAGGTTTGTATACATGTAACAACCAATTGAAACAAGACTCAAGCCAACTTGAAATCGAAACATGATTCCAATCTCAGTTTACAGTGCTTATGTATCAGTCAATCCTATATTGGAAAACCCCTTCTTCTTTGCTACCCTCAACCAATCATGCAACCACTTTAACGGTAAACTAATATATATATATATATATTATATATATATATATATATAAAATATATATATATATATATATATATATATATATATATATATATATATATATGAATTGTCTAGTGATTTAGGTTATTAACAATCAAAACATAAATCAATCCTTAACAGATGCTAATACAGTGTGGCTAATTCTCAAGTTTAGGAACTCATATGACAGTTTGTTATTACAATGTAATGGGTTAACACGGTGACTAACATAAAAATCTTTAGAAATGGAATAAATATTGCAATTACCAAATCAAATCAGCGAACTTCAAGTAACCTCGGGATTCTCAGGTTTCTCAGGACTCAACAGTGTTTCAGTCCAGATTTCAGTTAGAAGACTTTGTGTGATAGGAACTTGTGCATTGTCATGTGTGTGTGCTTATATTTCATGTGTGTGTGAGTCAAACTCATATGTGTGTGTCATGATACACATGTGTGTGTGCTATGAGGGGGTGAGCTATGTGTTCAGGATTTTGTGTAGGTGTGTGAAGTAACATAGGTTTCTGAAATGTGTGAATGAGTGACTGTGTGTGTTTGAGTGATTAGTATTGTGTGTGGATAATGTAAGGAAAATCAGGAGTAGGTTTCAGTTTTAATGAAACAGTGATAGGAAATCCCCCAATCCAATACACAAAACCTATTTCAAAGATTCCTAGCATAGCACAGATCAAAGTGAACATGTACAAATCTCATCAAACATGTAGGTAACTAATTCCTACATTAACAGCATCCTCACAGTTAATAAAAAAAATTTAAAACCAAAAATCAGTTTCCAGTTTTCGTATCAGCCTATTGCATCAAAAATATGGAAAAACTTTATTCGAAACCGATTCTCGAACACCCAACACAATTCCAACATTACATTAACCTAATCCATCTGTGGGTGAACCTATCTACTCATTTAATCATCATAAAACAGTTAATAATCAATTTTAAAAAAACAGAAACCTCATTTCCTGCACGTATCAGTGAAGTATCATAGCACATAGGGAATTCAAAATTTTGAATTCAAATAGCCATTAAAGTCACAAATAACAAGCTGGTACTAGGTTCTACACATGTGAGGGTACTAGGTAGGGTCTTCATGTCCAAGAATTTGACACGAATCGTGTCTAAAATAACACATGAATACAACACCCGACAATGCACAAATAATCGTCGTGCACGCGTGCACGCGCGTCTAATACACGACACGACACGACACAACTCGTGTTCGTGTCCAGAGGTGCGCCTAGGGTAGGTCTAGGACTGTGTCATCCAGATATGTGTCCACGTGACACACAGATACGACACAAACTCCGTGTCAGCCGTGCCTGTGTACGCGTACAGCCGCCCGCGCGCGACAGTACGTGACCAGTACAACCGTAATTTCTCTATGTGTACACCACGAGATGCTCCCAAATTTTGGGAGCATGGTGGAAGACATTGCCCCTTGTTTCCTCCAAAATTTTAGGTCACGACGTGTCCTTATCCCGAGATACAGCCCCCGAGATGCAGGACACGGCCTAAGGGCTCGTGCTGCGTGTCCAGGTCAAAAAAACACGATACAAACGGACACAAACAACCATATAACCTTCACAAATATTAATACACTCACCTAGATCTACAAATCTATGCAATTACTTTTCAAAAATACAAAAATAGATTCCTATGTGGCATTTCTACAAACACCTATATTACTATTGTGATACGTGTCCGATACGAACACGAAACGGACACAAAATCCATCCAAACTCTAGGGACAGCTAGGGGACACTTAGGGCTAGCCTAATATACAAAGAAATCAGAATTTCATGGAGGGAATAGGGATTTACCTATATGTGTTCTTTCTCAAAAAAAAGCTTCAAAATGAGGTTTCTCTTAGCTATTCCCGACCTCCAAATTGTTTCCAAACTGTAGTTGGCCTACATGAACAGTAAAGAAACCCAAATTAGATCACCATGGAAGAAGTTTGGATGAAAAAGATTAATATTGAATAAAATAGGAAGAAGTTTCAATGGAGGCTAACCTTGTTCTTGCAAAATGAAGAGATGAACAAAAGGAGAAAAGTGGTTGAGAGGGATTTTATAGGGACATGCCCTAAGTGGCCAGCCATAGGATATTAGGGTTAGGGTTTATGGGATTTGATCTAGGGCTATCATTCCTCCTAGTCAAATCAAGGGCCTACAACCTAGGTTTCACACATGACTTAAATGCAACCTAGTTAACTCTAACTAACATGACTAAAGCAAAACTAATCAATACTAACCATCACTAACCATGGCTAGCTAAGTCTAGGTATGACTAATCTAGGTTAGGTCAATCTAGGTTAGGGATAAACACAACACAAGGCCATTGATTAATTAATGATTAAATCACACCATCCCATTAATCATATTAAATTCCAATAAAAATATATTAAATTCAAATAATTTAAAATGACCAAAATACCCTCAAGCTAAAAATAATAAATGAAATACCCTAATCACACGGCTATGCTCTAGGTCAAACTGTCTCTGGGGTTACACTAGCAAAATACCAAAATCACAAGTCATGATTTAAATAGTTTTAAAATAATTAAAAAAATCACCAAAAATCATATTATATTTAAATGTCATAATTAAATAATTAAAAACACAAAATTTCAAAATTACTTATTTAGAAAACTGGGTGTTACAACGTGCTACTTCAAATATCTGTATTACGTTCTGTTGCGTTATTGTCAATCTTGTCTATTTTGTCATTGCACAGGTCTTGGGCTTGTGCAAGCAACTTAGGCTTGTACGATATCACGCTCAAGCAAGGATGAACGGTCTCACAGAGTTTGAAGCGAGGACGAAAGGACTCTGCGGGATCGGGGCATGACATACTTGCGCCCACAACAAAATAATAATTCAAGGGCTAGAGGCAAAGTGTCTACGGTCGTAGATCTGCCAACCAATGTTCTGCCTAAGCAACATCAACAATAACAAACTGAAAGAACACCACATCCGTCGTATAGTTATACTTTGAAAGAAGATTATATTGTGCAAATCTTTCATATAATGCTAAAAGGGAATAAGCAACAACTCCCAAAGGCCAGATTGTTAGTCCAATGAGCTAACTATGTTTTCGATAGTAGTTATTCGATTAAGTTTAACATTATGATATCACTAATATTATTTATCTCTATAGCATTGATACTTAAACTTTGCATAGTCCTAATGTGCTTTACCTTATCATACTTGCTACATGTATATTGCTTTGTTCGTCTAACATATATTTACAGAAAAGCAATTATCAAGATCAAATATAGACATATGCAATGAAAAAATCATGGTGGTACAAAGATGATGGTATTCCACAAAGATTTCTCTGAACGCCAAGCGACATCTTCGGAGCCACGCACCGGGGTTTGCTGCCCGGTCAGGGACAGGGGAAGAGGGGGCAGTGCCCCCCGTCGGAGGTTCGGGGCGAAGCCCCCAAAAGATATTCAGTTTTCACAAACTGAGTATCTTTGTACAGTTGTCGTAAAGAAAAAAGCCAGCACCTATCAAAGGAAGAAGCCAAGCCATGCCATCATCATTTCAAGACTGAAGAAATCTGCACCTATCTAAGTATATGGAGTCTATAACGAGTCTTAGAAATATTTATAACATAAGAAATGGAGGGCTAAATCGAAAGCTAGGGTAGAAAATAATCCAGGACAATCTTTGGAATCTGACGGATGATCCGGCGGATCTTCGCAAAAATGATGGAAGATTCGAAAGGACTCACAGAATACCTTCTGTGATTGTTCGGATTATCCAACAAAAAATTGCAAAATTTTGGTAAATTTTCCTGTTACCGTTTGCATTCCAACGGTCGAATTTGTCGAAGATTGATCCCAACGGCTATATTTATAGCCGTTAGACTGTGTAGGCAGAAAATTCGGCGGACTTCCACAAAACTTCAACGGATTATCCGTCAGCCTGATGAAAGTTGCATTAATTGCTCTTTCCAATGCTTTGGTTATAAATAGCCTAAATTTTTAAACCACCAAAGCTTGTCCAAAAAAACTCTACAAATTTTTATTTGCCATTCACAAATTGTGTTGAGTTATTGAGTTAAAAAGTGAGATCTTATCTTGTTATATAAGGAGATCAAAATCTATTGTGAAGGGTTGAAGTTGGAGAGTCTTCGAATCCAAACTCTCGGTTGAAGTTGGAGAGTCTTCGGATCCAACCTCTCGGTTGAAGTCGGAGAGGCCTTCGAACTAAAGCTCCCGTATAAGAAGTTGGTGAGCCTTCGTATGGAAACTTACGTTGTACTATTTGCGATAATAGTGGATTAAAGCTGGAGAGAATTTGGGATTTGAGTACCCCTTAGGAAGATACCGGGATACATCGGGTATCGGTATTATTTTGCTTCTTCTCTTCCACTTATATTTTAAAATTGCCCATTAGCTTGTGCTAAGTGCTTGATTAGTTAGCCTGAGCCTATTCACCCCCCTCTAGGTTTCTACAATTGGTATCAGAGTAAGGACTCTATTGTTAGGCTTAACATCCTTAGAGTAGATCCTTGTTATTTTTCTATGGCGTATTCCTCCTACTCCTTCTCTGATCAAGAGAGTTTTACTTCTAGTAGCATAGATAATCATGTTTCTTCTAAATGCAGAAAATGCTCTAAGTGAAAAGCCATGGCTAAACAATCCTTAGAGATTCTTGACAACCTTCATTCTACAAATTAAGAACTTTCTGAAAATTATTCATTTAGAAGAAGCAAAAGTTTTTGGAAAATAAAAATAATGACTTATTATCTAGACTTGATTATCAAAACTCATCTTGTGTTTCTTTAAAGAGTTTGAATGAGGCTTTAATTTTGAAAATAAATCTCTTTCTCATCAATAGAAGATCTCAAGACTCAATCACATGAGTTATCTTATTTGCATGATTCTTCTATTGATGATTTAAATAAACAAAATGATGCTTTTATCTCTAGAATTGCTTTATTTGAAAAAGAGAATGATATTTTAAATGCTAAATTTAATTCTCTTACTTGCATTCATGATGATTTGTTATTAGAACATAATATTCTTAAAACCAAATCTTCTCATGCTCACTCTAGAGATATCATCATTCTAGTATGTCACATGTTCATAACGACGCTCATTCCGATACATGTGCACACACTAGCATTAGGCTTTTATTGCTCTCGCATTTTACACATGAGCTTTACATGCCCTATTCGTAGGACCTTTACTACCAATGCTAGAGTAAGTGCTATATGGGTCCCTAAAGCTAATAAATATGGATCCAAGTTTATTTAGATACCAAAGTCTTCGCCTAATATTGTTGGTGAAGCTTCTTGTATCGGGACATAGCACCGAGGAGCGTGTTGGTGGTTGCAAAGATCAAAGGTTGTCTTTCAAGCTATTGCACCAATACAAGTGTGGGCACTAGGGCCACTTTGGTAACATGCTAAACGATTCTCTTTAAATAGTTTATATTTGTACAATCTAGCATGTTTCCTTTGACAACTACTACTAGCTCTCATTGATATATTTAGTTGCTTATTATCTAAATCAATGAGAGATATGATATTGGCATGCTTAGCTATTTTTTTTGTTATTTCTATTATCTAGAATGACTAGTTACTTAGCTTAAATAATTAGTTCACACTATGTAGTTTATCACTCATTTTCTATTAGTGTGACACATTTATATATGCATGCTCATTTCTTAATATTTATTTATAAAGCATGCACATCACTCTAGTCGATAGGAGTTTGGTTTTGATTTGAGTTAATATGATTATAACTCCGTCTTTAAAGTTTTGAGATAGTTACTGCTTACCGATTTCTCTGTAATATGTCATATTTACTTTAAATCGGTATTTGTGAATATACGTATTTAGCACAAGCTTCTTATTACTTGACAAGTATATACTTATACTTCTTTTTAATCTTGTGCTTGCATAATATATTCATTATTGTTTCTCATTTTTTTATTATCTTTTTGAGAATCAATTATGTCTTTGCCTAATAAAATTTATTTATACATGTTTTTGAATTTGTTATTTTTTTATTCGTTAAGGATACATGACTATATTCATTAAATTTCTATTTACATGTTGTGAGACTGTCTCACGGTATCGGTATTTATATACTAATACGTACCTTGTACTGTATTTAGTATTTTCTTGATTCCGAGAATGCTTTAAAATTTTTCCAAAATTGTATAAATTTTTTATTGATCGGCATGCCACCGATGTATCGGTATATATCGACGGTTGTCATTCTCATTGTACGGATTTCTATCAATTGTTAGGTGACCATATTTTGACTTACCTCTTTTGTTTTGGTTTAAATCTTGACTTGGTTTAAATTGGTTTGGTTCAACTTGGCATTACTTGGTTTGGGTTGGTTTTAGATGAGAAGGATTTTATATAAAAACAACTTCTCTCTCTCTCCACTATTATTTTCATTCTCTTCATCGTCTTCCTCTTCATTTTCTCCTCCAACCTAAGACAAGTACATCTTGCCAAATGTTGGACAAATGTTATTTTGTTTGTTCTAAACTCTTCCTTACATGATTTTAAGCCTCTTTATAACTTGGAGTTTTTAATTTTTCATGGGTGGATTCTTGTAAACTAAGTTTGTAATATTTTTGGTTTTTCTTGGTTTTGATCTATCAAACTTACTTGTTTTCGAAAACTAATTGTTCCATGTGGTAGAGAATCTGATTCTACAAAATTTTGACCTTTGAAAAGTTAGATTTCGACTTATTTTGGGGAAGTTATGGCCAAAAGAGATTTGAACATCTTCTATGTTCATCTGGCCTGGTTCTAGCAGGGATGATGAATAGTGTCAACCGTATAGTGCTGGCCGCATAGATGCATAGTGATGGCCCCATAGTATCAGTCCGTATTGATGCATAGTATCTGGCCGCATAGTACTAGTTCGCATAGATGTATATTGTCGGCCGCATGGATGCATAGTGCTGGCCGTATAATGCCAGTCCGCATAGATGTATAGTGTTGGCCGCATAGTGCCAGTCTGCATAGATGTATAGTACTGGCTGCATAGTGCCAGTCGCATAGATACATAATGTCTGGCTGCATAGTGCCAGCCCGCGTAGATGTATAATGTCGCCGCATAGTACTGGCCACATGGATACATAGTGTCTGGCCGTATAGTGTCTGGCCGCATAGTGCCAGCATAGACGTATAGTGCCAGTCTGCATAGATGTATAGTATCAGTCTGCATAGATACATAGTATCTGGCCGTATAGTGCCAATCCGCATAGATGTATAGTTTTTGGCCGCATAGTGCCAGTCCGCATAAGCTGTATAGTGCCTGGCCGCATAGTGCCAGTCCGTATGATACATAGTGCCGCATAGTGCCTATTTTGGCTATTTTCTGCCCTATTTGGCTGATTGTGGCCAAAATTTCTTCCAACTCCCAAATGAAAGTTGTAAATCTTTGTCTTGGCTTCAAGAATCTTCATGTCTGACTTTAATCAGTGTTCATATACAAATCAACCATGAAATGTCATTGATCTTCTTTGTATGTTTTCTGTACTTAGCCTAATTTGCGACGATCCGACTTAATAACTTGATTTTCTTTAACAAATAAATTTTTACATGATTTGATGATCTTGTATAGTTAGAGAATAATTATACCCCTTATATTCTTAACACTAGCACAGATTCAATTAGTATTTTATGTCAAGTGGTACTTTTATTTATTTCTTCTTTCGTGCCATGATACATCTTTTATCTACTTCTTTCTACATTGATCCTTATTGTCATATTTGCTTATCCTTAGACAGTGGCCCGTCGTGGTGCACTCATGAATTATGTCTCTTCTTTGCTTAATCTAGATAGTGGTCCGTCATGGTGCACTCATGCTACACGTCTCTTCTCTGCTTATACTTGATAGTGACCCATTGTGGTGCACTTTGGTATATGTTTCTTTGTTTACATGATGATAATCTATCGTGGTGCACTCTTGAACATGTCTTTACATGATAACATGATAGTGGCCCGTCGTGGCGCACTCTTAACAAGCAACCTTAATATGATAACTCTTGATAGTGGTCCGTTGTGGCACACTCTTGACATGACAAGTAAACCTAATATGACATGTATAATCAAGATACTGTTGCGACGGCTATTCTCCTTGCTAATACAACTCTTTTGGATACCGTGGTTGAATGTATTGTGTATGAGTGAACAAGCTACATGTCTCGTCTGCATCATGTATAGGACATAAATTCCTGGTTACCACGGTCAAGAATTCATACTGAATCGGACTAGACTAATGACTAGATTGATTAAGTAGTTCATATAGAGAGATTTTCCAGTTACAGGCGATCCCGTTATCTTGGTGCCTTAAGTGGACTTGTAGCCTGCCGACGAGTAGGATGCATTTCCAGCACACTGTCATGTGTTGCACTAGTCAAGCTACCTGATAACTCTCTTAGGGTACATTTGTCTCCTGGGCAATGTACCCATTATTTTATGTACATGGGATACATTTGTCTCCGGGGTAATGTATCCACTATAAATCCTTGTAACTTGCGTCTGGATAACCTGGATAGCTGCAGGACTTGTGACTGTAGAAATATCTCGTTGCATCTTGTTAGTAACTAGGCTTGTGATAACCCTAGTTAGTTAACGTATCAAGCCGTACTCATTGCTTGGCCGTGTTTGATAGATGGAGTTAGTCTAGTCTAGTTTTGTCTAGGCAGTGTCTGTATGTTTATTTTAGTACATTATTGTCCATGCTTTACTTTTGTCAATGAATGATCGGAGGCTAAGGTCTGTTCCGGAGAAGGGTTACAAAACCGGTCCTTGTTTGATTTACGGGTGTAACTTGACTTCCGGAATAGTTCCTAAGTTATCCTATCATTGTCATTCTATATAGTTCTCACATGCTCTCATGCTCTAGTTATCCCACATGCTCACATGTTCAGTTATCTCACAAGCTATACATGATCCCTATGCCGAGTCACCAGGCGCTCATGACCCGACTATTTCATAAGCTCACATGTTCAGTTTATTTTACTCTCAAGCTTCCGTTTACTTAACATGTCTACATTTTATATTACGTCATATGTTAATAACCTTACGCTCCAAAATGCTTTACTTATTGTCTTTCTTGGTTCGGGATAAGTGCATTGCTAGTGTACGAGTCTCGATCTGCTTTTACTTAATTATATCTCTGACCATTTCTATGTTAGCTATTGCTGGTTTTAGTTTATAGTTGGCTTCCATTGTGGTACTTGCTATTTGGGGTCTGACCCCACTGGTTTTATTTGGCCAGATCTGATAGAGGAGCCCAGAGGATTTTCCGTACCATCAACTCGACGGTGACTATCCTGAGCACTAGAGTACCTGAGTGGGTTTTTTGTTTCATTCTTCCACTTGATATGTACATTATTCTTTTGCGGTGTTTAGCCTCCGAGCATGTTTTAGCTCATGTTTTAGATCTTGATATTTAGCCTATGGGCCAAAACATGATGTACGTATTATAGACTATAGCTAGAGCTTATCATGTGTGACTATTACTCTTGCTAGTTATCTATTTTAAAATACTAGCTTCATGATCATCCATGTATATATTGTTTGGGACGCTTTACTATTGTATGTCTGATGATCATACATCTTGGAATTTGTGTAATTGTCTATGATTGAGATACCTAGGATTGTCTGACCTAGGATCGACTGTTGGCTTGTAGAAGTAACCTCCATGTCTTGACACCTTATACCTGATTTCAGAGTACTGCGTACTTTGGTATTACGTAGCTGGACTTGTTCGTCCCCTCTTGCTATTATTCTGGTTCTGGAGCGTGACACAGGTTTAGTGGTAGCCCATGTTGGTCTGATTTATCAAATATGTGGGGGTTACGAATGTTTAGTTATCTCAGTCACAATTATCCTTTATTGATATCCTTCGTTTATTCTCTATCTCTGATCCTTTGACCTGATATCTGCCTTGATCGTTGATCTCTTTTGTTCCCTTGATTTGATCCTTGTGTCCTTTAACTTTAGGGACATTGTTCCTAATCCTTCTAATTACCTTGTTTGGGTTCTTCCGAAGGCAGGTCAGCAATCTTCTGTTAGGCCAGTTGTGGAGGATCAGTCTCAGCATTCAGGAGCAGAGTCGAGAGTTGGCACGAGGGCAGAGATGTCAGTCCATTCCGATCATCCCGCTGTGTCCGTACAACTAGCAGTCCGAGCGGAGGTAGTTCCAGATCAGTTTGATGTACCTACACTCATAGAGATTATTTAGGAAATAATGGAGGCAGAACAACGACGAGATCTCATTCTCCAGCAGAGTATTTAGACATTTGATAAACAGTAGTATACAAGGAGTACCAAAAAAATTTCAAACCGAGGACTAACACCAGAAGGAGTACAGGTTGGAGCTAGGCGGTACCAGTCATCCAGCCAGTCAGCTTATCGAGCCCGACCTACTGTGGAGGCAGTACGAGAGCGTGAGCATATAGCTAGGAGGACCATATCCAGAACTAAGGGTCGTAAGAGGTACCATTCACCCGTATCTAGACTTTTACCCCGACGTCCATCACCAGTACCAGCAAACCAACGTCTATACCAGCAACCGAGAGTTACCAACCGTATGTTCCTTCTATGGAAGGGAAGGGCACACTCATCTTACTTGTCGGAGGGCTAACTTTTAATGTTTATCATGCGGTTCACCAGACAACATGGTAGGAATTTGTCTCCGGAGGAGTCAAGGTGGATCATCATCCTTCCTATCTTCCAACCAGCATACACCAGCGCCGGTTCAGCAGCAGCAAGCTCAGAGACAGAGGAACCAGCAGCAGAATCAGGCAAAACAAGTAGGATGCAACTATTGTAGGAAGTTGGGGCATCACAGATCAGTTTGTTGGACGGCCAATAGACGATGCTTCCGCTGTAGAACAGAGGACCATTCAATTAGCACTTGCCCATGTCCGATATTTCAAGGACGACCAGCTACACCAGATGTACCACTACAGTCCTTGCAGTCGTCTCAGTCATTACCTCCAGAAGTGGATGAGCAGTTAGGACCAATACTAGATGTTCAACCATTGGCACAGTACCCAGTGCCATCGCGAGCTCAAAGGGTCAGGCAGCTCAGAGCATAGTTGAATGTGCAGTACCAGGAGCAGCTCTAGTATCAGTATGAAGATAATACCTTGGGAGTCTCAGGTACCCTCTTCATGGTCTTCTTTCAGTTTGGATCTATCTTTCAGTAGCAGGCCTGATAGTGGAAGTATATCTTGGGTTCTTGTCGATGACCTTGTGTTCCCCGCTATCAGGAGTACAACGGTCGGCTTGATTTATTCGATGAGTGAATGAGAGTTTCTCGTCCCACTATTCTATCTTCGTATTTCGAGATACATGATATCTATCATGTGTCTCGACTACGAAGATACGTCCGGGGCAGAGTCCTGTCTTAGGCTAAGTCATTGGTACCGACTTACCTCGAGACTTGACCCCTATCTATTTTGGAGTTAGCGTAGGCCAGCGAGGACGTTGGTCCCTACTCAACTGACTCAGGGGACATATTTGTTCATATGCCTCCAGCCCTTCTTTATTGTGGTTCTGTTATTGCTTATGCATTTATTATATTACTGTTGCCTTCATTTACTTATATGCCATGCTTTGTTTTATTGAGATAGTTGTATTTTCTTGAGCTTTGTTTTGGTTATTATGCTCGACTAGCTTTAGAAATTTCTGAGGATGGAATTTTTCTAAGGATGGGAGAGTTGTGAGACTCGTCTGGTATCAGTATTTATATATTGATACGTACCTTGTACTGTATTTAGTATTTTCTTGATTCTGAGAATGCTTTGAAATTTTTCCAAAATTATATATATTTCTCATTGATCGGCATGCCACCGATGTATCGGTATATATCAACGGTTGTCATTCTCATTGTAAGGATTTCTGAAAATTGTCAGGTGACCCGTATTTTGACTTGTCTTTTTTGTTTTGGTTTAAATCTTGACTTGGTTTAAATTGGTTTGGTTCAACTTGGCATTACTTGGTTTGGTTGGTTTTAGATGAGAAGGGTTTATATAAAACCAACTTCTCTCTCTCTCTCTCCTCTATTATTTTCATTCCTCTTCATCGTCTTCATCTTCATTTTCTTCTCCAACCTAAGGCAAGTACATCTTGCCAAATGTTGGACAAATGTTATTTTGTTTATTCTAAACTCTTCCTTCATGATTATAAGCCTCTTTAGAACTTGGAGTTTTTGATTTTCATGGGTGGATTCTTGTAAATCTAAGTTTGTAACATTGTCGATTTTTCTTGGATTTGATCTATCAAACTTACTTATTTTCAAAAACTAATTGTTCTATGTGGTAGAGAATTTTATTCTACACAATTTTGACCTTTAAAAAGTTAGACTTCGACTTGTTTTCAGAAAGTTATGGCCAAAAGAGATTTGGACACCTTCTATGTTCATCTGACCTGGTTCTGGCAGGGACGATGAACAGTATCGGCCGCATAGTGTTGGCCGCATAGATGTATAGTGTTAGCCGCATAGTGCCAGTCCGTATAGATGCATAGTATCTGGACGCATAGTGCCAGTCCGTATAGATGCATAGTGTCGGCCGCATAGTACTGGCCACATGGATGCATAGTGCTGGCCGCATAGTGCCAGTCCGTATGGATGTATAGTACTGGCCGCATAGTGACAGTCCGCATAGATATATAGTGATGGCCGTATAGTTCCAGTCCGTATAGATACATAGTGTCTGGCCGCATAGTACCAGTCCGCATAGATGCATAGTTTCGTCTGCATAGTGGCCGCATAGATGCATATGTCTGGCCAAATAGTGCCAGTTCGTATAGGCATATAGTGCCAGTCCGTATAAACAGCATAGTGCCAGTCCGCATAGATACATAGTATCTGGATGTATAGTGCCAGTCCGCATAGATGCATAGTGCCTGACCGGCTGCATAGTATCTGGCCGTATAGTGCCAGTCGTATAGATCTATAGTGCCTATTTGGCTGTTTTTGGCTATTTTATGCCCTATTTGGTTGATTTGTGGCCAGAATTTCTTCCAACTCCCAACATGAAAGTTATAGATCTTAGTCTTGGCTTCAAGAATCTTCATGTCTCACTTTAATCATGTTCATATACAAATCAACCATGAAATGTCATTGATCTTTTTTGTTTTTCTGTACTTAGCCTAATTTGCGACGACCTGACTTAATAACTTAATGCTACTTTAACAAATAAATTTTTACATGATTTGATGATCTTGTACAGTTAGATAATGTCACCCAGTATAAGGGCAGAGAAGTGGGTACGTCCATCTACGCCACAATGTCGGCGGTAGAATGCTGTCCTAGGTCACAACATCTAACATAATATGAATATGCTCCGAAAGGAGAACAATATATAAGGTACAACTCAAACAAAATCTAAGGTGGAATAGAAGATAAGATAATCTCGACAGAGAGTCACAAATATGAATAATAAGTCTCGGTGTAAACAACACCATAAACAATATCATAATACAATCTCAAATGTCTCATATAGCTAGATAATAAGAAAAGTCTAGACTAAGCTAATGGCAAGTCCTCAGCGACTATTGGATCCTCCTGAGGGTCCAGGTCACTTGTGACAACTAGGCCTGCTCCATAGTATGTATCGCAGCAATCCTCATCATCTGTAATATTTTCAACCGGTCTAGTCGGGAAAGGAACGAATCTCACACAGTTCATAACATGAAAGGAAAATATGAACAAGCAATAGAATAATATACATAAATGCTGTAAAAAATAGTAGAGAAACTGTAAAAGAAGAACATGATATAGTAGAAATAGATATACATGATAGATAAGAAAACTGAACTAACTACGTGATTTAGAGCACATGTTTGGTTATATAAAATGCTTAGGTTATACATGACTTAAATCTAATTTGGAGTTGTACATGATAATGGTGTAGATCACATAACCAAATAAATACCTTCTACCCCAATCAGTACACAAGATCTGTCCAGGTTATGTTATTGTACATGAAAGTAGTGCCTCACATAGAGGATTAGTCTATATTAAACAACTGGTTTATACATGAAAAGCTCACTGATCATGAGTGTACATGAATGTCACATGAGTATACATGAATAAATACGAATATAAAAGTAGTAGACGATGCACATGATAAAGTACATGAGCACAATATACCCGATGTATCCGAGGGGATAACATCGCATGAAAAGATCCATATTGTACTAATTCGTGATAACATCATGACAACATCAAGTGAACTAGTCTATAACAAGTAAATATGTCCAAACAAGTATGAAACGGTCAGAGAATGTATCGCCTGATAATCAAGCTGCTGATAAGGAAGTGAAGTGAACTGAACTAGAGTGATGTAATCCTATTTAAAATAATCATAAGTCACAACATGGTCTAAAATATCATAGGAAAGGTCTATAATGCAATTCTACATGATTCTAGGTCCTTCTACGTCAAAGTCAACCTTGGTCAACTCTGGTCAAACCTGGTCAACTATAAGTCAACTAGTTTGTTTACTAATTTTTACGTCAAACACAAGTTATGAGTCATTCTAAGCTCGTTTGAGTCGATTTGGATCAAGTTTGACCCAAGTTGACTTTTGTCAACTTAGTCAACTTGCTAGTCAACTCGGCCAATCTAGGCTCATTGGGTCAATTCTAAACTGACTCATTACTCCCTAGGTTACACTCAATAGCTTACACATTTATATATACTTATATATATATTCGTTCATTCAAGGCAATATATATATATAGTAATTATATATATATATATATATATATATATATATATATAAATATAATATAAATATACACGCATGCATTATATCTACCTAAGCTTGTAAAGAAGGAAAAATGAAGAGGGGTGTGTGTGTCGAGTGAAGACAGTCATGGGGCTAAACTGAGAATAAAACACAATACTCTCAACTATCTACATATATATATAGATATATATATAATATATATATATATATTTATATATATAATATATATATATATAATATATATTATATATATAAACACAATTATGGATCCAAATACAATCAAGATCAAATCCACTAACCAATGTAACTTCAGAACTGAAATCGATATTCATATATTGTATACAACATATATATATATTATATATATATATATATATATATACATATATATATATATTTTATATATATAATATATCTATATATTATATATTTTATATATATATATATAATGATAGAAAACATAGACATAAAATTAGAGATCAATTCCATAAGTCTAGGATCCATCTAACATTATACAAACTCAGAAATTCTGAGTTAAATCTCAGAAAATCAAAATATACTAAAAATCAACTTAAAAATGCATAAACTGAACCCGAAATCCAACTCAACGCTCAAAACGCACAATACTCAACTAGAACCCGTAAAACTTGGTAAACCGAAGGTGTCTATGTGTGTGACAAGCTCGGATACTCACGGGATCGAACCCGGTCCGTATCGTGTCCCGGTCAGTGCGTATCACGGCATGTACGCGCATGCACGGTATCAGCCGAATCAGTAAAGATGCGAAACTTTGCGAATACTCAACAAAATCTTGTGAAATTTTTGGATCACGTAGGCAGAGGTTGCCCCCACGCGCCTATAAATTTCACGTGAAACGGAGCCCTTTGCGTCGAGTTATGACACTCAGACTGCAAGGGCTGAACGCACGCGCGCGTGGCCTCGTGGGCGCGTGTCGACGTCCGTAGCTCGCGACACGAGCCACATCGTGCCACGTGGTCAAGTCCTGGGTAGATTAGGTCTAGGGATTCGTGCCATGCTCCTGGAATGAGTCCTCGTTATATCATGTTCGCGTACGAAGGCCGTGTCACCGACATTTTCAGCCACGTGCACAGTGCAGGCTGAACTGTACACGTGGAATTTCTCTGTGCACGCTCCACGAAACATCGTGAAATTTCAGAAGCATGTGGGAAGAGGTTGCCCCATACGCCCATATAGTTTCACGTGAAAGGGAGCCCTGTGCGTCGAGTTATGATGCACAAACAGCAGAACAGAACATGCACGGGGCCGTGCACGGGCCTCGTGCACGCGTATCCGTGTCCGATTCGGACACTGAAATCTGTGTCGATTCCAGATCCGTCTTAGCAAAAGTTGTTACAAATAATATTAGCAAGGAATTCATGAAAAATAGATTCGAAAAATAACACTTTTCAGTTATAAGTGGCATTTCGTCGTACACGTGTTCCATAGGACCGACACATGTCCGATACGGCTATCAAACAAAATCACAAATCTACCAAACTTCATGCACAGGTCTAGGGTACCTATACGGATGCATCTATGAAGAAAAAAAACAAATTAACAAGTATTTTAAAGAGATTTCCCTATTGAGTGTCAAAACTCAATGAAATGAGCCTCGAAAACACGTCGATGCGCTTTTCTCCGATCAAATGCCTCCGATCCCTCACTAGTAAGTCTCCAGTAGGTTCTTCCCCTCCCAATGGTTGCAACGCATTTGTTTGGAAGGTTTGGTTGAGAAACGAGAGAACGAGACCTTTGGAAGAGAAGGAAAAAATTAGTGTTTTGGATTTGTGAAGGCAATTAGGTTTCTACACATTGAAAAGGGGGCGCTGCTGTGTTTGGCCGGCCAGGTCATGGGGGTATTAGGGTTAAGGTTTAGTCATGGGCCAAGCACTCCTCAAGTTGCTAAGAAGTCCCATTGACAAAAGACTTTAAAGGCTTAATGAAAATTGAAAAAATGAATCAAATAATTCTTAAAAATAAATAATAATTCTAAATTAAATCTAAAAAGCCAATAATAAATCTATTACATTATTAGGCTCTATTCAAGGTTGACTAAGGTATACCACCTTCTACTACCAAACACCAATCAAGCCACGCACCAATCAATTTAATTAGAAAAGAAAAAATAAGAGAAAATCAAATTAGCACATAATGACTAGAATACCCTTAATTAGAAAAATGAGTGACAAATCTACCCTCCTTCAAATAATTTCTTCCTCGAAATTAAAGTGGTCACTCCTTCTAGGTCAAACCCCAACAATCATAGTCTTAAGAAAACTTATCTAAATCATGCAGTTGGAAATATATTATACAGGATTATGGCAGGTAATATCAGTCTGAGGTCCATCATCTAGCCATTATCGTTATACTAGATCAAAAGTAGTCATAAGATATCAAAACATACCAATAATATGGTAGGGTACAGTAATCATCAAGACATGATAGGGTATAGGTCAAGAACTCACCTCTACCAGGTCTGGTAGCTGGAACTCTCTCCTGGAGATAGGCCTCGACAAGGAACAGGTGCAGTAGGACAGTTGCTAATCTTGTGTGCAGCTGGCCCACAAAATAAGCACAACTTCTGTCTCCTCCTGCAGCAGTCCTATATGTGACCATGCTTCCTACAGTAAGCACAGGTAGGCACTTGCTCAACTAGCCTCTGCTCAGGAATCTGAACTGGATAGGCTAGTCTAGGCTGGAAGTCGGGGTACTCCTGAGGCTCTGGCTATGCACTGCTCCCGCGCTTTGGGACTAGGCTCTCCTCTTAAATGCATAAAGTCCCACAACATTTGGTTACTGAGACTCTACTCTCTCATAAGCTCAGCCTGAATGAGTCTCTGTACCTCCCATACATGTTGAAGAGTTTGTAAATCTGAGCCACATCAGGAATGGCTGGTATGGGTACCTCTCCAGGAGGCAAAGGGAGGCCCTCAGTCTCGGCTAAACTGCAGCCATCTCCTGAAGGGTAGAAGATGGAGAAAACTCTCCAGTGAGGCTACTAGCACCAATGCTGGGCAATGGAAGGGGTAAGTACAATCTCGATCTCATCCGGAATTGTAGTTGTGCACTGGGGACAGACTCTGGTCATGGGTGACATACTGGAAAAGATAAGGAAAACAATAAATCATCGGGATGTAAGGCCAGTCTTCCTATATAAAAAACTGGTAGGTATAAAAAATAACTAGGAACAAACTAAAGCATTACTATTCCAAAGATGATCAAATCAAAAGTTTAAAGCACGACTGTCAAGCATTGAAATCCAATCACGATATATATAAAGAAAATTTAGTCTCGACACGATCTAAGTTGATCAATCTCTGGGTAAATCAAGATTTGGGCAAGATGAGGAACAAGGTCATCGAAGTCTGAGCACGAGCATCCAAGGATGGAGATCTAGGTCACAATTAAATTTATTCAATTGTGTACGACCAGGATATTAATATGATAAGAAAAGATGACCAAAGTCGATTGGTCGTGATCAAGGGAGTACGATTCAATGATATTGAAAACTTTTAAAGGATAATTCAAAGATATGGAATAAGTCAATTTCCCCTTTCCTAGGGAAAACAAAAGACAAAGTTTCATAGGGATGTCAAGTTAATCCTCTCTCATTATGATACATCATGCTTAACTAATCATTATTTGCCAATCATATATTTATCTCATAAGTCCAAATATGAAAATCACCTTTATATGATTACCAAAGAATTTATACCCTTTCGTTATGAAGTTTGGAATTGTCATGATATCATAGGCTCAATTCCTAAATTCCAAAACATTACTCATGAAGCATACCCTTTTATTATTAGCATCAATACTAACCACTTATCATCTTTAATCCAAATTCTTCCACCTTATCTTAAATTAGATCTGAAATCGCTAAATCAAGTTTTATGAAATCCTTGAACTGTTCAAATTACTTCCCTCGTGCTATTCAATCTAAAACTACTAGGCCTTACAAAACTTATTCTCCATTATAAATCAACCTTTATAATTTTCTTAACGTACACCTTCAAATATTATCTTCTAAAATTTAAAATTTCACAAAATTTCTAGATTTCATAACTCAAAATCCTTGTGTTCTTTCTGTTCTTAACCATTTTTTGCAATATCTTATTCAGTTTCATATTGTCATCGAATACAGTTAAAATAAATTCTTTTCTATTACTAAATCCCTAAATTTAACATCATAGCTTAAAGTAAACATCTCAAGAATCAATAACCAAAAATATCCAAGTCCTCAAACTATGTCGACCTCGAATATTCTCGCAGTAGGAAATACATCTATGAATTATTTATATCCAAATATTTCTCTAGTGTGATCATTTCTAATTGATAATATTGATCTCTTGATTTCATTCCCAATCTTTACCATATCTCTATCTCAAAATTCTATCTATCAAGGTCCATCATATTATATTTCTACTAGATTATCATGAGATAACAAATTAACGTCCTTTCCGAGCTAGATGATTACGTAACTTTCGATATTCCAAGGTAAAAAGGTATGGAATTTCAAAGGTTTCAAAGTATAGATGAAGAATTAGATACGAGATAGGTGATTGATGTAATTGGATCAGATTTAACTATGATAAGAAAAAAATAGTAATACAAGAAATAATGGCAAGAAAACAATAATGATAAAATCTGTTCTTGCTCATCTGTTTAAAAGAAATGAACCAATGATAAGATATAATCTGATAACCATACACGTCTTCCTGAAATCATGTTGCTAGAATTTTGCCACGCCAGTAAGCATAGCTATAATAAATGATAGAGTCCGTAACTAAGGTATACACCTATAATCATGTTATCTAGAATTCTTACTACGCCAAACCGGTATGGCTGCAAGAGAATCTAAATTCATAACTATGATAG